>OY101440.1:71116712-71392551 GCA_956483585.1 Gymnocheta viridis
AGAAAATGTAGCTCAAAATTACAGACATTTAATTTATAAAAATAAAACAAGAAATTGAATATTGTTCATGGCTTTGTAATAGATTTAAGTAATTTTGTATGTTTGTGTAATTGAATTATCAAATTTTTTTGACTTATTATTATTATTATTATAATTATTATTACTATTATTATTATTATCATTATTATTATTATTATTATTATTATTATTATTATTATTATTATTATTATTATTATTATTATTATTATTATTATTATTATCATTATTATTATTATTATTATCATTATTATTATTATTATTATTATTATTATTATTATTATTATTATTATTATTATTATTATTATTATTATTATTATTATCATTATTATTATTATTATCATTATTATTATTATTATCATTATTATTATTATTATCATTATTATTATCATTATTATTATCATTATTATTATCATTATTATTATCATTATTATTATCATTATTATTATCATTATTATTACCATTATTATTACCATTATTATTATCATTATTATTATCATTATTATTATCATTATTATTATCATTATTATTATCATTATTATTATCATTATTATTATCATTATTATTATCATTATCATTATTATTATCATTATTATTATCATTATTATTATGATTATTATTATCATTATTATTATCATTATTATTATCATTATTATTATCATTATTGTTATCATTATTATTATCATTATTATTATGATTATTATTATTATTATTATTATCATTATTATTATCATTATTATTATCATTATTATTATCATTATTATTATGATTATGGTGTCCAGAGTTGGACATACAAGGCAACGGATCTGATCGACTTTAACTTGGCAAAGTCCAGATCCAATCCTTGTTTTTGGGAACCAACTAAGAAGACTCACAACTTCCGACCCTTCGTGGCAGGTGGACACCGGGAAATGGTATTGAAACATCCGTTGAAATATCAGCTAATGTGAGCAACGTGATCAAATAGACGCGCAATCACACGGATTCACGATTTGGGATTTTTAGGAATATGGTACAGACGAATTTGGGCTGACAACTGCGGCATTCTGTTACCTGAGTATATGGGAGTGACATCTCATAGAAATGGCTTTCAGGCTAATGTCGCAGCTGCCTCCGTCCCGTTAAATCCTTGCCAAGGGCTTGGAAAACGCTCTATGTCACGTAGCCATTCAGTTGGCCGTGCAGGTTTAGTTGATACAACATCCTATTTAATGCCTGACCTGGCTCTGAACACAAGTACTCATAAGGTCTTGTGTCAACCCTCGCGAGGACCTCACTGCATGCAAAGGGACCCTCGGGGTCACTATAAGGCGACTGCATAACGTACATAGATAACGGCTCCAAGGTGGGACCCACTTAAACAAACATGATGACACCAACAACGACGCAAACACAAAGAAGTACAGAGAGAAGAGAGGCGGAGATGATTTTCCAGAGCAGCTCTAGAACAATGCGTTCCCCGGTAAATACCCCTAGGCCACCCGCATATGCCTGTGGATCTGAAAAGGAGATAATCCCTGAAACCCCCCAGGCTGTAGACAGTGGGCAGCATGAAGCTGCACCTTTACACAGCTCTCCTCGACAGGAGTTCATTTTGAAAATGAGATGCTCCGAGGAAGAGAGTCTGGGGCAGTGCAAGAAGGTACTGAAGAAAATAAGGCAAGCTATGGGTAGGCAGAAGAATATTAGCTTGGATGTCCAGAATGGAATATCTGAACTGGAGGAGCTTATCGACGTTATAGGCGACTATCGCAAGAACTGGAAGAGTACTGAAAAAGACAGAGAAGCAAGCAAAGCTGCTATGGAGAAAACGAAATTCGTCCAGAGCGCCGGAAGCGCCACAACGTTTCCGACATCGCAAAACAAACGATGCGCATCAAGCCCTGCAGACGCAAACCCTCAAAGAAAAAGGAAACTAAGGGAAATGCCAAAGGAGAACAATGCACAGGAAACAGTGGAGGAACGCGGCACAAAAGAAGAAAAGATAAGCGCAAAAACAAGTGGAAGGCGGAAGAACGACGCAAATAAAAGAATCCGACAGAAAAAGCCAAAGGACCGACCAGAAGCAGTCGTAATTAAGCCGCTTGAAGGTCACAGTTATGCCGAAGTTTTAAAAAATCTAAGGAATAATGTGAAACCGGAAGCAGCAAAAGTTGCAGTTCGATCGATAGCAAGACAAAAACAGGTACGATTCTGCTTGTAATGGGGAAAGGTGGAAACAAGGAGGTATTTTTCGAGGCCATAAAAGGCACTGTGAAAGAAGCTGAAGTGGTAGCGGACCTTAGTCCAAAAGCCACAATTGAAATACAAGATTTGGACGCACTTTCCACCGTAGAGGAGGTGACAGCGGCTATAAGCCAGGCAACCAAGGCAGAAATAAGAGATACACGTGCACCTAACTGCAACGAACAGCCGAGAACAAAAGCGAGCGTTTGTTACTCTGCCCGTATCCGGAGCAAACGAATTGTTAAGAACAGAGAGGATAAAAATAGCAATGACCAACTGCAGGATTAGATTCCGTGAGAAAATCAAACGATGTTATAGATATTTTGGCGTCGGCCATTTCCAATGGGAATGTAGCGGGCCAGATAGAAAGGGGATGGGACTTTGCATTCAGTGCGGCAAAACTGGACATAAGCTAAAGGAATGCAAAAACCCCCCAATTTACTGTATATGCACAGAAGAAGGAAAGACCCCGGCAGACCACTTACCAGCGTCAAGAAGCTGCAAAGCAAGAAAACAAAATACGAAATGAAATTTCTTCAGTTGAATATGCATAGGGGGAAAGTGGCAGATGCTCTCCTGCCCCAAATTATCCTCGAACATAAAGCAGACATCGCGATCATCAGCGAACAGTATAGGAAGAAAAGTAACGGCCTCTGGTTCGACGACGGCACGGGAACAGCAGCTATATGGATACCGAACAACGGAGGGTTACAACCAAAACATTCTGGCAAAGGTAATGGATTCGTGTGGATACAATTAGAGAAAGTCACAGTCGTAAGCTGCTACCTCACTCCGAGTGACAGTATCGATGACTTCCAAGATAAACTTGATGGTATTGAAGACGTCTTAAGAAACATAGCGGGAGACGTTCTAGTAGCAGGTGACGTCAACTCTAGAGCGGTGGAATGGGGAATGCAGACCACGAACTCTAGGGGTAGAAAAATAGTAGAAATGGCGGCAAGAACCAAGTTAACTATAGCAAACGTCGGCAACGTTCCCACCTTCAGACGGCCCCAATGTGAAGGCACGATTCCGGACGTAACGATGGTATCGGAAAGCATATACAGAAGGGTCCAGAACTGGAAAGTGCTCGAGGCATATACAGTCAGTGACCACCAATATATCTCCTACTCCCTGCAAACAAACACATCCATCCGGCCAAGGAGTACAAATAGCAGCACTCGCAGATGGAATGTAAACAAGTTAAATACACCTGCTCTTCAGGAAGAAGTTGATATCCAAACGCAAGGCTTGGTACTCGAAGGAGACTCCGTCAACACCGTCAACCAAGTCATGAACATTATCCGGAGGTGCTGTAACAGAGCGATGCCAAAAATAAAGAGGAGGAACACAGAAAAAACTGCGGTGTATTGGTGGAATAGTGAAATAGATGATCTAAGGCGCAACTGCTTAAGACAGCGGCGAAACTACACCAGAGCCAAGCGCAGGGGTACAGCAGAGATGGAACAAGCCGATTACAAAGAAGCAAAGAAAAGGTTGGGAAAAGCTATACAAAACAGTAAAAGGAAACAATTCGAAGAGCTCAGAGAAGATGTGAACAGGGACCCATGGGGACTTGGCTACAAAATGGTTATGAAAAAGCTCGGGATGAAAAACCCTGTACAGGAAATGGATGAAATCACGATGGAGAACATAGTTAAAACCCTTTTTCCGACGCATGTATCAAGGGATGAGGCCAGCGAGACGGAAGAAATACCAACACCAACTCCATTTACAACAGAGGAGCTCAGAGCTGCGGCCCGCAGTCTCAAAAACAGAAAAGCTCCCGGGCCCGATGGCATACCAGCAGAGGTTCTGAAGGAGATAGCAAACACGCGACCAGAACTACTCCTACAGATGTATAACAGCTGCTTGAGGGAAGGCGTCTTCCCGAAGACATGGAAGCAACAGAAGTTAGTGCTCATAAGCAAAGGAAAAGGAGACACGCACGCACCATCGTCTTACAGGCCACTGTGCATGCTGAACACTGCAGGAAAATTGTTGGAGAGACTAACAAAACCCCGACTAGAGGACGCCATCCACAGAAACGGAGGTTTATCCATAAGACAATATGGATTTCGGCCAGGAAGAGCTACAATAGACGCCGTGAAGGAAATATCCGATGTTGTCAAATTCGCCCAACAGAGAAACCACTACAGTAGACCCATAGTTCTTCTCGCCACTCTCGACGTAAAGAACGCATTTAATAGTCTAAGATGGGCAGACGTTCTGAAAGCTCTTGATGAAAATTTTGCGGTACTAGCATACCTAATGAAGATTATTAGGAACTACCTAAAAGACAGAGTTCTTATATATGACACTAGTGGAGGAAGAAAGAAGATGTCGGTCACATCGGGAGCGGCGCAGGGCTCCATTCTAGGACCCGATCTGTGGAATGCGAGTTATGACGAGATCCTTAGAATCGAAATGCCCGAGGATACTTTTCTTATTGGCTACGCAGATGATATTGCTGCAGTAATTACGGCCAGGAACACAGAAGAAGCTCAGAGGAATCTCCGACAGGTGATGATACGAACCAAGAACTGGCTAGGCTCACATGGACTGGAGCTAGCCACACACAAAACCGAGCTACTGCTCCTTACAGGCCGGCAGATCCCGATCGAGGTAGATATGCGTTTCGATGATGTTGTGCTAACTACGAAGAGAAGCATAAACTACCTTGGAATAAGACTAGATCCGAAGCTGACATACTTGCAGCAGATACAACACGCAGCCGCAAAAGCCTCGAAGATTACATCGCAGCTGGCTAGACTAATCGCAAACATTGGAGGACCGCTCCCATGCAAGAGGAAGCTACTAATGGAGACTTGCAACAGTATTCTTTTGTACGGCTGTGAAATATGGGGCGAGACTCTTAAAAATAGAGGAAGGGCAAAAGCATTACTCGCAGTGCAGAGAACAGCGGCATTGCGGGTAACATCGGCATACCGCACCGTTTCTGCATCCGCTGTATTCATAATAGCCGGAATGATTCCAATTGACCTCCACGTAGCAGAGCGCGTGAGAGTTTTCGCCTCAAGACGAACAATAGCGCATACACCACCCCCACCAGACTTCAGGCACGAGACCATTGAGTCCTGGCAAGCCCGATGGATCGAAGATAGGAACGGAAGATGGACGGCCAAACTTATCCCTAACATACGTAAATGGATAAACCGGAAGCACGGAGAAGTAAATTATTACCTAACACAGATGCTGACTGGACACGGGTACTTCAGGAAATACCTCCACAAAATGAGAAAATGCAGCACACCATTTTGTCTGTACGAAGAAATTGAAGTAGTTGACGACGCCGAACATACGTTCTTCTCGTGCCAACGCTGAGCAGCCAGACGAGAACAACTGGAGATGCAAGTCGGACCCATTACAGCTGAAAATCTGACTGACAGAATTACAAGTGCAGAAGAAGCGTGGGACACGGTAGCAGAATACAGCGAACATGTGCTCCGGACAAAAAAGAAAGATCTGGACAGAGCAAACGACTCTTCGGAACTTGACACAGGTCAGAACAACAACATCTGGCTGAGTCAACGGCTGGAGGGGCCTGGACGCAGGCAATAGAGAAGGAGGTCATCAGACCAAAGAGGGAGCCTCCTCGAAGTAATGCGAAAGCGGTTCCGAGGTGGACCCATCTCCCAGACAGACGAGGCGGGGTTTTAGTCGGTAGGCCCAAACGGGAGAGCCCGACATACCACGATGGATGACGGTCCACGCTGAATGCGTAATGCATTTCCCCACCTTTCCCTCAAAAAAAAAAAAATATTATGATTATTATTATCATTATTATTATCATTATTATTATCATTATTATTATCATTATTATTATCATTATTATTATCATTAATATTATCATTATTATTATCATTATTATTATCATTATTATTATCATTATTATTGTCATTATTATTATCATTATTATTATCATTATTATTATCATTATTATTATCATTATTATTATCATTAATATTATCATTATTATTATCATTATTATTATCATTATTATTATCATTATTATTATCATTATTATTATCATTATTATTATCATTATTATTATCATTATTATTATCATTATTATTATCATTAATATTATCATTATTATTATCATTATTATTATCATTATTATTATCATTATTATTATTATTATTATCACAATTATTATCATTATTATTATCATTATTATTATCATTAATATTATCATTATTATTATCATTATTATTATCATTATTATTATCATTATTATTATCATTATTATTATCATTATTATTATCATTATTATTATCATTATTATTATCATTATTATTATCATTATTATTATCATTATTATTATCAATATTATTATCATTATTATTACCATTCTTATTATCATTATTAT
The DNA here is from genome assembly GCA_956483585.1 of Gymnocheta viridis. Classification (NCBI taxonomy): domain Eukaryota; kingdom Metazoa; phylum Arthropoda; class Insecta; order Diptera; family Tachinidae; genus Gymnocheta; species Gymnocheta viridis. The sequence continues at coordinate 71,123,368 of OY101440.1, forward strand.
TATCATTATTATTATCATTAATATTATCATTATTATTATCATTATTATTATCATTATTATTATCATTATTATTAACATTATTATTACCATTCTTATTATCATTATTATTATCATTATTATTATCATTAATATTATCATTATTATTATCATTATTATTATCATTATTATTATCATTATTATTATCATTATTATTATCATTATTATTATCATTATTATTATCAATATTATTATCATTATTATTACCATTCTTATTATCATTATTATTATCATTATTATTATCATTAATATTATCATTATTATTATCATTATTATTATCATTATTATTATCATTATTATTATCATTATTATTATCAATGATAATTGAGGGAAAAAACAGTACTTTTCAAAACAAAACAGTGCATTTTTTCTTTATTGGTAACATAACTTTTACTTCAATACGTCAAATTCTTATATCAAATAAGTCAATAAGAAAGATAAAAACATTTTAAGACTAGCAGAACGGTGACATAAATGTAACATAAATAGAACAGAAAACATATTAAAAACTCTGAGAAGGTAACGAACATTTTCTTTCAAAAGTCAAAATCTTCTGGGACTATAAATAGTATGTTAAGTTATTAAACTAATCAAAAGCACAAAATAAACGTCGTTTTTCGAATGATAGTAATGTTGGTTTGAATAAACGAATTACCAATACTGCACCATTTTTAACTGTATTTCATAGCTACCCACTATATTTTCAAATTATAATTTCAAAATGATCTAATACATTTCCAAATTTATTAATTAAATTTAAAAAATTGTAAATAGAATTTCGAAACTGGCAATTTAATTTAAAAAACTATGAATTGAATTTTAAAATTATATTTAATATGTATGAGTTTTAAAAATTCAATTGATTTTTTTTTTTTAATTTTTTTCGCAAAATTACAATAGCATTCAATTTATACTTTTGAAAACTATTTATAACTTAAAAAAACATCAATAGAATTTTAAAAAAATTATCAATTTTAAAACTGACTTTTACTTTATTATCCATAGAAATTATTATTCTACTTAAAATCAAAATTTAACAAAAATTAAATTATAGTTTAAGAAAAAAATATTTAGGCTTAACAATAAGAAAACAATTTTTTTTAAGTTGACTATAATTTTATATTTAATAAATTTTTTCAAAGACAATGTCAATTTCTATGGACTATTTTTTACTTTTTTAGGCGATTGGAAGTTAATTTAAGTTAAAAATTTAAATAAAAATAAAAAAGAAGTTAAAAAATACAATGAAGAAACATAAAAATATATTTTTATAATAGAAATTTTACCGTTTTGTTAAGGGATATGCCCGTGTATTTAATAATTTTTAATGAATATTAATTTAATTACACATCAAGAGAACATAAGTAAAAACCTTCATATTTACAAACATAACATTCTTTGCTTGGAAAATAAACAAGCCAGTCTTGTATACAACAAAGCGCAGTGGAGTAAAAACAGAGCGTTTCAAACAATTTTTATACAAAAAATATCGAATACTTAAAAAAACGCAAAACAGTACTTTTGCGTACTGTTTTAAGTGTTGTGAATAAAACAGTACATTTTACAAAAAACAGTACGTGTACTGTTTAAAACAGTACGAATGGCAACCCTATGCCGAATAAACTACTATTGTGGTCCATTTTTATGACGTGGAACAGTTTTTGGATTAGTCCTCTGTAATGCAAACCTGCACCATATGGTCCACCACTGGAACATCATAATGTTAAATAGACCATGTTTTCTACATACATACATTTGGGTCCTTTATGGAGTATACTTTACATGCGTGTTTGGACTGGTCACGTTATCTACAGGGTGTATACTTTTTAGATCGAACCCGACTCGACACCAAACTTTTATTATAATGAGTAAATACAATTTAAGATTTTGTAATATTTTCCTTCAATTAAATAAAAATCACACACATAAAAGGATTTATTTTGATAACGTTGCTCTTTTTGTGCAATGATGTTTTACGGAGTTTATTTTTAGCGTATCTTCGATTATATACAAACATTTACAAAAATTATAGCTGGATCTTCTACAAAAAATATTTTGGACACCGAATACCAACCGAAAGTAGGTTTTTGCCGATCTCCGTCACTGTACCTGAACGCCAAACGAAAGCAATGTGCGTTTTGCAAATTGTTTTTCAAACGATTCTAATGAAGCCTAAAGCTGAATTCAAGTAAATTTTGCAGATTTTTTGTTGGCTTTTTTTAAGCTCTATGTTCTTTAAATTATTTTAATTCGTTTTTCATCAACTGCTTACGAAAATAGCTTTCCAATAATTAAATATTCAATCTCAAAAAATTTTAGACTCGGAATTTGGCAGCACTAACTGATATGTTGTATAAGACGCTTGCGACACGTAAAAGTAGAATGTTTTTCAACTTTTTACGCGTCACAAGCGTTGTAAACTTTTGTTTTGTAACTTGCTTTATGAAAATACTATTTATAATTAATTTTTTTTGAGAGACACGTAAGACGCATGTGTGTGGACTTTTAGGTTAACATACAGACTGAATTCGTTTGACAGCAGAAGTGGATGCAGTGATGTCACATTCCTATTTATTTCATTTTCGGAGAAAAGTTATAAAAATACAAACATGTTTTATTTCAGTTATTTATTTAACTCGGGAAATAGCTTGGGCTCACATATCGCACTACTTGCAGTCATAACAGGACTAAAGTTCGAGTCGATATTGGGTGCTATATTTCTCGAAGAAAAGAAAAAACATATGTATACATACATATGTACATACATTCATATTTCATTCCTTTACTGCAATACAGTCATTTCTCGAAAAACAAAGTTTTTAAGTGAAAATGTATACAAAGAGGTGTTTACTCATCTCTTCGGGGGAGAATAAGTCTTTATTTTTTCATTGAGGTGTGAATAAATTAAAAATTTTAAAATCGTTTTTTGAAGATCTAGTTTTTTTAGATGTGGCTGCGTTGCACAGTGGTTTAAGAACGGCATTAGTTCATTATTTTCTTGTCTTTTTTACCTGATTTCCCATAGTTTTTAATAAACTACCTAATTATTATGTATCAAAAATATTAGGATTATATCTTTATTACGTTTTTGTCCAGAGAAAATCAAAGTTGACCTAAGTGAATGCGTTTGAAATTAACGTATTATACATTCTACCCTCTATCGCTTCATGTCTTTAAAATACTCTTGTAATGGCACTAAAAGATTTTTTTTATACAATTGGATGTTATAAATGATCAACATAAGTATATGTATGCAAATAAAAAAATTTTCATATTAAAAAAAATTTACTACTTTAAATTGTCCAAAAATATTTATTTTCTCTAACTTCTATGGCTTGTATCTACTGATCTCAGGCGACCTGTAGCCCGAGATATAAATCAAATTAAAGCTTGAAGTGCCAACTAACGAATTTAGCTACCCAGTTTTGCCCCTAAGCAATTCCGACATAAAAAACTAAAAAAGTTAGGAAAAATTGCCTTCACAAGTTTGTTATTGCTTTTTTTTTGCTTGCTTGCTTATTTGCTATGTTGTAAAAAAACACACAAGACAATTTCAAAACCCAAATTTAAAAATAGTATGTACTTTGTAATTAAATAACATAGAAATTATTGCACTTCTTAGCGCTTGCAATAACTTCTTCCTTTTATTTTTGATGCTGTTTTTGTTGTTGTTGAAATTTCATTATCTTAATCAGCTGTGATTATTAGCAGCATTGTTTTTGTGATTATAGGTTATTAGTTTATTTTTTTAATATTTATATAATTTTTTAAATTAAGCTTGAGGTCACTTTTTTTATAAAAATCATCCAAATTTCCCTTATATCGATATTTCGTTACCCTTTGGGTAACTTCGGGAACTTTGGGAATTTTTTTTTAATTGACAAACAATTTTTAAACCCAAACGGAAAAAGAAATTGTTGACTAATAATTTGTTAATTTTTGTTATTTAAATTGTTTATTGATTATTTCCTCCAGAAAAAGTTACCCACAGGGTAACAAAATATCGATATATGTAACATAAATTTGGATGCTTTTTATAAAAAAGCGACCTCAACATTAATTTAAAGAATAATATAAATATTACAAAAAAGAGGTCGACAAATTATAGGTGTGCTCATTTACTTTACTATTAAAAATTTGCAATGAGAGAGTAACAAGAAATTTTCCAAAATTACTCTCAAAAATGTGAAAAAGTAAATGAACACTTTACTAGAAAAATTTGCAAGTTAAAGTAGTGTTTTAATGTATAGGTATATATGAGTACTCAATCACTACCCCTATATTTTTGGACAAATTTTACATATATGTATTTTATAAAAATAATGTGATTATGGTCATTTATATTCAGTATTGTTGTGACTGGCTTTTTTCGAGTACGGCTTGTAATCGAATAATGAAAAGTTTTGCAATTTTATTTAATCTAGTACTAGGCGTAGTCGAAATACGATAAGGGTGATTAGCTACTTTTGAATAAAATATCTATTTTTAATTAGCTTATACGTTATAACAGCCTGCCTACACATAGCATTTTTATTTCAAGCATCGGAAATAACGACAGAATGAGGTCGCAGAAATGTTTATTTCCAACTTTGTGTTTTATTTTCCAAACGATTTTCATAAAAGGTTATTTTAATGCGTGTTAGAATAAGCATGCGTTAATATATATTATTATTTTGATACCTTATTGCGTTATTATTATAATAATTATATAATATTAAGTAGTTTTAATGTGATTTTATGAAGAACTATTTATGCAAATAAACACTAATAAGAAACTACATTAACGCGCAAGCAAATGTGAGTTGGAAGTATAAGCCTCCTATTAAATGATTTAATAAATAAAATAATTAACAGCCGGCGAAAAACGTGTTATATATTTAAAAAAAACAAATTTAAGCAATTTTCATTTTGATTGTAATAAAAAGCTTTTTCCAAAATAAAATATCATGTTACTGCCAGCATTAAACCCCAAAAGCAATAAAAAAGTAATTTAATAAATTATGTGTTAATTTAAATTTATTTGCAATTTTATGTACATCTAAACTAATTGAATTATTGCCTGCTTAGTGTAAATTACCGAGTAGCTAAGTAATCATAATATTTACAACACTAAAAATAACAGCTGGTCTCTCTGTTTGCCGGACCATCCTTTGCCACTGATATACCAGATATTGTGTTGCTTAATTAACATCCATTAGACATCTTAATTTGCTTCTGTTGTTCCTAAGTTACACAAAAATAAATTTGTTACCTTTTTAATACTTTTTATCGTTTTAAAAGTTTACATTTACTTACAATTTCTAAAATTTTACAAAATATTTTTATTTTCAACTTAATTTAGAAATATTGATTTGTAAACACAAACACAAAATAGCTGTTCGAATAATTATTGCAAGTAAAAATTTTACTTGTAAAAACTTGCAAGAATTTTTCTGTCTCTCAATTTTTTACGCTCTTTTGACGCTCTCTCGTTGCAAATTTTTTTTGTAAATGAACGCTTTCTAGTAACAATTGTTACAAATTTGTAAAAATTTTTAGTAAATGAACACAGCTTATATGTATGTTATTAGTTTATTGTTTTGAATTTCTTATCAGCTGTGATTATTAGTTGCGTTTAAATGATTATAGCTAATTAGCTTATTGTTTATGAAGTGACAAATAGAAAAAAATTATTTAAATATGGAAAATCTTCAGTTTTATTAGATTGTGATATGAACATTGATGTAGTTTGCGAAATTATTTCAACAAGTAATAACAATTTATCAATTATTAACGTAGATGAATTTAACAAATTTTTATATAAACAATTATTACAAAATCAACAATTAAGTGGGCCAGTGCAAAACGTATGAAAGATATATTTGTTGAACAAAACGAAGTTTGGTTGGAAAATATGTATTGTTTTGGTGTTGTCGGAGGAAGATCAGGAAGCTCATAATAAAGATTACAGAAGTTATCGCCAAAGCCACTCCAGAAAAACTGATCGCATACCAACCAATGAAGATGTCATGCATATCTTACTTCACAGAAAAAACAAAATGAGCTAAACGCAATGTTCAGAAAAAGTCAAACTGAATGCCTGCAACAGTGCAGGGAGTTTTTTGAAATGCTATACACGCGTGTACCTATAGCAAGAAAATTCTGTTTGCGTGACGCACACTGGGGATTTTTGTATGGAGGCGAGGAAAAAAATATAATATTTGTCAAAAAATGTAGTGATTTCATCACAAATTTAGTTTTATTTATATAGTAAAACACAAAAGTAATCAAAATAAAGAAAGTTAGAGAAATGTATATCGTTACCTACAATGTAAAAAGCCCTAACTAACAAAAAAATTTAAATGATTTTTTTAATTTATTATTTATTTTAAATCTATTTTTAATTTAATCACAAATTTAGTTTTATTTATATAGTAATGCATAAAAGTAATCAAAATAAAGAAAGTTAGAGAAATACATATCGTTACCTACAATGTAAAAAGCCATAACTAACAAAATAATTTAAATGATTTTTTAATTTTTAATATATTATTTATTTTTAATCTATTTTTAATTTATTATTCTAAAAGAGCCTTAACTTCGTCGCTTATAACACTATGCTTTTTCTGGCTAAACGAAGGAGTCAAATGTGAGATCATGGGATCTGATGTTACCATCATTCGGTGCATAACATCTTCGTTCGAGGCAATTCGACTGCATTTTCTGGAGTGTCTAAGGCGATATTTTTAATAGTCTTTGTTACGACTTTCCTGAGCATCTTCGGATAGTAAGCCTACAGGGAAAATACACTTTTCAATTATATCCTTTCCATGAATCAGAATTTTGTGAAGTGTAGGTGGCATATTGTACCACTTGTAGAGTGCAACAAACTCTTTTGCCGTCTCCAGAAAAATCACCAAATTTCTTTGGATCTACTACCTCGGTGATTGTTATAGCTTCGAGAATTATTGAAAACCTCTTGATTATGTTTTCATCTAGACCCGTGATTTCGGAAATCAAAGCAGTATTAGCAAAGAATCACCGTGACATATTTCCTGAATTTGTCGTACCAGAGCCTTGCTTAACAGTATCAACCTGTATTCCAATTTTCTCTTTAAGTTCACGCATTATCAAAAATTTTCGGGCTTCTTTCATCGGACGAGTATTTGAGTCGACTCTCCCACGTTTAAATTCAATATTATAAGCTACATGCAAAAGACACTCCATCAGCTTAATACGCGCAGGTAACTAACGGAAAACCCAAATAATTAAAAAAGTGCACTTTCCTTTTTTCCTTTTAATTGTGCACTTAAATTTATTAGAGCTTATTACTTTGCTACTGCAATCATAAAAATCAAATAACCTTCTGTTTATTATTTTTTTTTTTAGTTCTGAGAATCATAAAAAAATTCATCAACGTTTTTTCTAAAGAATTTTGTGCATATCTCGAGCAAATTTTTTAAATTCATACCTTTACTTAATTGTGAATAAAAGCGAAACGCTTTCATCGATTTTCATGATTTATGTCTCATTTTGTTCATAGGTTATGCGACTTTACGTGAAAGTAATAGGACTTTACACTTTTTACCATTTTGGATTTTTTATAAATGACAAAAAAAATTTAGGCAAAAAATATTTTTTTTCTTCATACATTTATTTATAACTGCGAAACTGTTGCTTATGTAGCGAAACGTTATATTAACAGATGAAAGTAATTGTAATTCTTGATTTTTCTAAATTTGTTTAAGCAAAATCCGACTAGTGGTTCTTGAGTTATGTTAAACAAAAGAGCCTCATCAGAATTGAGTCGCGAATAAGTTAGCTGAAAAATGCTGTGCTGTGTAATACAACAAATTGAGAGGTGGCACTTGAAATTGATTAAAAATGTAAAAACAGATATGAGACAATGTATTAGTAGTGATTTCTAACTGTAGGAAAGTATAGCTAAAATTGCAGGTCCAAATGTTTGGAGAAAAAAGGGATTTTTGTTATATGTTCATAAAAATATAAAAAAAACTTAAGTCTCTGCAGAGTTTATGTTTTCAATTTTAGTATACGAAATATCCTACTTTAAATAAAAAATAAAAAGAAATACATTAGCTCACATAATAAAATAATATTCGTTTTGAAATTCTTCTTCTTCTATATATACATATAACAGATCCTTTATAAAAACTTTTCTTTCAACAGCCCTTTAAGAACCCTGATACAAGCATACGCATATATTCTGAAACTGTAAGCAGTTCATTTTGTAGTTGTTTCCTCTTATATATTTTCAAATGTATGTTGTTTCATTGTTTTAACGAACATTGTGTTTGCTAACAGTGGAAATATATATTTCCTTGTCAAAATTTGTGGAGAATTTACAATATATGAAAAATATTAATAAATGAATTAAAAATACTTAAATGGTTATTTTATTTAATTCACTGAACGCGTCTGATAAGTAACCGAACTCGCGTTTAATAATAAGCATATTGATCGCTCATATGTTACTATTAAAAATTGAATATGTATTTTTATTTGTTGAACACACATTTAATAATACTATAACGGAACGTTCATAGTATATTTTTGAACTCTCGTGTACATTTTGGTAAGCTGAACTTTAGAAAATAATTGAATGTACGTTTTTCACGAGTCTGAACAATTTATTAAGTTTTCTACTACAAGCGTTTACGGTGCAGAAAACATAAGAAATGTTCAAAAAACTACACATTGGTTTGGTTTTATACTACGTACTTTTTTCGGTGTAGCGTCTTCAGATCCATATTCGAGTATAAATTCATACCATAAACAGTTCAAGAAGGATCTATTGGAATTTTCTAATGAAATAAAAAATTTGTTATGTTAATAAAGGTACACGAATTACTTTGTTTTTACTATTTTAAATTTTTATTCGCACTTTTTCCCAAAATTAATATTTTACTTATTTAGTAAAACGTTAATAACTTTGTTAAAAACAAATTGCAATTGATTATTGAGGGGTATAGCTTGTTCCTATGCGCATTTCACTGTTGCTAATGCAGATCATCAGGGTTTTTTACCCAAATATTTCTTGGAACAACTGGAGGTATTATATTAAACTTTCGTTAAAACAAATGAAAAGTTTAAACAATATCAACGTTGTAACAAGAACTCAATAATCAACCAATTGTTTTTGTTTTCTTACTTTACCATTACTACCTAGGCTGACTTTTTTTGTAACTGCAATTGAAGTTGTAAGAGGTAGACAACTTAAAAAAAATATTAAAAACATTATTTGGGGTGTGTGCCAATCAGTAGCAAAGTACTATGATGAAAAAATATTTGCTTGAGGGGGAAAAAATCATGTTTCTGCTGTGCCATATGATATTTTTTTTGACAACATAAAATTTTGACGTCTGTGGAAACAAGCTGATGAAAAAACATTTCAATACAAGCCGTCCGTTACCAAAAAATAACTTTTTTATACACATGAAATGAAATTCTATGCTGTAGCGAAAGATTGTATAGTGTAATGTACAATTCTAATCGCAAATTGTAATACACAATGCATTTTTCAAAGTCTAACTACATTTGAGAGCCGTAAAAATTCAATGTACTGGCAACGGCTCGAATTTTCATAAACGACGGTGGTGGCTTACTTTATTTTATGATACCATGCTTCTAATAAGCTGCTTGTCAAAAATTTACAACTTCTGTCAAAATGAAATTTTATTCACCTCAGCAGTGTCAAACATTTACATACCAGAGTACTTTACTACTCTATAACAATACAAAATTTGTTGTAAAAATACCTGGCTAACCGTCAAAACTTGTACAAAACCGGGTGGCGCTGTCAGCACACTTAAACTCATATCCAATGTCGAATATCATATAAAGCTGTACTCTTTGGCAGTTTGGAATCAGCCATGTTGTTATGAATATATAATCAGTACAAATTTAATTTTACACAATTGACATCAGCTGGGCTATCGCTACTACTTTGTTGGTCTGCCTTCGCACACACCCTTTTTGACAATCAGCCAGTGGTGACAACACTAGGATTTAGAAGAAATTGGTCGGTTTTATTGCCTTAAAGTAGCAACATTGCTTTTGTTATGTAAACAAAAACCACGTGTGAAAACAAGTGGTCAACAAAATAATTTTAGGAGCTTGTGCTGCAACGTATCAATTAGTGCAAATTGCAGCTGCTGTGGAAGAGCTCTTTGAAGACACACGGTTTTCGAATAGCCCTTACCTTTATTTTATATTGTATTTACAACATTTTCCGTTATGTTAATTATTTCTGCACAACACTCTTAATGCAAAGTAAAACCTGATCAGCTGTTATTTACAACTCCGTACGAAAAAAGTAATGCTTAAGCTATGTACAGACGATTGGCAGATCTTACAATATTGCCAGAAAAATTTTCAGAAAATGTCTGACAACCATCTGAACTTACAATTTTTGTCTTACAACGTTGCCAGAAAAAGCATTGTCAGTTCATTGTAAGACAATAATATTGTCAGACATCTCACAATCGTGAGAACACTCTACTTTGCCATTGTCAGATAATTGTCAGACATTGTAAGCTCTCGTTTTATTGGCAGATGTGTTTAATTTAATACATCTGACAATGGCACCATTGTCAGATAATTTTTTTAGTGGCAACGCTGTCCATAAATAATAAATGACAAAGTTTAACAACACATCTGGCAATTTTTCCACACAACAATCTGACAACCGTGAAAACTGACAATTTTTGTTGGCAGATAAATTTATTGGCTGACAATTGTCTGGCAATGAAATTGTAAGGTTTTCTTACAATCGTCTGAACTGACAATTTACCATTTGGTAAAAATTTTTCATTGTCAGTACGTTGTCAGCATATTGCCATATCTTACAATATTGTAAGATCTGCCAATCGTCTGTACATAGCTTTATATTTTATCGCAGTCATGGTAGAATAATACAGGTCAACGGACTTTTTTTTGGGTTCGCAGCTGTAAAAATTTTATTATGTACTAAAAAAGAACACTGCCATTTTTTTCAAATGCAAATAAGAAAAGGAAAAAAAATCTTTATAGAACAGAAAATGCAACTAAACACAAATGTGAATATACAATTTTTTGCAATTTTTCTTATGTGCTTTTTGACATCTACGAACCTAAAAGCAGTGTTGTTGTAGCTTCGACACTTCCTTTATTATTCTACCATGGTCGCAGTTAGAAAATATGTTCCCAGAAAAGTTGTGTTATGTGTATGAAAAAAAATTCCATCAAAAACATTTCGTATGTTTTCTCAAAGTGAACAGAATACAACTTCAGCAATATTATTTTGTACTCATTTTGTACTTCTAAAATCTTTTTCTTGTTGGTACTCAATGCAATTTTTATAGTAACAAGAACATTTTAAGAAAATATAAAAATATGTTTACCTTTTGGAATCATGTTTTTTTTTGTTTCACTACATTTTAGTAGCAAAAATTTTTGTAGTAAATATTTGTAAATAGCCATCCATTAACTATCACTTTATGCTCTCATATTGTTTTCTCCATTTACTATATTTTGGGCAAAGAACGTAATTTAGTAAAGTTCATTAAATTTTTTTAAAATATACATATGTATATGTACATGCACTTATATACAGAATGTAACATTAATAAATGTAAAACTTCATTCCACCTGTAAGGTGTTGATTTTACAACTAAATGTAAATTTAGAACTAAATTTAGCACAAAATGTCAAAAACAGATATAGAAAATCAAAAATATTTAAAAAAATTATTTTTTTACCTTTTTCCACTGTTCAGGTCCGTAGGTAGCAAACCGTTAAAAATTGAAGAAAACAATTAACTACAAAAATGTACCTAAGATCTCAATAAACAACTTTATACAACATATGAACTTCCTAGCAATGATTATTAATACCGTTTAGGTAGCGCTCAAGTAGCCGCAAAGGTCAAAAACTTCCCGAAATTTTTTTAATTTCATATGTTTTTTCTTTACCTCAACATTGAGATACATATTATGCTAGCAAATACAACAATGTACCTAAGATCTCAATAATCAACTCACGCGATCACGCACCGACCCACACTGGGGATTGCGCGGAAAAAAGTAAAATTGTCAACATACTCTTCATGCAATATGCAGATATTTTGAATTTTCAGACTAAATGGTACAATCTAATCAAAAAGAATTACTCCGATCTGACTGCTAGTTTTTTTATAGCCGTCTCAAACTCAGTACTTGTATGTTTTACCGAACCAACTTAATTTAAACCTAAGAATTTCAAAACGAATATTATTTTATTATGTGAGCTAAATTTTTTCTTTTTATTATTTATTTAAAGTAGGATATTTCAGTATACTAAAATTGAAAAAATAAACTCTGCGGAGACTTAAGTTTTTTTTGTTTATTTTTATGAACATATAACAAAAATCCCTTTTTTCTCCAAACATTTGGACCTGCAATTTTAGCTATACTTTCCTACAGTTAGAAATCACTACTAATACATTGTCTCATATCTGTTTTTACATTTTTAATCAATTTCAAATGCCGCCAGGTGCCACCTCTCAATTTGTTGTATTACACAGCACAACATTTTTCAGCTAACTTATTCTCGACTCAATTCTGATAAGGCTCTTTTGTTTAACATAACTCAAGAACCACTTGTCGGATTTTGCTTAAACAAATTTAGAAAAATCTAGAATTACTATTACTTTTATCTCTTAATATAACGTTTCGCTACATAAGCAACAGTTTCGCAGTTATAAATAAATGTATGAAGAAAAAAAATATTTTTTGCCTAAAATTTTTATTTTTTTGTAATTTATAAAAAATCCAAAATGGTAAAAAAGTGTCAAGTCCTATTACTTTCACGTAAAGTCGCATAACCTATGAACAAAATGAGACATAAATCATGAAAATCGATAAACGCGTTTCGCTTTTATTCACAATTAAGTAAAGGTATGAATTTAAAGAATTTGCTCGAGATATGCACAAAATTCTTTGGAAAAAACACTTTTTTAATGACTCTCAGAATTAAAAAAGAAGTAATAAACAAAAGGCTATTTGATTTTTATGATTGCAGTAGCAAAGTAATAAGCGCTAATAAATTTGCGTGCACAATTAAAAGAAAAAAGGAAAGTGCACTTTTTGCATTATTTGTGTTTTTCCGTTAGTTACCTGCATGATTTATTTACAGACATTGCACCCAGATTTATGAGTGCTCATAAGTACCTGTCAGTAAAATATTGAAAAATACGTAGTATTTATAGGTGTTCATTGATCGATTTTTGTCATTCAGCAATTGCCGACGAACGCGAAAAGTACAAGCGCTTTTTCTCCGGTTTTTTAATTATAACTGAAACTAAAGCCCAAGAGTTTTACGACAATGGAAAGTTTTTCTATTTCACATGGGGTTTTATGCTCGAAACTTCGTACGAAGTCGCGATTTGAAAAAAAGATTGCAAATTGGCTTGAACGCACATTTACAATTAAGTTTACTGAGGCTGAATGTTCTACCAGTTCTGCACTTGGTCGGCCACGTAAATCATTTGAGGAGTGCTGTGATCGCTCCAAACGATACAAAAGGGATGAAGTACGTGCTATGTTTCCTCAAGAAGTAATTGATTTTACTTCTAGTATTTCAAAAACCAACCACAAAATTTGTACATTAAAAACTTTGGGGATGTTTACAAAGCTTGAACTTACAAAAGAAAAATACGAGTATCTAATGCATTGGTTAGAAACTGAAGGGTACAAAATACTCGTACAATACAAACAACTCACGAATTCGTAACTTTAAAGTAAAACATGAATTATATTTTACAATGATTCACAGCAAGACAGCACAATCAGTAACAGAATCACCAGCAGCATCTTCTTGTTTTATTTGTGGAGCCACAACAACCAAGATGAATAAAATCGTAGAAGTTCAAGCTACGCCCGTAAATGAGCAAGCACTGCAATTTGGTATGTCACCACTTCATGCGCGTATTAAGCTGATGCAGTGTCTTTTGCATGTAGCTTATAATATTGAATTTAAACGTGGGAGAGTCGACTTAAATACTCGTCCGATAAAAGAAGCCCGAAAATGTTTGATAAAGCGTGAACTTAAACAGAAATTTGGAATACAGGTTGATACCGTTAAGCAAGACTCTGGTACGACAAATTCAGGAAATACGTCACATAGATTCCTTGGTAATCCTGCTTTGATTTCCGAAATTACGGGTCTAGATGAAAACATAATCAAGAGGTTTTCAATAATTCTCGAAGCTATAACAATCACCGAGGTAGTAGATCCAAAATATTTTGTGATTTTTATCTGGAGACGGCAAAAGAGCTTGTTGCACTCTACGAGGGGTACAATATGCCACCTACACTTCACAAAATTCTGATTCATGGAAAAGATATAATTGAAAATAGTATTTTTCCTGTAGGCTTACTATCCGAAGAGGCTCAGGAAAGTCGCAACACAGACTATAAAAAATATCGCCTTAGACACTCCAGAAAATGCAGTCGAATTGCCACGAACGAAGATATTATGCACCGAATGATGTTGACATCAGATCCCATGATCTCACATATGACTCCTTCATTTAGCCAGTAAAAGCATAGTGTTATAAGCGACGAAGTTAAGGCTCTTTTATTATTTATTTAAAATAAATAATAAATTTTAAAATTAAAAAAAATCTTTTAAATTTTTTTGTTAGTTAGGGCTTTTTACATTGTAGGTAACGATATACATTTCTCTGACTTTCTTTATTTTGATTACTTTTGTGTACTACTATATAAATAAAACTAAATTTGTGCTGAAATCACTACATTTTTTGACAAAAATATTTTTTTCCTCGCCTACATACAAAAATCCCCAGTGTGCGACCGCAACAGCAAATGTACAGCAATAATCTCAGCACACGCATCAAGGGACGCAGCACACAATATAAAAGCGACACGACGCTCACATCGTGGCATTACACAGCACGACGTCAACGAGAGCTTAGCGGTGATCTTGTGCTATCGCATAATTCGCGCACAACATTAGCAATTGACAATTTCCACATGCAATGTGAAGAAATTGGTTTATTTTGCTACCTATAAAAAAGTGCATGACTTTCGGCAAAACTTGAAGACACGGGTTTTGGGCGCGGTGAGCGAATCAAGAAATTCCGTAGCGAAAAAAACCTAACACTAGGTTTGTTTCTTAAGCCTTTTGTTTTTTAAATTATTTGAATCGCCTAGCGTATGTTAACACCTAAAGTATGCTATTGATTTCATTAACATACAGTATTGCCAGAACAGATTTTTACATGTAGGAAAACACAAAATGGCGTACTTACGAGCAATCGTGGTTGACAAAAAATTATTTCCACAAGCAAACAGACAATTCGTAGGTTTTTAAGCGGTATTTTCCAGATATTTAGAGGATATTTAGAGTCTCAAACTTATGTTTCTTATTTCAGTTACCATAAACCTATAGTTTCAATGATAAAAATTACTGAATACATGTGTTGTAAGATAATAAAAATATTTTAAACGATATTAATTTCTCATTTATTAAATAAAAGAAAAAAATTTGTTTTCTTATCGGTCACCACGCTCAAAAAGTGTAACTTGAATTAATATCAAAGAAAAAAAATACTGCATAAATAAAAAATAAATAAATAATTATAATTGCATAAGTTGGTAAAAAATGCTATGCATAAGCTTTGCCGCGGCAGTCCCCGAGTGCCACACGTCTTTTTTTTGGCTTTTATCACGTAGTGGTGTCCGTATATCGTTATTTTTTTCGTGTTGCACTGTGTAATCCACAATATCGAAAGAATTCTTCCTTTCATAATTACATATCGACGCCTCCATTCTATAACGTTCTAAGTGTACTTAGAACGTTTTTAATGTTCCTGAATTTTTGAATCCTACGTTCTCTACGTTCTAGTATGTTATGGAAGGGATATTTCTTAACGTTGTGTTTTCTATGTGTATTTGGTATGTCCAGTGTGCTTTTTTTAGTGTCTGTAAGTGTAGTTAAAAGGTTTTTCCCGAATTAAATAAAGAATTTTGTGCGTGTAAGTGTACATAAGATGTTTTAGTTTGGAAAAGTAGTCAACCAAATCGGACGCCTAATTTTTGTATTTTCGGATATAAAATGATTTCGCGTGCAAGAAAAATGATAAATTTAGCACAAAATAACGAGACACTTTTTTATATAATTTATTTTAAGTATCGCTTCAACTTTTAGAACCATTTCCCGGCAGTTGCAGCGAATATAATCCGTCAAGTAATTCGTCGGAAGCAGAATCAAATCCAGAGTTTAGTCCAATAACTCCAAAATTAAAAAAAGAAAAACTTAAATCCGGAATTTGATATACCACCCGAAAACTTTTGCAAAAGACATAGACATCCATCCGAGTGGAAGAAAAATATCGCAAAATATTTAAAAAACCATGGAAATGATCATTATAATAAAAAAGGTCAGTTTGTACCAAAGAAAGAGTTAAAAGAAGGTTGTAAAGAATCTTGTAGAATGAGATGTTCACAAAAGCTGTCTAAAGATAGAACACAAAATTTTTATAAAAATGGCAGCAAGGAACTTCAATGGGCTTTTATAGCAAATTTAATAACACTGCACAAGAAAAAAATTTGCACAAATATATAAAATTCGCGAAAAAATAAGTCAAGAAAGTATTTTCTAACTTATGAAGAAAATGGGAATGACATAAGAGAACAAGTTTGCAAACCCATGTTTATAAATACATTGTCAATATCTCAACAGACAATCGAAACCGTGATACGCAAAAAGCATTCTAATGCGGGATTTATATCACCCGACAGAAGAGGAAAGCATTCTATGGCAAATAAAACTTTAAGTAGAATAAGAGACATAGTTATAGAGCATGTTAACGAGTTTCCTTTAGTAGAATCACACTACTGTCGCCAACGAGTACAAAAAAAGTACTTGGATGGTGAAATATCGTCGGTTACTGAAATGTATCGTTTATATGAAATTTGGTTCTCCGAAAAGTCAATTGATATCAGCTTAAAAGCGACATTAAGACAATATCGCGATGTTTTCAAGGATTCTTTCAATATTTCATTCTATATTCCAAAAAAGGATTTATGCGACTTATGCGAAAAGTTCAAGAACTCTGATGAAGGAAAAAAGCTCATTGAATTTCAATTCAATAACCATTCATTTTGTAAACAAAAATCTAGAGAACTGAAAGATATCGACAAAAAAGAGTGTATTGAAAACGATAATGTTATTACAGTTTGCTTTGATTTTCAAAAAATTTTTTCATCACCCTGTGCTGAAGTGAGCACTTTTTACTACAAAAGAAAATTACATGCTTATAACTTCGCAATTTTCGAGCTAGTTAGGGTCGTTCCCACAAATATCATTAAATATAAGAAATATCTTAATTCTTTGTTATAGTAATATTTTTTAACAAACATAATTTCTAAGATAATAAATAAGAGAGTAATTAGTATTACTAGTTAAATAACCTAAACTATTGATAAAATATATTTAGGATTAAGAACAAAGAAATCATTTTGTAAACACGTAGATATGAGTAATAAAAATCCTAGACATAATTAGTAACTAGACATAAGACAAATAACATAAATAAAAATACTGTATCATAAATAACCTTTAACCATAATAAGGATAAAAAAGGTCGAATACCAAACAACCCTAAATACACAAATACCGTAAACTATCATAAAACAATATACAAACCTAATGAATAACAAAATAATATAAGTGACCATGAAATAGTTAAGAATAAAGAAATTATGATAAGAAAAACATGTTATTCCACTAGTATTTAAGATAGATATTTCGAAAATTCTAGTCAGTTAAAAATATGTAGTGAAGACGCATAGTCGTCGTTTGTAGTTTTTAATTCAAAAATTAATTAAGAAAAATAAATAAAAATAAAGACACATCGCGTCGTGAAAAAGATTTGTTTTTTTTTTAATAAAAGAGATATCAAGATCTTTAACTGGCGATCCTGCCAGGAGGATATTATACTTATATCCTTCAGTGAGCGGACCAAGAAAAAATTGTCTTTTTTTGTCGCAGCAAAGAAGCAAATTTTTTATATAAAAATTAATTAATCCTTCATAGAAGGACAGTGAAACAAGTGTTAAAAAATCGATCAACAAATAAATGAAAATATCCCAACAGTGGAAAAGGAGATTAACCTTTGATCAAAATAGACCGTTGAAAAACTCAACATCCACAATGGCAACTAATCCAGAAATCACTGCCATTACACAACAACTAGCTACACTCCAAGTGGCCATTCAAAATATGCAAGCGCAACACTATCAACTAAGGGCACAGATAGCTCCACAACCAGATATAGAAGTTTACGAATCCAGAATAACCATTCCTGGAAATGTGAATGAAATAGACCTGGAATTTTTTAAGGCATTGCCACGATTTGGTGGCACATTATCAAAATATAAATCCTGGCGTACACAAGTGAAACGTGCCATGTCAACAATAGAAGTATATAATACTACCAACAAATATATGACAGCTCTTGGAATCGTAAGAGGTAAAATCATCGATAAAGCAGACGCAATATTAGATGACTATGAGACACCATTCAACATTAACGCCATCATTCGACGATTAGATATCGCATTTCTCCAAGAAGAATCCCTCTTTGAACTAGAAGAAAAACAAAGAAACCTCAGGCAAGGAAATAAGTCACTGAGTGAATTTCATGCTGAATTATCAAAAATCCAAACATTGATACTTTCCAAGATCACCTTATCTGGGGATAAACCAGATGACATTGATGGACAAATTAGAAGATGTCACAAAAGATCAGTCGACTTTTTCTGTGAAGGAGTAAACAATACCTTCCTCAGGTCAACTTTATTCAGAGAAAGGTTCAGAGACCTTGACCACGCATATGCAACAGCACGAGAAATCACAGCCAAAGACAGAACGGGAAATTATGGCCTTATAATTGAGCACAACCAAAAAAGATTTGGAAGAGGAAATCCCAGACAGCAAGCACACCACAACATGGGACACCAACCGAGACAAGTGGAAGTAACACGTCAATATCTCCAACCAAGACAAGTGGAAGTAACACGTCAATATCACCAACCAAGACAAGTGGAGGTAAAACGTCAATATCATCCACCGAGATACAACAATGATCAATCACGTCCAGCACCAATGGATACTTCATCGGGAAACACGTCTTTTAGACAAACCACTCGTTATAACAACCCCTTCAACAATCATCACAACTATCAACAACCATGGAAAAGATTAAGAACACAAAGTGGACAATTTCAACAGAGAAACAACAATTTATCAACAGAGGAAGATGATAAACAGAGCATGATAGCAGAAAATGGTATGGTAAATACATTAATAATTAAGTCTTTAAACTAGTAAATGGGTTGCCTTGTCTCACTATGAATGACGGTGGAAAAAATTACTCTGTCTTGGTCGATACGGGAGCAACCCATAACTACATTAATAAAAAATTAAAATTTAATGTTTCAAGTAAGTTAAGAGATAATAGACAATTAAGTTCGATACACGGCACGTCCATTATTACCTCAAAGCAAACAATAAAGTTTCTAGGCAAAGATATAGATTTTTTCGAAACTCAGTACATTAAAGATTTTGATTTAATTCTTGGATGGGAAGGAATAACTAAATTAGTAGCAAAAATAGACATACATAAATTAACATTCACGGTAAGAAAACAAATCTAAATAAGAGACAAAGTAAATTATTTAGTAGGAGAAAATATTTACAAGGAAAGAATAGACAAGTTAATGAAGGATAACAATGTCATAGGACCATTGCCCTTCACTACAACAGTTGAAGCCACAATTAGGACAAAGACAGACGAACCCATTTGGACGAAGCAATACCCATATCCTATAGCGGATAATGACTTCGTAAATAAAGAAATTGAAAAATTACTAAACGAAGGAATAATTCAACGTAGTAATAGCCCATACAATTCACCCATTTGGACTGTCCCTAAAAAAGGAGCAGACGAAACAGGACGACCAAAACGACGAATGGTCGTTGATTTTTCAAAGTTAAATGCAAATACTATAACAGATAGGTACATTATACCAGATGTTAATTTAACAATTCAAAATCTTGGTAAAGCCAAATATTTCACAACCTTGGACTTGGAGTCAGGCTTCCACCAAATAAAAATTAAGAAAGAAGATAGAGAAAAGACTGCCTTTTGCATAAATGGTGGCAAATATGAATTTTTGCGTATGCCATTCGGACTGAAAAACGCCCCCTCAATATTCCAAAGATGTGTCGATGACATCCTTCGGGAGTATATCGGTAAATTTGTATATGTCTATATAGACGATGTCCTCATTTACTCTTCGTCACTGGAAGAACACATGAAACATATCGAAATAATATTTCAAGCATTAAACCGGGCAACACTCAGGGTATCTGATGAGAAATCCAAATTCTTCCAAACGGAAGTGGAATACCTAGGACATGTTATAAAACATAACAGGATAGCCACAAACTCTGAGAAAGTAGAAGCAATATCCTATACCAACAACACTTAAAGACCTGAGAGGATTTTTAGGTATGACAGGCTATTATCGTAAGTTCATACAAGGATATGCAAGCATAGCAAAACCATTAACAATACATTTGCGAGGGGATAATGGCTCAATAGGGAAAAATAAAAGTAAGACAACGGCAGTATTACTAGATGATGCAGCTATAAAAGCCTTCGAAAAATTAAAAAATTGTTTAAAAGAACAAGTGGAACTATTCCAACCAGATTACTCAAGACCATTTGAATTGACCACAGACGCTTCCAACATAGCTATTGGAGCTGTACTCAGACAATCAAAAAAACCTATATTTTTTCTGAGTAGAACATTAAGCAAAACTGAGGAAAATTATTCAACGAACGAAAAGGAGTTATTAGCCGTTATTTGGGCACTCCAGAAACTTAGAAACTATATATACGGTACAACAGATCTAACTATCTATACAGACCACCAATCTTTAACTTATGCGATATCAGACAAGAATCCTAACCCAAAACTTAAACGTTGGAAAGCAATTATAGAAGATTTTGGTGCTAAGCTCGTATATAAGCCAGGCCAACAAAATGTAGTTGCTGACGCCCTTTCTCGACACAACACACTCAGCCGAGAGTTCATTTACAGAAATTATTAAACAAGTAACGCGACCTCTAAACGCATACGCTGAACAATATGAACTTGTAAGAAACAATAAAATAAATGAAACAAGAACACGAACAGTATTTCCAAACAAAGTTAGGCACACGGTAAATTTTACAACCGAACAGAACTTAATAATAGAACTAAAAAAAACCTTACAACCAGGAAAAATGACTGCAATACACACCACAAGAGAGGATATTTAAGTATTGAGCACCATAATAAAAAATACCTTTAATAACATAAACTTTGTATATACTCCTATAAAATTAATGGATGTTCTTGACAAAGAAAAACAAATTGAGTTAGTAAAACAAACGCATGATAGAGCGCATAGAGGATACAAAAATAACGCACAAGAAATTTTAGAGAAAAATTATTGGCCGGAAATATATAAGAATTGTAAAGCATACAATAAAAAATGCGCAGCATGTCTTTTTGGTAAGTACGAAAGACGTCCAACAAAGGAACCACTCACAGATTCGACTATACCAACCGAAGCAGGAGAATTTATACATGCAGATATTTATTATAATGACCATAGATCCTATTTAGTAGCAATAGACAAATTCTCTAAATACATAGTTATCAGAGAATTAGACTCAAAAACTGAAATGGAGAAAAAACTAGAAGAAATCATTATAAATAACTACCCTAAATGTAAACGATTAATGACAGATAATAAAGCTGTCCTAAACACACCAATGGTAAATCAGTTTTGTATAAAATACAATATAAGAAAAATTCAGACGCCAGTATACAGATCGAAGGCTAACGGACAAGTCGAACGCGCACACAGTTCAATATCAGAACTAGCAAGAATATTGAAAATAAAAAATTCAACATCAGCCACGGAAGAACTATTTACATCAGTAAAAGAATTAAAAATAACGAAACATTCGGTCACGGGACAGAGACCAACAGATATACATTTTAATTTAATCAACTTCAACAAAGAAGAAATAAGGAAGAAACTAGAAAACGCCTCAACTAAGACATTACAAAGATTGAATGAAGGTACAAAGCATAGGACTTTCAAAGAAGATCAGATATTGGTATCCAGAAACAATATACGAATTAAAAGTGACAGTCGCTACAAAAAAGCTATAGTCAAAGAAGATCGTGAGGACACAATCTTAACCCAAGGAGGGCAGGTTATACATAAAGACAACATAAAGAACTACGTACTACACAAAGATGATGAAGACATTCCCAATATTCCTAGTCATGGTAATCGGAATCGCAACACTAACACAAGCAGACGTGGTGCTACAAAATCTAACAGGACGAAAATACGTACTAACAAGGAGTGATGATGTGCTATTATTCGATAACTATTCATATCTATTCCATATAATAAATTTGACAAAAATCTTCATGTCATATAGAGAAGTGCTTAGTGAAAATTATAAACCCACTACAGAAGAACAAATTCATAAGATAGAAATTCTAGCGAATCAAATAAAGGAGCATAATTTGCGTAAAAGAGCAATAAACTTCTTAGGGTCTGTATTAAAATTTATTGCAGGCACACCAGATAACGATGATGTCATAAAAATTGAAGAAGCCATTAATACGTTAATTGAGAACAACGAGAAACAGAAAACTGTAAATTCCAGGTTCGAAAAAATTCTAAACACAATCCAAGGAGGAAATAAACCCACTACAGAAGAACAGATTCATAAGATAGAAATTCTAGCGAATCAAATAAAGGAGCATAATTTGCGTAAAAGAGCAATAAACTTTTTAGGGTCTGTATTAAAATTTATTGCAGGCACACCAGATAACGATGATGTCATAAAAATTGAAGAAGCCATTAATACGTTAATTGAGAACAACGAGAAACAGAAAACTGTAAATTCCAGGTTCGAAAAAATTCTAAACACAATCCAAGGGGGAAATATTAAAAACCACATCATTTTGGAAAAAGTACATGATCAATTACTACTTTTAATACGAACTATCGACGCAGCGAAAAACAACGAATATTTATCAGAAGCTTTGGACATGAACGATTTAAAGGAGGTAATGGCACATGAATTTACAAAAGTTCCAATAATTAATATTCTAGAATACTCAGAGATACACATCGCAAGGAATTATGAACTTATAATAACCATTTACAAATACCCAGTATTAAACAGACAATGTGAATACTTTAAGGTAACTCCAATAAGTTTAGTAGTAGCTAAATGCGAACAAAATTACTTTAGAATCACAAAATGTAGAAATTATTTAGGGAAAAATATATGTAGACCAAATAACAACACGGATGGTTGTATTATACCACTTTTAGGAAATGAAAATACTAAATGCTCAGTTATCCAAGAATACAACCAACCCATATTAGAAATAGATGAAGGTTTTATATTATTAGATGGGACACACACAGTAAATAATGAAACAATCACGGGGACAACATTAGTACAATTCACAGATGAAGTAGAAACAAATAACATAACACATAGAAACCTATTCTCCAAAATGTTACAAGCAATACACAACAAACATAGTGAGGAGTTTGAGATATTGATAATTTTACATTCAGAAACAGAATATGCATTTAATAATATGGACTCATTAAGGAAGTTTACTATACCAATAGAAAACCACCCTGTAAGGTCATTTATCTTTTTAATAATAACAATAATGGGAATTGCAGGAATCATTTACATTGCTATAAAAATATTTAAATATTACATGATATATAGGCAAAATAGAACTAATGACAACTTTAAAGTTTTTTACGAAGGAGAAGTAATGAGAATACAAAATGCTCAACCTAACATAGTATAAATCGGGACGATTTATTTTTTAGGAGGGAGAGAGTTAGGGTCGTTCCCACAAATATCATTAAATATAAGAAATATCTTAATTCTTTGTTATAGTAATATTTTTTAACAAACATAATTTCTAAGATAATAAATAAGAGAGTAATTAGTATTACTAGTTAAATAACCTAAACTATTGATAAAATATATTTAGGATTAAGAACAAAGAAATCATTTTGTAAACACGTAGATATGAGTAATAAAAATCCTAGACATAATTATTACCTAGACATAAGACAAATAACATAAATAAAAATACTGTATCATAAATAACCTTTAACCATAATAAGGATAAAAAAGGTCGAATACCAAACAACCCTAAATACACAAATACCGTAAACTATCATAAAACAATATACAAACCTAATGAATAACAAAATAATATAAGTGACCATGAAATAGTTAAGAATAAAGAAATTATGATAAGAAAAATATGTTATTCCACTAGTATTTAAGATGGATATTTCGTAAATTCTAGTCAGTTAAAAATATGTAGTGAAGACGCATAGCCGTCGTTTGTAGTTTTTAATTCAAAAATTAATTAAGAAAAATAAATAAAAATAAAGACGCATCGCGTCGTGAAAAAGATTTGTTTTTTTTAATAAAAGAGATATCAAGATCTTTAACTAGCTTGGTTCCAATATAGCATCTTGTTTTGTATGGGATGAAACAATTGCAAAGAAAGGTGCGATAGAAGTAATTTGGAATGAATTTCCGTCATCCCACGTCAAATTTGGTTGATAAACAGACCGGTTTCGGCTATGTGCCATCTTCAGTGTTCTCTCAGTAACTAATCGTTTTTTTTTGTGTTGTCCCTTGTCTTTTGTATAGTTTCCTTGTGTACCTAACTTCTTTTTCTCTCTTTCTCTCTTGTTCGTGTCTGCATCTCTCTCGTTCGTATATATTCCTGTGTGCTCTATATCTACCTGCTTCTTGTTCGTTTAATTTTTTCTCTTGTTAGTCTCTTGCGTTTACCGTTACAGTTTATTATTTGAGTGATCATTTGCTAGGTGTTTTATCTTTGTGTAGGTAGTAGTCTGTGATTGTACGTTTCTGGGTTTCTTTTTGGTTTTGTTCGTTTGTTGTGTTGTCTGGTTTTCTTGGGTTATTGTTTTCTTTTGTGTAAAAATGTTTTAGCGGTTCAAATATTATGTCTGACGCAGTGTTTATTTGTTCGTTTATAATTCTTCCGTCAAACGTTTTTTGTTTGTATATTTCCATGTTTTCTAATACGTTCAGTCGCCGTCCTTTGTGCTGTAAATGCAGTAATTCAACTGTTTGTCTGATGTGTCTTGGTGTACATTTGTTGTTGAATATAGAAGTAGCCACATGTTTATTTCAATTTATATCAACAAAACATAAAGAATTCGGCATAACTAAGTTTAATTTATGGTCTGCCAATTGTGGAGGTCAAAACAAAAATAAAATTGTATTCTCTATTTATGTATGGATTGCACGAAAATTACAAATCGATATTAGTCACAAATTTTTAGAAAAGGGTCATACTCAAAATGAAGGCGATGGTGTTCATGCACTTATAGAGAAGTGCAAGAAAAATAAAAGAATATACACGCCGATAGAATGGTACTCCGTGATAAGAAATGCTAAGAAAACACCGCCATTATACAATGTAATTGAAATGGACCATGATGATTTTTTGGATTTCAAGCAATTTGCTTCTGTAACAAATTGGACAAAAAATATACAAAATGAAAAATTATGTCTATCAAAAATCCAAGAAATAAGAGTTTATAAAGAACAAAATTATAAATTATTTTATAAATATGAATTTGATGAGAATTTCAAAGAAATAAACATATATGATGAAACTAGGAAGAGAAGAAAAGAAAATTTTTATTGAAGAAATACCAAAAGCATACATATCCGGATTTCCTATAACGGAAGAAAAACGAAAAGATCTTTTATATCTGTGTAATCAAAATTTTATTCCAAAATTTTACCAAAATTTCTACAGACAAGTTAATGGTTTTAATGGAAAAGAATATGTAGTGGTTTTACTGGAAAAGAATATGTAGTCGTGTCAGATAATGACGACTGAATAATACAATATAGTTCCTACTTATTTAATGTTATACTGAATTAATACTGTTTCTGTTATCTTTATTCTTATAATTATTTTTAAGTAACCTTGAATTTATCTTATAACTACTTTTTGTTTGAACTGAATTATTATACATATTTAATTTTCTTTTTTGTTTTACGAATAAAATTAATTTAAAAAGAAAATAATAGTTTTTTTTTGTATAACATTTTAACTAAAAATTCGTCTATGTAGGAAAATATAATTTTCTAAAATGTTTGTCCAAACTAAAATATTATATGTATGTATACTTAGGTGATTAACTTAAAAACGATAGACCTATCAAAAACATGCTAAGTACACTTAGACGACCTATAGCCAATGTTTTCACCGTGCTAAAACATTTTATATCATTTTTAGCTATAATCCAATTAAAATTTGTAAATTCAGGAAATACTATAAAAATTCTACTCAATTTCTACTAAAAACAGTGAAAGAACAAATGCCGTATCTTATATAGTTTATGAGATGTCGCGTGAAAACTTTGAGAGCTCGTAACTCAAAACTCACATTTTCGACTTAGAATGTTATAGAATGGAGGCGTCGATATAAAGTAATCTTAAATTTAATTTATAAATATTAATTCTTTCGACACCGTTACACAGCGTAGGTATTGTCCACAAAACTTAAAATAATTTTAAGTTATACATTCAGACATTATTTGCTCTACTTAATAAAAGCTCTTTCAAATGTTTAATAATCTATAGGCATATCCATGCGAATCTACACAACCCCATAGAAAGTAAGAAACGGAATCGAAATAAACCGTTTGCCACATAGTTTAGCAAATCGACAGTACCACATACTGTATGGCTTGTGGCAGCACAATGGGAAATAATTAAATAACCAAGTTTCAGAATGGGCTGTCCGATTTTAATAAAAATAATATAGAAATATAATTATTTATTTACTTCTGTATAAGTTAATTAATAAATTGATGTGGCGAGTAATTGGCACCGTATGCTAAACTCTTTTCGAAGTTTCTACAAGAGAAAACACAACACACCTCTCTTAGTCTCTGTTTAGACGCGTCATGTCTTGTTGACGCTTCTTACTTTTTCTTCTTTGAACTTTCATTGTTGTTCACACAAGTCATGTCATGTTGACGACATTTACTTGGAAATAACTTCAGGCTTAAAATTACGAATGAGAAAACAAAACGTAATTACAGTACATGCATCTGAGTACTCGCTTCTTTTCCCCTCGTCTCTCAAGCTTATAAAGTAGCTATCATGTTAATAAGACATGACGAGAGTAAATTTCACCATAGTGGCTTACTCCTACCCCGCAGACACTAGGGTAGCAAGCTTCAGTTGCCGCTAAGTTGAAAGCATTATTCAGATTTTAAACCGCAATATCGATATCGTGGCTATCGTTTATGACAGGTGGTAGTGAAATAAATTCACAAAGAAACTGTTTTTACTCCACCTAGTTTGTTTTTTCTTGTTTATTATGGGCACTGGACCGTTAAGTAGAATTTCTATTTTAAATTCGACATATCTGTGATCAGAGAAAGAAAAGTCGTTAGAGAAACTGCATTCTTTGATCATATTTGAGTGCATCGCGCTAACTATAATAATATCTAAAACCTCCTTCTTCTTCAAAGTAAGTAATAAAAATAATTGAAATGTATCAAAAAAAAGTTTAAAAAAATAATCATGTTTGGATCATGACGATCAGCGTTGCCAAATGTACAGTTATAACTGATTTTACCAGTTTTTTGGAGTGATGAAAAGTTTTTCAATTTTTTGTTAAAAAAATAACTTTTTTACAATTATGTCAGATTTTTACAGTTTTCTACGCATTAATAATCTGGACTTTTAAAATTTCATTTTAAATTCATTTTTTTGTTACCAAACCATTAATTGTTGCTATCTTTTCCAATTCAACAGTTTTACGACAATGCGATCAATCACCTTTTTTCCAGCACTGTTCTTTGTTTTTGTTCAACGTATGTATGTATGTACATACTAAATAAACACACTATAAAAATATTTTCTCCAAACCCAGAATTTGTAACATTCAAGAAATACACATACAATGTACTTATAACACTATGCGACAGTCAAAATCGGGACACGAAACGCCGGGACACGTATAACTTCTTTTTTACCGGTATAACATTTCCCGTTGGTTTCATCCCATCCCGATTTTGACTGTAGCATAGTGTAATGAGTGGCATGAACTCTTCTGCTTTAATTTTGAAAATCTAAATTTATTGGAAGAAAGAAATATTCAAAAGTCTTTGGAAGCTACATATGTATATTTCAAATAAATCGTGGCAATCCAACTGAAGCTTTTCCATTTTTAAAGGCTTTAGTATATCGATGGTTTCAAGGAGAAAAGCTCTCACTCGTATTTTTTAAACGAAATTTAGTTTATCAGTGATTTCGCACGAATACACCTTGTCACAAAATTTTATTGCAATAGTATAAAAAATAATGCTTTTACAAGCAGTTGTACGGTTTCTTTTTGTTTTTATCTCTTCCTGCAAAATTGCAATTATTTGAGTTAGGGCTTCTACTTGAGAAAAACGATATGTAATCAATAACTATGGTAACAGCTAACGTTGAACGCTTTTTATTGGGAAATTAATATATATAAAAATTAAATTAGGAACAAAATAGAAATGCCTACCCTGTGTGGTATTTTAAGAACGAAATTTTTTTAAATGGAAATTAAATTTAACAAAGAAATGTAGAAATAAAATAATATACACTAATGGTCTGCACAAATACACTAAAAAGTTAACACAGTTTATACATACATATGTACATATATTCAAATATTTTTAAAGACTTTAGGTTATAAATTACTATTGACGAATGATCTTTATTGATCTTTTAGAATGTATAGGAATTTTCTACGGACTGATTTTCCAATAATGCTTTCTAATATGTACATATCGTCCCTACCATGACAAACTGTTGAATACGAAAATCAATCCTTTTTAGGAGAGTACAAAACCCATTAATGGTGAACTCAAAATAATTGCATTGTTAAAAGCAAAAGAGCTTTTTGCAACGATGCGAGACTTAACAAATGGATTACCAAAAACGATATTTTAATATTCGTTAGTTGGATATGGTAGAGACGATATACATATACTATGTATTTATTTATTAGTACATATTCTACAAAGTAAATTTGCAGAATGTGGTTGGACAAAAATGGTGCCGGTAACTAGACCATATGTCCATGATGTTATTAACATTATTTTAAAAATGTTTTTGCCACTGAGTATACACGACCTATGCCTTCACATAGGAAGTAGCAACGTGGTTGTCAGCGAAATTCCATAAAAGAACCGCAAGACTAAACGGTTATCCGTGGCGATCCACTCAACCAGTGCGAGCGAGACGAAAAACTCAAACAACACACGCAATCCTGACCGCATTTAAGAAATAATTACGATGACGCGAGAGCTGTTCTTCAACCCAGAGCTGCTTAACGACTGTGAGAGAGACACGAAATACATACATATGTTCGTCCAATCATTACTATAGTGAAATTTAAAATATGTATGTAGTTGTTCAGCCAATTATTAAGCTGATATAAGCAAATAGTATGTACATATAAATATGTGTAATTTTTTACAAGATCTCAAAATTAATTATTAAATTAAAATACGATAGTTATTTTCGTGCTTGTGTAGCTATATACATAATTATTTTATAAGATTATTTTTATTTTGTATACATATGTATGTACATACATATGTATGTACATACATGATAATTTTGTTTTGGTGGGGCGTACTTGTGTATGTAAGTACATTCGAGTGAGTTGTCAGAAATGCTACACTAATGTGCATGCTCATGTACATACATTGTCATTTTATATTATTATTATACACTAATAAATATTGAACGTTTTATTTTTTTGTTTTTTCATATTATGTTATTTTTTAGAAATTGAATTAAAAAAGAAATAAAATATGTTTTATAATTTTTCGGATAAAAATATTTTTAGTTAACAGTTTTTTCTTCTGAAAAGCAGTTTTTATACTATTCACCAAAAAATTTGTAAAGGGGATACATAGGTTTGTCATTCTATATGCAATTTCTTCATTATTCATTCAAGACACCATAAAGTATGTATATATATTCTGGATCCTTATAGATAGAAAAGTCGAACGAGCGATGTCCGTCTGCTAATGCAGAATATCGAGGAATAAGGCCTCACACAACATAGGGACCTAAATTTTGCATCATTCTGTTGGAATTTTTCTCAGAATTTTTAAGTATAAAAATTAAAAAAATCGGTCAAATAATTAACGAGATATAGCTAAAAGAATTTTTTTGATATGTGTCCTATTCTGTTTTTTTTATGGCGCCAGCTGTCCTACGGTCAATTTTATGAAGCAGATCTCTTGTATACAGTTCTAGGAAGGTTTATAATGACAATAATTGAAGTCGGTCCATTAACTGCTGAAATATGGACAAAAAATGGTATTGAAATTAATTTTACTTTAAAAAATTTTCTACAATTTTTCTTTTAAGTTGCGTTGGTATAAATACCCTTAACCTACTGGTTGGTAGTCACAAGAGCTTCTTATACTCCACAGAGCAGTTGTATTTTTCATAGTAGTTTACGCGTTTAAGAACATAATATATCTTATTTGTTATAAAATACTAAAACTTCAAATTCTTGATGGAAATTGGTGTGGTTGTTGTAAATTGGCACTTTTTTGTCACACATGCATCGATACTGAAATGCGTTCATGGGCACAGTAAACATTGTGTGTAAACATGTGCATAACTAAACAGTCGAAAAGCTCTCGAAAAACAGCGTTGTTTCTTTTCTGCTTTGTAAGTTGAAATTAATTAGTGTTAAAATATTTCCTTGTTCCTTTGGAATATTGTCTCATGTCCAATTCTTTCTAACTAAAAGCGTTACGAACATTAGCCAAAAAATAATAATCACTTTGGATTAAAAACTACTAAAACAACCAATTTATTCGAAAAATAATCACTTTAAATAAAAAGGCTTGAGCCTTACAATGTTTGCAGTCACATAACTAGTTAAAATTGATCAAATAAATCAAAAAACTCAACTAGTTGGCAAAAAACAAAAATACTTAAGCATTAATCAAACCATAAAAGTTTGTCTTAAGTAAAAACAAAAATTAGAAAGAAAAATGGTACATGAGATAAAAAACCAACGTGTAACAATGGGTTAATTTAACGTTAATTAGGGATGGTAAAATTTGAATATTGATAGTGGTAAAGCAGTGTTTGCTGTAATAACAACTAATAGTACCAATAACTCTCGTATGCTTTTTCTAGACATTATTTGTATAAATACAAGTTTGAAATCACATTCAACCGAGCCACCTAAACAGTGGCGGATACGTGGAAACACACATGAACACTGATGATGGGAGTGTGGCGGCTCTCGAAAAACAGCGTTGTTTCTGTTCTGCTGTGTAAGTTGAAATATTTTTAGTGTTAAAATTTTTCCTTGTTCCTTTGCAATATTGTCTCATGTCCAATTCTTTCTAACTAAAAGCGTCACGAACATTAGCCAAAAAATAATAATCACTTTGGATTAAAAACTACTAAAGCAAAGATTTGTTGTTTTTTGTTGTTTGGTTTTTTAAACTTATTTTTGTATGTTTATTAGTATAATATTATGCATGCATATTACAGTATTTTTTATCGCTTATATTTCTTTTCATAAATAAATAACCATAATTATTTTTTATATTATTTATATTAAAGAAATGTAATGGATCGTCAAGATACTATGTACGAGTAGATATACAAAATCAATGAAATTGAATTTTAGTTTTGTTTTAAAAATGTATTAATATTTCTTTTTTTATGAATATTTGTGATTTCAGAAGAAAGGGTAAATTGATGTTTTATACTTGTGTAATTTTAATTATTTTCTGTATTCAGGTGCAGAGCGTACCTGCAGTATATCAGAATCCGGTATTATTGTTGTATTTGTACAATGTGAAAAAAAATCTTTTGACAATTAAAATGTTGTTTGGATACTTAGTAACACATAACAAAGCAGAAAAATCGCTTCCCGTCTAGAATTTGATAAGAAATATTTCTTTCATTCTGTAACATCAGTGAGTTAATCTTCAAAAGCACTTCAATTAATTGCCTTTTCTATAAAATAAATACAAAGTTTGATGTAAGAATTTAATTTGATATCAAGCTCCAAAATGTAATTAGTAGAGAAACTAAAAACTTGAAAACCCCGCGAAGATAGTGCATATTTTGAAAATTGCAACTGAAATATTGGAAATAAGTCTCAAAATTTATTTAAAAAAAAATTATATAATTGAGCCGATTGCCAAAAGTCTTAAAAAAATATCTAAAAAGGCAAAAATTCTTAAAAATTGGCGAACATCAGAAAAATTGCATGATTCAATATTTATTAAAAACTGCAAAATTATAGAGTAAGAAAACTTACAAAATATCATTTCCATTGTGATAATTAAACTTTTATTAAAAACTATTTTGTATTTGGAATAGAAAAATTAAAATGCATTTGCATTTTGAATAAAAGAGTATTGCAAATACCTATTTTCCATAAATTTATATATAGCTTCTAGATTGTTTCATCCAAGTTAATAATTTAATGTGGGCTTAAAATATATTCTAAGAATCGTTCGCAATTCATTAAATATTTTTCAAATATGCATATGAACTTTGGACCGACTGACCGAAAAAAAATAATTTTAAATTTGCTTGAACTTTAGATCGAAATGTTTGAGGAAAATTTCCAAAACATTTGTAGGGCGTAGCGGTAATAGTTCGCGAGCTGTACCGTGTCTAAAGATAGTATATGCTTACATGTTTGTATTTTGTTTGCATATTTTCATATTTTCCGCCAATTCAACATATACAAAATGATAAAAAATTCACTTCTTCATATTCATATAAAATGAACTGCTTTTGCGGAATATCGCATGTCGATAGCATGCACTACGGAATTGGACGCGGATTAATGGTTAAATATTACGAAAATAAGCCGAATTATGGGTTGGATTTGAGAGCAAAAAGCTTTCTGTTTGCGATTTGATCGTAATTTTTCATATATATTTCTCTGTCTTACACAGCAAAATTTTACAAACGGAAAAGAAGATTTTAATAAAAAATTTTCTTAATTAAAGCCATCTATTTTTTAGCAGGCTGAATATAAATTACCGAATTCGTATTTTTATACTCTTTTTAAAATAATTGTTGTTGAAATTCGATTGTGATTCTATATCAGAAATATACAGGTTATATTGAATCAAAACCTTTATCGTCTGGTCCAACCGTGATACAAATAAGTAAATGGAAAAGTTAAAAATATTTTAAACAAACAACTATTAGAATACCTTACATACGTACATAAAATTAAAATAATGAATTAAAATATGTTGTTATATTTTATAATTTTAAATTTTTTCTTACGCCGTCAATTTACTTTACTTTTTAGTATTATTATTATATTATATCAAATAAAGACGTCGACAACACTGTGCAAAATCCTATCTGATAACATATTGGGTATTTTTGAAAATTAAACCTTTTATCGTTTATAAAATTCGAAAAAACACAAGAATTAAAAAAAATATATTATAAATGAGACTGTGTCGTGGTTTTTTAAATAAATTGTGGAACAAACTTTTTCAAATAAAAATTAAAACTAATAAAAATAACTATAATGTATCAAAAATTCTTTAAAAAAAGAAGCATTCAAACCATTGGCACGGTTTCGAATCCTGAACAATATGCTATTTTTTTTAATTTTTGATCCATTTTAGTTATTCTTATTACTTTTACTTTTTATTTGAAAAAGTTCATTTTTTAAAGAATTTTTGATAGCTTTAAATTATTTTCAATATGAAGATAATATTTGGAACATTTTAATCATTAGACTAGCAGATTTATGTAATAGTTGGCGATTTTTTGGATCAATTTTGGGAGAATTTCTTCATTTATTAAATCTTTTCTTACGTTTCAAATCATTTCTTCGTTTAGTTGAAGACCTTTGGCTTTTTGATAAAGTCGTTGAAACACATCTTGGATGTGAGAAAACTGATTTAAGTGCTAATAAAGGGATGTTCATTTTAATATAATGCACTCTAGGCAAGAAAGAGTTAAAAATTTGTTACGAAATTCATAATTTATGGCTCACTTCATAAACGCAGTTTGCAAAGCAACACTAGAATGCCTTGTAAACTCATGCTTCCAGTGTTGCTTTGCAAACTGTGTTTATGAAGACAGTCTATACTATGGAATAGATATAAGAACTAATCATGCATGATCGTGATTAATTTTTTGTTTCCATCACGTGAGGGTGCGTCCGTAAGACGGTGAGTGGCAATTTTTTTTGCTTTAATGTAACTTTTTCCATTTAAATTCTTTTTTTTAATTGTTTTTCGTATTTCGTGAGCGTGAATTTTCGTGATTTTGACTTCATTCGTCACTCCTTACTATGGTGAAGGGTATATAAGATTCGGCACAGCCGAATATATCTGTTTTACTTGTTTTCTCTCCAATTGTAAGTTTTTTTCAAAAAGGATATGGCAACACTGGTCATGATGTTAAAACGTGCAAAGCAAGTTCTTAAGTTGGTTCGGTTTCAAATCATGAACTTAAAATTTCTATTTTTTTAAAAGAATTTTTTATACTTTTCGTTTTGTTACTTTTACTTTTTATTTTGTTTTAAATGTTTTGTTAATTTTATTTTGAATACAAATTCAATGGGTATCTTCGATATATTTAGGAGTATCGGTATTAGTATCGTATTGGTAAAAACACGTATCGATGCTTCTCTGACAACAAAAAAATTTTTGAAAAACCATGTTTGTTGCACTAGATAGTTAAGAGCAACAAAAACTATGTAGGTATATAAAATAATTTTAATCACACGCATTTTAAACTTCCCACTTTCGTGAAGGGTATATAAGATTCTGCCCACCCGAAATAACAATAAAAACTGATGCATCTTTCACTCTTATTCAAGATCAATAATTTTATTTATAGTAAAAAATTTTAACATTCAATTTTTTGCCCGACAATATTGTGTATTTCAACAGTAAAACCCCTTTCATATATTTGAGGCTAACGATAATATTGCCATATGATGTCAATGCAGTCATCTGATAATTTTAATTTGGAGTAAATTAATGAGAAAAATTAAATTGCAGAAATTATTAGAGGTTTCAATGCTGTGCATGAATACTTTTTTTGTCAGTTTAGTTATGGAATCTATAAATTTATTTTAAGATTATACCAATACAAAAACTTCAATAATCTATTTAGATGAAGGCAAACTTGGAAAAAGAATAAAACTTATTTGCCTTGACCTAGAAAAAGTACAAGTTCAATATCCTCCCTATGAGAACGGTAAAAGTACTTATGCATGTGTAGAATAAAGAAAAAATAAAATTAAAAAAGAAACTAGTCTATTCACATTTATTTATGTACATATGTATATATTTTATATATGATTATATACACTTCCCTCTTTATATGTACATATGTATCTATGCTAGGGTTGCCAGAAGGGCCTGATTTGGCCTGATTCTCAAGTTTTTTAATGCGCGTCAAGTGTCAAGTGAAAAAGTGATTTGTCAAGCTTTTTTGTAAGTTATTTTTTTTTCTCAAATTTATTCTAGCTATTTAATAATACTTAAAAAAAGTATGTGTATATTTCTAAAAAACAAATCTAAAGCCCATATTTTAACTATCAATAGAACTAAGGACTAATATGATACATATTTTTTTCTGCAATTATAGTTTAAAAAATAACTATAACTTTCTGTACAATTATTATAAAAGTGCCAACACTGATATTTACCCTATTACTCAACACTAGTAAATTGACAACATTGAACCAGAGAAGCAAGTCGTGGACTTTTCGTCGGCGGCGGCGGCGATTCGGCTTGAGCCGGGGTTTTACCGGCGCGCCATCCTTCTATCAGCTTAGCCGACTTGATATACCCATGGTGGAATAATACAGGCGGTTTTTCATTGTTTTTTTAAATAAAACCTATGTGTTTGAAGAATTGTCAAGTTATTTATGAAAATTATTATTTATTTATTATAGACTAGCTAAAACCTCTCAGCAAAATTGTTTTTACGAGTAAAAGTTGAAATTCAATTCGTATTTTCCCAATAATAATTATCCAGAAGTTCTTCTTTAAAAACTAAAAATCTCTTTTATATATTTAGTATGAGTGTTTTTATTTGTCAAGTTTTTTTTTCAAAATCAAGTTTTTTTTTGGTCAATGTCAAGCTTTTTGACAAATTAGATCTGGCAAGCCTAATCTATGCACAAATATTTTTATGTGTACGTAGTTCACATGCATTAACATTTGTAACTTTGTATACTTAGTTTATTTAAGAAGTACCCAGAAACAGTAAAAAAGTTTCTTAGACAAGGCTATAAAAAATATAAAAATATAATAAAATAGAAAAGAATAAAAAAATTGGAATCTTATTAATGGCCATGTATGTACACGTACACGTACAATAAGCTCAAATACGAACGACATGCATCCAAATCAGGGATGCAAAATGAAATTTTCAAATTGTACTAAGTTTTAAGAAAGAGTGTACTTTTTTCACTCCGATTGTACCTTTTATTTTATAAATATATTTTATTAAAACAATTGACTAAAAACGTACATAAAAATTCGTTTGTAGATATATGTATGTGTGTAAAAAACTTAACAATTAACAAAAAAGTACACTGAAATTCATTTGTACTAAGTACTTGTACGAGTATATTATGTAGACAAAGTTGACAATTAAATTTAATGATTAATTCGAAAAGGTACACAAAAGACTGTCAGTTGTTGAGATCTGAATATAAAATTATACTTTATGATATACTTCTTGGTAACAAATTCTTAGTCATTTCTAAATTGTAGCAGCACGAATTAAATGACTTCAGCAAATCCTTTTTTTCTGGATTAGATTAGAGACAGTCGAAACAAACAACCTGTTCCTCTCTTTTGTTTTTATTAAATTTTGAAACGAAAATAAATCTTTCCATATTGCAGAAGAATGTGGGATGGATAGTATTCCTCTAGCAATTCTTTAAATATCAGTAAACATCGGTTCATTTAGTTCAAGGCGTATTTAAACAGGTGTTCTACTTTTTTCCACAAATTAGAGGCTCGTATGTCAAAATTTTTATATGTTAACATAAGGGTTGAGATGTCAGTTGTTATTGCAATGTACCTGTTGTAGAATCGCCACCATCTATATAGTTCCGCCTTGGGTATAAAACAATTCACAACGAATGGTTAACATGGAGTTGCCATAATGGAATAATGACTTAAAATACTTTCGTGTAACGAAATAAAATTAAAAAATATATGAAATATAAAAAATATATGAAATAGTGCTAAATTAGGCATAGGGGTGCTATTGTACTTTTTACTTTCAAATAGTGCTAGAAAAAGTACAATTGTACCAACTTTTGCATCCCTGATCCAAATATAAAAATCATCCAACAACATTAACTATGTGTGTGTAAGTTTGTCTGGGAGTGTTTCAAAAAGAGAATGTTCGAAAAGCTTTTAGTTTTCTATTTCTCTTCCTTTAAGTACAAATAGTTAAAAAGTAAAGTTTTTGCAAAGAAATGTTTTACTCAAATAAAAAATTATATTTACAGTACTACATATGTATATGTCCATATATACATATGTACATATACATATATAAAATAAAGGAAAAAATAAAAAAAGAGAGTAAATAAATAACTGACCTTGTCAATTTTATACAAAACTTTTACACACTTGAATATTGTGTTCAATTACAGGAAAAAATAAAAGCTAACCCATATATAAATACTTGCACACACAAATCTATATAGAAATAAATAATCACAAAGCAACATTGTTCCTTTACATGTAATGTAGATGTAAGAGATTTGGATGGTGGGAGTATGAGAATCAGGACATACATAGCAACTTTGATTTCCATAAAGATTTAATATGTACATGAAAAAAGACGAACATAGAAAAAAATTAATATCCTGAAAAAATGTGTTTCAGTAGTGTAAAAACATTCAACACTAAACCCAATAAAAAAATATAACGAAAAGTAAAAATAAAATGACTGAAGTTATAAAAATCCTTCCTAATCGAATAGTCATACAAATGTTGATACAAAGTAACAGTACCACCCCTCAAACTCACACCTAACTTTATTTCATATAAAGATATGTATAAGTGACGTCATAATAATATATTTACCAATCCAGTCAGGCCAGTGAATTGGCAAGCCAACCGGACAGAACTTTCCTCTTACCCATAAAAATCCTGTAAATTTTTTAAACACTTCTTGGTAGTAAAAATTGTTATTTAAAGAAGTTTGTAAGTGTTAGTGACTTCCCATATTCATGAAAGTGTATGTTCTTCATTCACAACAATAACATACTATTTACATATAAAAAAGTAAAGTAAAAAAGTAAAAAAAGTCTGGCTGAAAAAAATTATAAAAATTTCAATGTCAATAAATTAAACAATAAAAGAAGAATAAATAGAATAAAATAGAACATACATACATACACATCTCCATGAATATAAGTATGTATGTATGTATGTATGTATATGAGTAGCCATATCACCCATTTGTATGCATACATGAATATGGGCTATAAATATACAGGAACATACGAACGATTATAAGAATTTAATATGTATACGGTAGCAGTGGCACATATCTGAGTAAACCCCAATTCAGAGTCAAGCATGAAATTATTTTTTTAAACATATGTAGGTATAAACTCTTAAAGAATCAAAGCTAGAAAATGAGTTAAGGGGAAAAAGTACCACATTAAAATTAGCACCATATAATCTAGTTACTAGTGCTTGTGAAAGTGAAAGTTCTTCCACTCTAATGTACATATTTTTGTATAATTATGTATGTATGTATATAAAACTACATTATAACTTTAACACATCCATGCACAAAATTTATTACACAAAGTTAATGTGTGTATGAAAATCGGGTTTCTCATACGAAAATTCAAGATGAACATGCTGTAACTTTATTAATCGCATATAAATAACTTTATAAATATACATAGGTATATAATAAATATACCTATTTCAAAATGTCTTTAAGACATCGCCGTTAAAGATGTACAATACTACAGTAAGTGATAGACAGGGTTGCCAGAGTAATACAGATTAAATGCGCTAGATTGCCAAAAACAAAGTGCTAAAATGTTCTACGTTTAAAAAAAGTGCTAGTTTTTGTAACATTGCTTTCTATTAATATAGTTAAAAAATTTTACATTTCAGACATCTGTACATTTTTAACAAATTTTTAGCATTTGTATGGGGTACTGATATTAAATTTCTTTAATTTTATTTGATATTTTAGCTATGTAAATATATTTACATAGAAAATAAATTTTATTTACTATAAAAACTTTTAATGGTACACATATGAGATCAAATTTTTGAAGTCAAAAAGCTTTAATATATTTTTATTCAAGTTAAGAGTATCCAAAATATCAACCATATTATACTTCTTCAGAGACTAACTCATTTTTGTGTATTTCAGATGAACCGAGTTTTTTACAATATCCTCCTGATATATCTAAGGCAGGGACATAACTTTCGAACACCTTCGGTGCTCTTCTTCAGGAACTAGAGTTTTTAACAAAAATATAAAAAACAAACAAATTATTTAAATAATAAATACATACTTCCCTTTGTCTGCTTTCAATAACAACAGATTCTTATTTATTCATAAAAAACTTTTGTTTGCTCCACTGTGCGGAAAAAATTAATATCCTGAAAAAATGTGTTTCAGTAGTGTAAAAACATTCAACACTAAACCCAATAAAAAAATATAACGAAAAGTAAAAATAAAATGACTGAAGTTATAAAAATCCTTCCTAATCGAATAGTCATACAAATGTTGATACAAAGTAACAGTACCACCCCTCAAACTCACACCTAACTTTATTTCATATAAAGAT
The DNA here is from genome assembly GCA_956483585.1 of Gymnocheta viridis. Classification (NCBI taxonomy): domain Eukaryota; kingdom Metazoa; phylum Arthropoda; class Insecta; order Diptera; family Tachinidae; genus Gymnocheta; species Gymnocheta viridis. Next base: position 71,163,462 of record OY101440.1, read on the forward strand.
ATGTATAAGTGACGTCATAATAATATATTTACCAATCCAGTCAGGCCAGTGAATTGGCAAGCCAACCGGACAGAACTTTCCTCTTACCCATAAAAATCCTGTAAATTTTTTAAACACTTCTTGGTAGTAAAAATTGTTATTTAAAGAAGTTTGTAAGTGTTAGTGACTTCCCATATTCATGAAAGTGTATGTTCTTCATTCACAACAATAACATACTATTTACATATAAAAAAGTAAAGTAAAAAAGTAAAAAAAGTCTGGCTGAAAAAAATTATAAAAATTTCAATGTCAATAAATTAAACAATAAAAGAAGAATAAATAGAATAAAATAGAACATACATACATACACATCTCCATGAATATAAGTATGTATGTATGTATGTATGTATATGAGTAGCCATATCACCCATTTGTATGCATACATGAATATGGGCTATAAATATACAGGAACATACGAACGATTATAAGAATTTAATATGTATACGGTAGCAGTGGCACATATCTGAGTAAACCCCAATTCAGAGTCAAGCATGAAATTATTTTTTTAAACATATGTAGGTATAAACTCTTAAAGAATCAAAGCTAGAAAATGAGTTAAGGGGAAAAAGTACCACATTAAAATTAGCACCATATAATCTAGTTACTAGTGCTTGTGAAAGTGAAAGTTCTTCCACTCTAATGTACATATTTTTGTATAATTATGTATGTATGTATATAAAACTACATTATAACTTTAACACATCCATGCACAAAATTTATTACACAAAGTTAATGTGTGTATGAAAATCGGGTTTCTCATACGAAAATTCAAGATGAACATGCTGTAACTTTATTAATCGCATATAAATAACTTTATAAATATACATAGGTATATAATAAATATACCTATTTCAAAATGTCTTTAAGACATCGCCGTTAAAGATGTACAATACTACAGTAAGTGATAGACAGGGTTGCCAGAGTAATACAGATTAAATGCGCTAGATTGCCAAAAACAAAGTGCTAAAATGTTCTACGTTTAAAAAAAGTGCTAGTTTTTGTAACATTGCTTTCTATTAATATAGTTAAAAAATTTTACATTTCAGACATCTGTACATTTTTAACAAATTTTTAGCATTTGTATGGGGTACTGATATTAAATTTCTTTAATTTTATTTGATATTTTAGCTATGTAAATATATTTACATAGAAAATAAATTTTATTTACTATAAAAACTTTTAATGGTACACATATGAGATCAAATTTTTGAAGTCAAAAAGCTTTAATATATTTTTATTCAAGTTAAGAGTATCCAAAATATCAACCATATTATACTTCTTCAGAGACTAACTCATTTTTGTGTATTTCAGATGAACCGAGTTTTTTACAATATCCTCCTGATATATCTAAGGCAGGGACATAACTTTCGAACACCTTCGGTGCTCTTCTTCAGGAACTAGAGTTTTTAACAAAAATATAAAAAACAAACAAATTATTTAAATAATAAATACATACTTCCCTTTGTCTGCTTTCAATAACAACAGATTCTTATTTATTCATAAAAAACTTTTGTTTGCTCCACTGTGCGGATTATCTCTCTATCTCTTATTTAGTTTCGTTTGACGTAATATCTTTGTTTCCTAGTATCCAGATAAACCTGGCAATCGACATAATAATGAAAAAAGGGGGAGAAATAGCTACTTTCACGAAGATACCAGAAGATTTGTTTTTTGATATGTTAAAATTTTGTATAAAAAAAAACAGATATTTTAAACACAACGACAAAATATACGAACAATTAAAAGGAATGCCTATGGGCTCACCAGCATCGCCGGTGATTGCAGACATAATCATGGAGGAGTTACTCAATATTACCGTTGAAAAACTAGATAACAAACCGCTTTTTTTAACCAAATATGTTGATGACCTGTTTTGCATAACTCATAAAGATGCTGTTGAGGAAACGTTAAATGCTTTAAACAGCTACCATAGGCACATACAATTTACAAAAGAACTGGAAAAAGGTGGAAAACTACCTTATTTAGATGCACTCATAATACGCCAGCAGGACAGAATTATAATGGACTGGTACAAGAAACCAACCGCCTCAGAACGTATAATAAATTTCTATTCGAATCATCCAAAACATGTTAAGATTAACACGTCACAAAATTTCACAAAACGGGTACTACAAATTAGTGATAAAAATTTTCATAAGAAAAATTTTCGTAAAATAAGACAAATATTACAAAAAAATAGTTGCTCCTACTCCAAGGCAACAAATATTATTAAGAATGCTATAAAAAACTTATACAAAGTTCCTAAAAAAACCTGAAAAAAATTTTTAAGCCTATGACACATGTTCCTTGCTTCTCGGAGAGAATTATATTTTCAAATGTATGTATATGATAAAGATAAAGTTAACATTGCACTGAAAACAAATAACACATTAAATAGGCATTTCACAAATACAAAAACGAAAATTGACATGTAAGATAATCGAACGTAGTATACAAAATTCTTTGTAATGGTGACGGATCTAATCTATGTACGAAAGCATATTTGGAACGACAAAATCAAAGCTACGGACGAGATTGGCCGCGCACTAATCAGACCACAAAACTCGAAAAGGAGAATCAGAACAAAAAACAACACTAGCAGCCCACTGTGCAATGAGTGGACACTCTCCTAATTTAAGTGATGTAACAGTATTACAACAAGAAAATAATTATAAAAAGAGATTACTTTACGAGATGTTACATATTATAAATACTCCCGTGGACATAAGAATAAATTATGAAACAGATACCGAAAATTGCGCGCACACGTACAGACATACAATATCGAAGTATAAACAAAAACATCTTCAGTAAGCTTTTAAATCCCTTTATAAACAAACAGACGGCTTTACTCAAAAAAGTAAGGCAATATTAATTAATTATAAATGTGTTATTTTTATTTTCTAATAAAAGTTTTAATGTTTTAATGTTAATTTTTAGGAAAAAAATTAATTTTTTTGATAATGTAGACAATATATTTTTAAAGTTGTGAAACTTATGTATATATATATATTATTTAAATAATTTGTTTTTTATATTTTTGTTAAAAACTTTGTAGTTCCTGAAGAAGAGCAGCGAAGGTGTTCGAAATAGCGAATAAAGTAATACATGACAATGTTAAACAATAATTAATAAAACAAAAAGAAAGAAGTTTTATTTTCAATAGTTTGACCTAGAGCCTAATTAATAGAAAAACCATATTTACAACTAGGGTAGAATAAATCAAGAAATTATTAATATGCTAAACTAGCATTTAGCATTTTTTTTTAAACTCTTTCTTAGTGCTATCTGGAAAAATATAATGCACTAAAAGTGCTAAAATGACAAGGCTGGTGATAGAAGACATACTGAGAACAGCTCATTGCTGTCGACGACAAAATTTGCATACAAATGGCCGCTAGTTCACACAAGACAGAAGAGCGACAATTCCGTTCAGCTTATCGTATTGACTACTTGAAATATAATGTCAATGAAAACAGAAAAATTACATCATCATTCTAGAACGCATTTGCAATATTTTCAATTTAAATTAATTTTATAATTGATTTTGAAACTGCGATAAGAACCTGAACAGTCCAATTCATCGTATGTTTTTAAGTCAACGTTATTACCACCTACATACATACCAACAAGGCAAAATTTACATATTCCTTTGTCTAATTGAAGTCAAGACTTAAGGCATTGTCACTCATCCTGCGTAAACAAAACTTAATATAAGACTGCTGTTAAGCGTTTTCTATTAAAGAACACATTTCAGTAATTGCCGCTTACAAATTCTAACAGAAGACAGTATAAAATATAATGTTGCTTATCTTCAGTGTTGCCAGGAGCTTAAGGAAAAAGATGCTAAATCGGTTTTTAAAAAAAAAGAGCTAAATCACCTAAAAATTAAAACTTAAAAACGGCTAAAAATGGTTATTCATAATTTAACGTTATTAGTAATAAAAAATACATTAAACATGTTAAAAGTTATTAAAAAAATGCCTTCAAGTATATAAAACAAAAAAAAAACTAATAAAAGTCTACATACTTTTAAATTCATGTAAGTCAGTATATAACATATATATCAGGTATTTCTTTGGACATCAATTCGGAATTGGGTAAAATATATAACAATATATGTATTTGTATTTAAGCATGATAACATAATTATTGCATCATTATTTATATACTCGTATATACAAGTATTAAAGCTGTCATATAATATATATATATGTATATGTATATATAGGTTACAAAAATGTTGCAATGATTTAGTATATATGTACATATGTATATTTAACATATACAGGCATCAAAAATTCCTCATCGCCAATAGCATCAGAAATACCATTTGCATAAATACGAGTATCACCAGAGTCTAATAGTTTTATTAAATCACCGCAAATTACTAAATCATTACATCATTTTTGTAACCTATTGAAAGAACATTGAATGTATAATGGAGATAGGGTTGCCATTCGTTCTGTTTTAAACAGTACACGTACTGTTTTTGTAAAATGTGCTGATTTATTCACAACACTTGAAACAGCACGCAAGAGTACTGTTTTTAAATTTGTACTGTTTTTGTATTATTTTTTGTATATATTACACATTTTTTATAAAAAGTTTTTGCGTTTTTTTTGTATACGATATTTTTTGTATAAAAATTGTTTGAAACGCCTTGTTTTTATTCCACTTCGTTTCGTTGTATACAAGTTTGGTTTGTTTATGTTTCAAGCAAAGAATGTTATGTTTGCAAATATTAAGGTTTTGTGTTTTTACTTATGTTCTCTTAATGTGTAATTTGTGTAATTAAATTAACATTCATTTAGAAATATTAAATACACGGGCATATTATAAAAAATATATATTTATATTTTTTCTTGATGTCGAAGAAATTAACTGCCATTCGCCTAAAAAAGTAAAAAATAGTCCATAGAAATTGACATTGACTTTAAAAAAATTTATCAAAAATAAAATTATAGTCGACTTAAGAAAAATGTTTTCTTATTGTTGAGCCTAAATATATTTTTTAAACACAATTTAATTTTAAGTAGAATAGTAATTTCTATTTTCTTTATTCACAAACGATTAATAAAGTTATTGTATGTTTAATGTGGAATTTTAATATGGGGAAAATCGGTTTTAATGCATACATTAGCTTTATTAATCGTTTTTGAATAATGCCATATGGATAAAAAAGTAAAAGTCTGCTTTAAAATTGATAATTTTTAAAATGCTATTATTGCAATTTTAAGAAAAAAATTTAAAAAATCAATTGAATTTTTAAAATTCATACATATTAGAGATAATTTTAAAATTCAATTCGTAGTTTTTTAAATTCAATTGTGATGATAAAATTTGAATATTGATAGTGGTAAAGCAGTGTTTTCTGTAAAAACAACTAATAATACAAATAACTTTCGTATGCTTTTTCTAGACATTCAGGGGTGTCATAGAATCCAAGTCGGTTTTACTAATTGTCGGTTTTGCAAAACAATATTGGTTTCATTTGGTGTCATGATACCAAGTCGGTTTTGTTATTTTCGAATGCAAATAAAACCGATGTTCGAATCAGCTGTTTTCAATGTTTATGTAAATGTTTACATTTTAGTTTTATTCTTTTGTCAAATACAAACTGTGTTTATTAAAAATATTAAAAATTTGTGGTTTTATTAATATAAAATATAAAAATTTAGTGTTTAATTAATTAAATTGACGAAATAAAAGAAACTTATAAGTAAATAAATGAAATGGCCGCTGCTGTTCTTGCATTTTTACTATTAGAGGAAGAGCGTTCAGAAAAGGTAAAAAGAAAAATTTTACGTGACTATAGCAATCCCCTTGAGCTGCCGGAGACAACGTAAGTAGTCCTCTTATACTTTATATACAAACATACTTAAATCTGCTTTGCAGATTTGTAGATTGTTACCGGTTAAATAAAGACGCTTTTTGTGTGGTACTCAACACAATTAAAGAACATCTTACCCGTTCTAAGATTCCGCCTTTACTGCAACTTGCAGCTTCTTTGCGGTTTTTAGCAGAAGGGTCGTATCAAAGAGCTGTTGGCAACGACTCTAGCATATGCTTGGGTAGAAGTACAGTGTCAACTATTTTAGATGATGTGCTAAATGCTATAGAGCGGTTTATTTGTCCACAATGGGTGCAACTGGAAATGGAAACTACCGAAAAGCACAAATCAAGGGACTATTTTTACAATAAATACAAAATTCCTTCATTCGTTGGTTGCATCGATGGGACTCATGTAAAAATCATAAAGCCCAGATGTAACGAGCATTTATTTTATAACCGCATGGGATATTTCAGTATGAATACCATGATTGTAAGTAATTTTTAAGTTACAAACTGAACTTATCAAAGTAATATTGTATTCCTTTTGATATATTTATATTCAGATCTGTGATCATGATATGAAAATACGAGCAATAGATGCACGGTATCCCGGCTCTAGTCATGATGCGTTTATATGGAACATTAGTAGAGCCAGACATCATTTTCTTCAGATGTATGAGTCAGGAGAACGATCTTCCATACTATTGGGCGATGGTGGGTATGGAATTGAGCCTTTTTTACTAACGCCGTACAGAGATCCATCCTACAACTCTAAAGAATATAAATTCAACATGGCTCATTCATCGGCTCGTAATATTGTGGAAAGAACAATAGGCGTACTGAAAAGCCGGTTTCGCTGCTTGATGAGCACCTTACATTATCATCCAGAGAAGGTTGTTAAAATCATCAATATTTGCTGTGCTCTGCACAATATATGTAGAAACTACAATGTACAAAACAATGACACTGACATAATTTTACCACAAAATGACACTGAAGATGATGTATTATTGCCATCAAACACATCTTTGCAAAGCGAAGGTCAGAGGATTAGAAATGAAATAGCTAATACCTTGTATCAAAATTAAAAAAACAAGTCATGTTCAAAAATAAAACAACATTTATTAAAAAAAAACAAAAGCAAATTAAAAATTCAGTCTTACAATTTTGTAAAAAAAGGTAATTAAAATAATTAAAAAATCACATGTTTTTTTTTGGTATTCAAATTTTTGTATCTCGAGATCCAATTGTTTTTTTTTATCTCATTTTTTTCCTGCATTGTTTTCAAAATTCCATTGTTCACCCGCACAAATTCATTTTTAAATTCCTCCACTGCATTTGTTATAGACTCTTGTCCCTTTTCTAACGCCCTATAAACCCGTCGTAAGCTGCTGGCATTTTCTTTTTCAATTTTAATAAGTTCGTCCAACTTTTCACTTAGTTCCGCTTTTCTTTCACTGTCGTCGTCTAAAAACTTTTTTATTCGCTCAGCCGTGGTTTCTGTTTTGAGCCTTTTAGGGGTACTTTTTGACAACAGTGGAGACGGTGGACGTTTTGATGACGTTGACGGCATTTCCTCCTCTTTCCCACCACCGATGCTGTCATTAAAACCAATATCAATGCCAGAAACACCTTCCACCGAATGCGCAATGCTGCAAATGCGTATAACTGCTTCGTCGCTGCTCGTTAGTTGATGCTTCGAAAACGGCCCACCACCGGTTGCTCTGGACTCTGCTTTATTTTGGGCGAGTTTTCTTTTAACATCGCTTTTCCATTCAGTCCATGTCTGCAAAGGTTTAAGCAACACAATTTTACAAGAGTAATGTTTGCTACACAGCTTTTACGTACCGTTTTCCAACCACTCACATCTTTTTGCGGTGGACCTGCGCTGTTTAGTGACTCTGTCAATTTTTGCCAAAGATCATCCACAGCCGGCTTATCCCGCTTTTTAAATCCGCGCGCTATATCTGGATATTTTTCCATAAACTCTATAATTATGGAGTTTTGCGTAAAGTTTTTATGCTTTCCCCTGTTGAAGAATAAAAATTTATGAAAAAATTGTCTTTTTTAAATAAATAAATTCAATTAACATACATCCGTACTTAAATTTTTTTTAAAATATCAAAAAAAAACAGAATTAAATGAAAATGGCCGTGAACTTTTTTAATTTGTTTACAAAAATAAAAAAACCGACAGCTGTTTGCTGCTTGGTTTATTTCCAATAACAAACCGATAACATTGGTTTCTGTGACACCTAAAACCGATAAAAATTCAAGTTCGAACACAAAACCGATAACATTGGATTGCATGACACCAACAAGATTTTTTGTCGGTTTCAAATCCAATTCCAATAATATCGTTTTCTATGACACACCTGATTGTTTGTATACGTACAAATTTGAAATCAACGAGCCACCTAAACAGTTGCGGAGACATGGAAACACACATGAACACTGATGATGGGAGTGTAGCGGCTCCCGCAAAAACAACGTTGTTTCTGTTCTGCCGTGTAAGTTGAAATTAATTGGTGTTAAAATTTTCCCTTGTTACGAACATTAGCCAAAAAATAATAATCACTTTGGATTAAAAACTACTAACATACATTTTATTTGAATTCTGTGATTATATATAAATACATGTATGTGAGGAGCCAATAGGGATAGGTCTTACCAACGTGGATTTTATACAAAGAATAAAAAATTACTTGAAATTTATTACAAAAATTTGGCGCTATCGCTTTCAAGAAAAAAAATAAAAATTACAGTCATAAAATATAATTCACCACAACTGTTATACAAACAGAGTTAGAAAAATCTTTAGTAATTAAATTTAAATAGGAAGGTTGTAATTTAAAGGTATACATTTTAAATTCATCAATAAAAAAATTTCATTATAAAAAATTCAATATAATTCAAAATATATGTATAATTATATAAAGCAGAAAAATAACCTATTTAAACACCTAAGTTTGTCCGTTTCTCGTCGATCTTTGCAATCAGACATTCCACAAACGAGACGTGAAAAGTTTCCTGACCGTGAGATTTCTCGAAGAGCCGATCACAATTTTCCACCGAGATCTTGTCATTTAAACCTATAGACTTCTTTGGAGCTACGTGAAAGATATGGTATATGCCAATGGCCCACAATCGACGCAGGACCTCAAATATGGAATTCGTTACGTTATCGAGGAGCTGCAAATGCGCAAATTGGTGATAGAAAATTTAATGAAAAGAATATGGTCCAGCAAGAGTAGCCCTGGCTCAGTTTGGCTGAATGGTATACTCTCCTCTTTAAAATAAAATAAACATCCGATGATTTTGTTTAAAAATACTCTTTTTTACATACCAAAATGAAACATCTTATTGGAAGACCCTATATATATATTTTTGCAGCACATTCTTAAATTGTCACATTTCCACCCAGAACTCAATTGTTGACTCACCATTTGTACAGTACTAACTTAAAAGCTTTCGCCATTGGAATTCAATAAATGTAATTTTGTTTCCACTGTACTTTCGTTTGTACATTAGATTAATTTGTTAATGTTTCAAGATGGCGTTCAGTAGGAAAAACCAATTCCTTTTTGAGCATAAATTTAAAATTTTTATATATTGAAACGATTAATTTTGGCTCAAGTTCAAACCCGAATTTACCCATTTATTTATTCTAATTTTTATTTTATTTTTAATTTATATTAGAAATTTTTTTGGATAAATTCATTATTATTTTTTATTAAGAGAGTACTATATATAGAACAATTTTTATTATTCATCATACTAGCAGAACGGATCAGTACTGATTTCGAGGTCACTACACCATCTCATCAGCGTTCTTTGTTCAATTTTACCACTTTTGACGGTGGATACTAGTGATCAGGAATATCAACTATTTAACCGTATTATTTAACAAATTAGGATACGAAAAGTACAAACTTATTCATTTTCACATGTCAAATCAATTTCGGTTAGTACGAAATCCCATCTATGATGAATAACTACTCTATATATTTCAGTCTCTCTTGCTTATTCAGCGCCATTGGCTACTGAGAAATAAGCGGTACTTAATCATGTTGTTAGGTTTCTGTCATTTGTAGTTGAATTTCTTTTTTAGTATTCAACCAACTATCATGAATTTATCCAAAAAATTTTCTAATAAAAATTAAAAATAAAAAAAAATTAGAATAAATAAATGGGTAAATTCGGGTTTGAACTTGAGCCAAAATTAATCGTTTCAATATATAAAAATATTAATAAAAGTTCGACTAATTACTTATAAACATTAATTATAAATAACGATGGCACGCGTCAAAAATCTACATGTTTACTTGGTCATAGTTGGTTGAATACTAAAAAAGAAATTCAACTACAAATGACAGAAACCTAACAACATGATTAAGTACCGCTTATTTCTCAGCAGCCAATGGCGCTGAATAAGCAAGAGAGACTGAAATATATAGAGTAGTTATTCATCATAGATGGGATTTCGTACTAACCGAAATTGATTTGACATGTGAAAATGAATAAGTTTGTACTTTTCGTATCCTAATTTGTTAAATAATACGGTTAAATAGTTGATATTCCTGATCACTAGTATCCACCGTCAAAAGTGGTAAAATTGAACAAAGAACGCTGATGAGATGTTGTAGCGACCTCGAAATCAGTACTGATCCGTTCTGCTAGTTTGATGAATGATAAAAATTGTTCTATATATAGTACTCTCTTAATAAAAAATAATAATGAATTTATCCAAAAAATTTTCTAATAAAAATTAAAATAAAAAAAATTAGAATAAATAAATGGGTAAATTCGGGTTTGAACTTGAGCCAAAATTAATCGTTTCAATATATAAAAATATTAATAAAAGTTCGACTAATTACTTATAAACATTAATTATAAATTTAAAATATAAAAAGGCTAAAAGAAGCTTCGAAGCTAAAACGTAAATTTGGATGCTAAAAAACAAAAAAAGGCTAAATTTAGCCTCGAAAGGGCTGAACTTTCGTCACTTGATAGAACATAATCTGTAAGGGCCACTTTTTGACTTTGAGATTAGAGACTAAATTAACCTTAATCTTTATTTATGGTTTTTGGGTATATTGTTTTGCTTACATTCGTTTAAGCTGTCATTCGTTGTGGTTTAATCTTGAACTAGAACTATCAACATACACATGCTTAACATAAACTGCTTTTAAAAAACAGAACAAAAAACACAGAATTTTAAGAAACCAAATAAAAATGGATTATTCTAGTCGAGAGGAAGATTTTTAGATTTTATATATGTATAAAAACCATTAGTTCTGAAATTCGCCGATCTTCTTGAATCCACATTCATATCACCTCCAGTTTGACATTTCCAAAAAAATGTTGCCATTTAAACCACCTCCCAAAAACATTATATTCATTTGATACTAGATTAATTAATTGCTGGATTAGCTAATTAGAGAATAAAACTATGTTTAATCTCGAAGTCAAAAAGAGGCTCTAAGATGTACTCGCTAGCGTTATTGTAAAAAAATTTTAAGAGATGACAACTTACGATTTTCTTCGAATAGTCGCTTTGAAATCTTACATGAATCATCGTAGACGATGTCGTATACGACGATTTGGTAAACTGGGGTATTTCAAGTGCCGCAGCAAACGTACATACATATGTAAATACGTTTGCTGTGACAGTCGTGAAATCTGCTACGTATTGGTTTTAGAAAATAAAGACAATCACCCTTATTCCAGTTGGCGACATCGACGTCGCCTCAATACAATACCAAAAAATTGGGGGTTGTCTATCCGTTGTCGAAAACAAGTGACTACTACTGACAGGATCTTGTTATTTTCTAGACCTTATAGAGCAGAAGTACACCTTCATTAGCACAAAATTGTTCTCGAGATCGAGAAGACAAGCTTCAATTTTTTGGTATTGTGTTGGCGTGACGTCGATGTCGCCATCGCTAGCTAGCTAGCTTAAGCCAGCTTAAGCAACTATGCGATTACATATAAAATGTATGGGACAAACTATAATGTGCTTAAGGAAACTTTTCGTTAAGTTTTACAAACTGTCATTTGCTTAAGCAAAGTGCGAAACTGAACGAATATTCCGTACGGAATCAGCTGTTTTTAGAATTTGTGTGTATGCATACATAAAAACTATTCATTTATAAGAAATGGATTGCGCGGCCAAGAATACGTGTATAAATTATGTTTATTCTAATTATTATTCATTAAAAAAATAATTATCAAATCCCTTTTTTATTTTATTTTCTTTATTTATTTAAATGTTTGACAACAACCTAAGAACTAACTAAAAATACATATTTGCAAAACATTAAATAAAACCGTTTTTGATGGCCTGATCACCTTGATTTTGCTGAAGTTGGGGCATGTGCAGGAAGTTGTTTAATTTTCCCTTTAATTTTGTACAAAATGTTTTCACATTGTTTTTCGTATGTTTTTTATGAGAACTGCTGAATAGGGTTTTTGTTAAACTTTATGTGTGTCTGATTTTAATATTGCATTAGCTTTTGCAATATTAACTCCTCCCTTCTCAAATGCGAACGTACTCGTTGGCATGACCTTTTCTTCAAGAATTGAGTTTTCTTTTAGGGGTGTCTTCTTCTTGAGTTTCCATAATGCGTATGAGAGTGTGGCAGTAAGTATTGCAACTGCAACTAAAGTAATTGAATTAAGGGTTAAGCCAATTTTATTATGTGTGTCGATTTTGGAGATTTTCTTCCTATTTATGAATTCAATATCCTTAATCATTTCCAAAGAAAGAATCTCTTCCAGATCATTTTTTCCGATTGTTGTTGAAATATTGCTGGCAGTGGCTTAGAATATATTTCTTCACGTATAAAAAATATTTTATCCTCAATTTTTACTGTAGAGTTATGACGTTTTATGATGAAAGTTCCAGCTAGTGCAAATTGTTGCCCATCGAATTCTATTGAAGCATTGAAATTATTGAGAAGAAGTATAACTGGGTAAATTTCCTCAGCGTCTGGTATGTGATCGGTGTTTGTGCGTGTACAGTTTGCTAATTGACTTCTTACGAGTTTACTTATACAATTATTCTGGCTTAATTCTATTAAATTATTTTTATTACAAATTGCCTTTTTATTGTATTCCTTACATTTTGATTTAATTCCAAATATCTTTTTGTTACAATTCAGAATTTTATCGTATTCAATTTTGTTAGTTCTATTATTTGATTTTACAGATTTAATGGATAATATTTCGCATTCTTCTTTTTCAGTTGTAGGTAAACACAGTATATAAATTATCATAGTGCCATTTGCGGCTATGCTTACATCTGTGAATTCTAATTCTTCTTCAAAATTAATATATGTTATGCTTTCGTGTTTAACAATTCTTTCTATGGTTTCTATTTCTATATTAGATAATATAAAAGAATTAACGACACTGGACTTAGCCCAATGTAAAGCATATTCAATATGTAAAAGTTCTTCTTTAATAAGTTGTATTTTATATTTTATCTTTAGACTTACTTCTAACTTATTGTCTAAATTTATAATTTTCATAATTTGATTACTTCTTTCGGTTTGTTCATTAAGTTTTTTATCAATTCCTTATTTATTATTATCTGATTATCATTATTTTCATTTAAGGTTTTCAAATTTTCATTTATAATTTTTAAGTCACGGTGGTCAGGGTTTCCTGCGACCCACTTCCACGCTGAGCCTATAAAGTCAAGTGATCGCTTTTCTTTGTTCTAGGAGAAATTTTTGCAATTAAAGTCCGAATTTGGAAAATTTCGTGTTTTAGGAAAGGATATAAGGGATGGGTTGAATTAATTGTATTTCTACCTTGTGGTATCGTCTCTTAAGGTGATTAGTTGAGAATTTGTATAATCAAATATTATATTTTTATTGGTTAAACATTTTATTCTTCGAAAGATTTAATCAAATTTCTAAGCCTTAACAGTAGATTTTTTTTCTTTATATTTTAATGACAGTTATTTTTATAAGTCGAATATCTTCTTATTTGAAAGATTAAGTCACAATTTCAATTCTTAATAACAATATTTCATAAATTGCTTTTCATTTTAATTTTGCATGTTTCTTTATTTCATATTACTTATAATTCCAATTTTAAATGGCGTATTATTCGATTTTGTTGTTGCTTATTTTCAATATTTCTTAACTTTGTGTTAATATCGTACGCTTATAGCTTATTGGTCGATATTTTCTTGTAGAATAATTTTTCATATTTCTTTCTTATTGTTTTCTCTAAAGATTTTTTTTTGTTTCTTTGGAAATACTTCTTTCTATTTTAAAATTTTCTTTAATTCCAATGCGTATTTTCCTTAAAAATATATTTTTTATTAAATTCCTTTTCTTTTCTCATTTTGCACAAATTTATTTATGTTTTCTTAAATTTAATTTCTAATGTGGGACTTATGTGCTATTCGTCCTGATTCTATCAGTATCGTATCTCCTTTGCCGTATTTTACAGTCTCTTCTTTATATCTGGGTGTAAGCTTATTACCTATTCTCTTATTATATTTTTACAAATATTTTGTCATTTGGGTTGTATGGTTGTATGAAATGGAGTTCTTTTCTTATTATGAAATTCTAGGACTTTGTTCTGTTTTTCTACAAGTCTATTAATGCTGTCCTGTCGGTCTTTCTCAATTTGTTCCGGGTCTGTACTTACGGTTCGTCCGAAAAATGCTTCAACGGGTTTTTTCTTTATCGTAGAGTGAATAGAAAAATTATATTTTATTCGGTTTTAATGCATCGCATTATTTCAGAGAGTGTTGAGTGAAACCGTTCGATTTGTCCGTTTATAGTGCTTGTGTAGGGCGGTGTTTTGAATATCTCTATTCCGTGTTGATTTTCGAGCATTAACATTATTGGGGCAGAGCTAAGGGATTTTTCATTGTCTATCACGATTTTCTTAGGGATGCTGTTGGCTGAAGTAGTTAGGACGTTGACTACAAAGCAAATAATGTCGAAGAATGTGGGTTCGAGCCCAGCTTCAGGCAAGTCATAGCATGCAGCATTTTTTCAGATGTGCATTATTATGACATTGTATTTGTTGTTGTTGGACTGTTTAAGTGATGAAGGCATAGCACTGGTCACTGAACAGTACAGGTAGCAATCGATACTGGTGTATGCTAGCGGACATCACAGCGCCCTCCTTCGTCGGTATTGTAGCGAAATCGCCGGCGAAGTAAAATAATTAATAAAATGGCTACAAAAGCTTAAAAACACATTTGATGCGCCTACTTGACATCAGAGGCGCTACAATACTGATCTAGAAACTAACACAACGCGCAATATCTGAGTTGTAAAAAATAAATTGAGCTTTCTCACTTTCACCATCTGTCCACTCTCACTATCCCTTTCCCAAAGAAGGTAACACACCTACGGGTTGGTAGGCATACTAAATGCCTGAGTATTTCTTCTCTTTAAAAAAAAAAAAAAGCAACTCTTGCAGAGGTAGTTTTATATCTTTGGTCGCCCTTGATTTTACCATATTCAGTTGAGCGTATTTTGAAAGCTTATCTATTGCGGTTAAAATAATTTTATTGTTAGTGTGGTAAATATCAATGTGCACAATGTGTCCAGGATATTCAGGGATAGGAGAAGGTTTCAGAATTGGAGAAGAAGGATGTCTCTCTTTGCAAACTTTACATTGCTTAACTATTGTTTTGATCTTTGCACTCATATGAGGAAAGTAAAATTTTTCCAGTAATTGTATTTTGTTTTCGACTGGGTTCCTATGAGCTCTATTATGTTCTTTTATGATTTCTGTTTCTTGATCTTTTTCTTGAGTGAGGTCTTCTACTCGTTTTACTGCATAGCGTGTCCTATATTGGCTGAAGTGCTGTGGATATACATTCTGAATTTTACCTAAAATATAATCTTCTTTGTCACTGACGGATTTAAATATCGTTTAAGAATATTTATTAAATTGTCCTCGTTAAAATCCCGTTCTATTATGATATGCCTATGATTGGTGGGAAAAACAATCTTAAACTGATAAGAGGGTACATCATCTATTGAAAGAAATAATTGATTTTTAAATACATTGATTGTGGAATCCGTATAGGGGATAAGGTTATGTGAAGAGCTCTCATCAATGTGTAACGTTGGTGTTAGAGAATTAATTTGGTTATTCGCTGGAATTCTAGATAGTGTGTCTGCAACTATATTTGCTTTACCTGGTTTGTATTTGAGTACATAGTTGTACTCCTCTAAAATTGCTTTCCATCTCTTGAGTTTACTGTTGTTATTTTTGTTACTTAATGCGTGTTAGAGGTTGATGGTCCGTGAAAATCTTAACGGCAACAGGACCGTAGAGATAACTACGCAACGTTTTCAAGGCCCAAACGATAGCTAGCATCTCTTTCTCATTAGTAGGCATCAGTACTGAGACAAAATTCTTTGCTGAAGTCCGGATACTGTAGCATTACCTCGTTCGAGGCGAGAGTAGTTTTTATTTTATTAAAGGCTTCTATCGCGTCATTGTTCAAAGTTATTTTCTTTTTAATTGATAAGCGTTTGGACATTCGGTTTTCCTCCCCTCTCAAAATGAGAGTTGGGGGTTTCGCTAGCTTAGCATAGTCTCTAATGAAGCATCTGTAAAATCCAGACATTCCTAGAAACGATCTGAGATCTTTTAGAGTTCTTGGTATAGAAATCTTTTCCATAGCTTCAATTTTCGAAGGGTTTGCCTTTATACCATTTTGTGTCACAATAAATCCTAAGAATTCAACTTCATCTGCAAAAAATTTGCATTTGTCTAATTGAATTTTCATATTCGCCTGCTCTAAATTATTAAAAATGATCTCCAAATGCTTACTATGCTCTTGCTCAGTTTGGCTAAAAATTATTATGTCGTCGATGTATACGAAACAAATTTTACCTATATGCATTCTCAAGATGTCATCTAATGCTCGCTGAAAAATTGAAGGTGCTTTTTTTAAACCAAACGGAAGACAAGTAAATTCGTACTTACTGTTATTGACGGAAAATGCTGTCTTCTCGATGTCTTTCTCTTTTAAAGGGATTGGATGAAATCCACTTTTGAGATCTATAACAGAAAAAAATTTGTTTCGTCCCAATTGCGAAAGTACTTCGTTGATTTCAGGGATTGGGTACCGATCGGCTATGGTAATGGCGTTTAGTTTTCTGTAATCTATAACTAATCTATATTGCCTGTTTCCTTCAGAATCTGGCTTTTTATTCACGATCCACACGGGATCCGTCTTTAAGGTTATTTATTTGATCTTCAACTGCATTCTTGAGCGACATAGGATATGGGTAATATCTTGTATAAATAGGAGATTCTGTTGTTGTTCGAATCTCGCCCATAACTTTTGTAGTGTATGTCAGTTTCTTGTCTGGTTCGACAAATAAAGTTGGAATTTGTCCTAATAATGATTGAATTACTGTTCTTTGGTTTGAGGTAAGATGATCGGTTTTTACTTCTACATTGTTTGCTGATTTTGCTATTTGCTGTTGCTAATAGGTATCTTTATTTTATTTTCTATAAGCATTAGATCATCTGAAGTATATATGACTACCTTAAGTTGCTTGAGGATGTCATTTCCAATAATAGCATCAAACGACGTTAGCGTTGGTAATATAAAAAAATTAGGTTTTTTGTCTTGGAGATTGAATGTAATTTTTATTTGATCCTGTATCAATAAGAAATTTTAATATTTTGCCATCACTTCTTTTGCATTCGAAGTAAGGAAGAGATGAGTTGGTTAATCTAAAAAATGAACGTCTGCGAATTGATTCTGGCCTTCACTATTATGATTTTACTCTTGTTGTTCATAGTTGTAATAATATTCCTGCCAAGGATGTTCGTTGTCATCCTGTGACATATTTCTGTTATAATTTTCAATATCATGGGCAGTATTTCTATCCTGCGAAATATGGTTGTTTAAACTAATTCTTTCCTTACAAATAAAATAAGCAGATTTCTTCTATCTTAATATCGGCTAACGATATCTTTTAATTATTAAATATTTTTTAGTTTGAAATTACTATTTGATTTTAAAAACGAGAAAAAAATTGTATTTTGTATATCTTTTTTCTTTATGAAAAATTATTTTACAATTCACTTAATCCTTTTAAATTTTTTCAAAGAGCAATATTTTGCCTTTCACTTTTTAATTTCTTGAAATTTAAAAAAAAAATTTCGATTTACACCCTTTTTTAACTTTTCTAATTTATTCACAATTTCATAAAATTAATTTGACAAAAAAATTATTCTTACATAAAAATTGCTGGGTTTATCATCTCACGGCGCTGGGGTGTTCCTTTTTACTTTTAAGCTACTACGGGTCCCGCTATGCGCACTCTTCGTGGATGTGCGTTTTGTCCTCTTGGGGCTGTAACGCAGTTTTATGTCGCCTTCTTGTTGCCTCCGAATAGCACTCCTTTAGGGCTTGGACGTTGTGTTGTGGGGTTTCACAAATGATATCACAAATTAGTTCACCTGTACTTCTAAGTACTTTTTCCACTTTTAGTCCTTTTTCGGAAGGAAACGCGATAGCGACTTATTATTGAAATTATTATTCATTAAAAAAATTATCAAATCCCTTTTTAATTTATTTTATTTTCTTTATTTATTTTTTATGTTAAATGTTTGACAACAACTTAAGAACTAACTAAAAATACATATTTGCAAAACATTAAATAAAACCGTTTTTGATGGCCTGATCACCTTGATTTTGCTGAAGTTGCGGCATGTGCAGGAAGTTGTTTAATTTTCCCTTTAATTTTGTACAAATTGTGTTCACATTGTTTTTCGTGTGTTTTTTATGAGAACTGCTGAATAGGGTTTTTGTTAAACTTTATGTGTGTTTGATTGTAATATTGCATTAGCTTTTGCAATATTAACTTATATTTAATAAATTAGAAAACGTTGAATTATTTTTTTGGCCATTTTTAATTTAAAATCATCAGAATTAAACAATTTTAATGTTTTTATCTTTTAGTTTGAAATGATTGCTTACAATAAGTGTTGCCAAAAGTGAAAAATGGTATACGAGTATGTGGTAAAAAAGTTATGATAAAATGTTCTATAAAAGAAAAATTTAATGTTCAATTAAATTTTAAATACTACTAGCCAATTCACAAAGTATCCTATTGTGTCATAATTGTACTATGGGGTAAAATTTTGTTGATAATATTTTCATATAAAAATATTGTGTGCTATAATTTTGTTATCTATGTTTTTTCAGTGTGCTATTTCTTATTTTCTGTTGAATTCGAGCAAAAATTTTACTATCAATATCATTTTACTTTCAAAACTTGATATAATTCTGATGAAAAAACTATTTAAGAATTTGCTGTATATGAAAATATAAAAGCAATGACTGAAATGGAAACAGAAGGAAATAATGTGGTTAGTGTGTGCATTTAAAATAACTTAGTAATAATTTTTGAAATAAGTATTTATTTGTTTTGTGGACATTGTTTTCCTTTAATAATAATATCTATGTTTTTTCTGTCATTTGGATTTAACCTTTATGACAGTTTTTATATAGCAATACAACATGCCGTTCGCAATACTTTGAACTGGCTACATGACTGTGAATTGGTTACATGATTTATTCTAAGTTTCAAATGAGAGAATGTTATTTGTAAAATTATGAAATTGCTTGTGGATGAAAAATATTTTAATTAATTAATCTTAATCAGATGATCGAATTTTTCTGGTATTTTGTGACTGTAGCAGCAAGTTTCTTTACAAATTTCGCTTTATTTCTGTGGAACTGTATATTAGAGCTCAAGTATAAATTCATGTCGAATTTTACCTTAAGAATATTATGTAAACACTGATATATAATTTCGCAGTAGTACTCTGAAGAAATTTTAAAGATACTGTTTTTTAATATTTGAAATTCGATCATATGAATATATAATCTGTTTTTTTATCTTGAAGGTTTTCTAATCCATGTTTAATCTAAATTACAAAAAAGTAAAACAAATATTACTCCCAAAACTATTACAATTTGTTTTCAAGCAAATTATGTTAATATAGCATATTTTCTAAAAATGTTAATGCATCAAGTTCGAGCTAAATGCTAAAATGGTAACGCTGTTCAAAATTCAATAATGAACACTGCTGCAATTTTTAGACTTTTCAATATGAATTACTCA
This sequence comes from Gymnocheta viridis, assembly GCA_956483585.1. Taxonomy (NCBI): domain Eukaryota; kingdom Metazoa; phylum Arthropoda; class Insecta; order Diptera; family Tachinidae; genus Gymnocheta; species Gymnocheta viridis. Next base: position 71,183,473 of record OY101440.1, read on the forward strand.
CAAAAAATACAAATAATGCTTAAATTCGCAACAATGGGTAAATTTTCCTTAAGTTCGCTTAAGTACATTATGGCTACCTAATAGTTTGTTTGAACTTGCTTAAGCATTTGACAGACTTTTCGGTCAATTTTGACAGTAGCTTAACTTAGCTTATGCATATTATGGTTGGGCCTTCAAACAGAAAGCAAAGTAAAATGAAACCGAAAGAAGGTAGTTGCCGTAGTAAGAATTCAACGGCAACGACTAAGTAAAAAAAATCATCACCGGTGAGTATCATCGAGTATCACAGATACTCGATTTTAAGTTTGACTGTGATATCTTACGTTGATTATGTATATTTAAATTATATTGACATCTACTTCTAACCTTTATTCATACCTATTTTATTTTTTAATTTTCATTACTTTGCAGATTAATTTTTTAGGTCCGTTTGAATAAATAAAGCATTATATACAAATTAAGTTAGTATTAAAATATCAATTCGTTTTGAAAATTTAATTTACAAAAATTTTATGTACTCGCAAAGCAGGTTTCTTCTTCCTTCGTCGTTTACACATACTTGTATTTGGTTTCAGGTGTGTTTTATCCACATTGTTATTCACAAACGAACACAAAATTTGTCAAAGTAAACTTTGCGTGTGGAGACGTGATAGAAAGTTTAAAGGAAAATTAAAAGTAAACTTTGCGTATTGAAGAGCAGTCGTAGAAAACTCAAATGGCAGAGGACTAATCGTACATACACACAGAAAAAATCATTTTATAATCAACTAAAATAAGGTTTATTCAATTAGTTTTGTTAACAATATTGCCTCATAAGCGTTTCATGTTCATTTAACACGATATTCAAATAAAATAAAAGTTATAGCTATCCACTTTAAAACAACTGGAAATCATGTTGAATTAACATGTTACGCCAATTGAATCAAAGAGATTGTCATGTCAAAATAACGTTATCCTTATTGAAACAATATTAAGAAAATTTATAACAACATGAATATCATGTTGAATCAAAATAAATTTAATGTCGAATCAACTTTTAAGCCGTTTATAATTAATGTTACAGCCATATTGAAATAACATCAAAGGATGTTAAAATTACAAGAAATTCCATTAATTAATTTAACATGGTTTCTATATTGAAATAACATTAACGCAATGTTGTTTAACAATGGGACAGGTAGTTAGTAAAAAATAGTTTATCTTTATTCATTTATAAACACATACATGTAGTAAATCCATTTAGGATTACAAATATTTGTTTCTTAAATATATTTTACGATTATTAATGGGAAAAACATGTAAAGGTGGGCTTGGGAACCTTGTGTCGTATATTGAACAACTGCATTGTTTACTATAAACTTTTCCACAAACTTTTTTAAATTCGTATTATCATTGTTAGCTGCAGACATAATAAAGAATTTGATTCACTTAAAATTTATAATACTGCACTTCTGATACGTAGTAAAGCTGCGATAGAATGAAACTTGCTGTTTCTTTAAAGCTGTAAAGTAGCGGTACTTTTTGAATCTTTTCTCTTTTATCATGAATTAATTTCATTTCAACACGTTTCGTGTTTTTTTAACATTGATTTAACTTTTTTAACATGTTGATTTAACATAAGCCAACGTTTGTTAATATTTAAAATTGACAAAAGTTTTTTCAAAGCATTCCAAAGTCATTTTAATTGTTAATAACAATGTTGATTTTGCAATAGCTAATCTTGTTTCAACTATATGCAGTGTAAATTTCACATGAAAAACTATAATTATTACTTCAAAAACGGAGTTTACAAAATTAAACATTGATTGATGTTATTTTAACTCTGTAAAAGGTAAAATTTAAAATGTTCAATGTTATTTCAATGTGATTAATTTTAAATCAACATATTTTAATACTAAATTAATAAGTTTAACCATTGATTTAACTTCAAACAATGTTAAAAGTAAATTCAATTGGTTTTTTCCACATATTAACAATGACTTGATATCACTATTTCTCCATGTTGATTTTACATTGGTTTTTTTCTGCGTATACTTATGTAAATCGTGGACGAATATGTCATCTACGTAAATTTGGCTAATTGGGATGTTTATTTTAAATACCAATTCAATATTTTACTACTAGCTTTTATCTGATTCATATACCCAACACAGTAAAAGTACAAGTTCATTATACTACATACTCGTATCTACTTCTATAAATAAAAGAATACACGTAATACATACATACAACATATAGGCTCATAAAAGAAAAGCATTAAATCTATATGTTCTCCTCTTCCCTTTGATTTATGTATTTGTATTTTGATTTATGTATTATGTATTTTCTACATTGTTTGGGTTCTTTTGACTTACTTTCCCTTTTAGCATAGTTTCAACTTTTACTTTACAGCGTGTATTCACAATTTGAATTATTTTGTATCAGGTCAGTTTTACGATTAAATTTTTATAGACATAAATAATCTGAATGTGCGCATTGCTGTGTATGTTATTTTAATATATATTTTATTTTTAAAGTACGACTAATTAACCATTATATGTAGTCTGTATAGGTATTTCATGTGTCAAAAATAGTATTTATCGTCAAATGTGTTTCCTTCATATATATTTACAAGTTCTGAAAATTTTACACAGCAAACACCAATGTTCATTATATCTTCAGATTAAAGAATGTACATTTGGGACATGATTTTTTAGAACCCCAAGCGAAATATTGAATAAATAAACTTTTATATTGCTGTCCCTAGACCTTAAGCTTGAAGGTGTTTTTAACAAAATTGTGGATTATTTAATATAATCTTATATACATACACATAAATCAATACATAACATAAAAATCAGGCATTTCTTGTGAATTCAAATTATTATTCATAAAAAATAAAACAGAATATTTATATTTAGCCATGATACAATAATTCTTACTATTGTATGCAGCGGTCGACTCAATCGACCGCATTCTAGAAATTAATATTAAACATTTACATAAAAACAAGACACAATACAAAAAAAAACATTCTAATAAACAACTTACAACTCTGCCTCATTTGTATGCAAAAGCGAATCGGACAAAAACATATGCACACTTTGTTAATTTATAAGTTGAAGCTAATACATGCATGTACAATAATAAATGTGCAAGTATTACTAGCAACTTTAAACGCTTGTAGATTCCTAAATGCGAACCGATTTAAATCAAATTAAGATCGTGTCCATATACTCGTATGTATGTAAAAACTCGTTTCAAAACATATAAGACTTTCCAAAAGCGGTCCAATATTACATCCGTAAAAGGCATCTAAAAAGCGTATTCACCTATTAATATTACATTGGAATAATAAAGTAAAAGTCTACTTTAAAATTAATAATTTGTCAAATACAATCGACGTTTTTTTCAGTTATAAATAGTTTTCCAAAAGTAATAATTGAATATTAATTTAAGAAAAAAGCTTAAAAAAATTGAATTTTTAAAATACATATGTACTTATTAAAGATAATTTTAAAATTCAATTTGGAGCTATTGAAATTCAATTCCCAATTTCGAAGTTTTATTCACAATTTTTTAAATGAAGTTAATAGTTTTTGAAATTTATTAGATCATTTTCAAAAAATGGTGTGAAAATATAATGGGAAGTTCTGAAATACAACTAAAAATGGAAAATATATTTTCGGGCAGCTAATACTGTTTTCAGACATGCATTCTTAATTGAGTCAATATTCGGTTTATCGACAAAATTATTTTAGTGTTCAGATATACTAAACTTAGCTTACTCAATAATCATTTCAAAGTTAGAAAATAAAATTGTTTTTATTTTCGTCGTTGAAATTGGTTTTGAAAATTACAAAAAAATAAATTCCTGTTTAAAAAAGAAATCAATATTATGTACCAGAAACTCCAAGCTATTGCGTTGATGTACTCTATTCAGGAGACGGAGAACAGGATGATAATAGCGATGATGGTGCACCAGGATACAATGCCGTTGATGAATTGGAAGCATCTGCATAAATCAAAATTGAAAACAGGAAAAAAGGCTATTCTTGTAATGAAAATTATTCTTTCAACTGGTTAGAATAAGATTCACCAAAAGGCGCGAATTCGATTAATAATTTTAAAAAGAAAATTATCTTATTTCTTGCTATATTGGTAACTTTTAAAATTTCAAGATATAAATTCTGCTGCTGATCCACCAGATACTCCCATTGCCGCCTTTTCTTTTCTGCAAAATTTTTTTATAACGTTTTTTACATATGAATATACTAAATACCTGTGAAAGAAATACCAAAGAAAGAATCTCTTCCAGATCATTTTTTCCGATTGTTGTTGAAATATTGCTGGCAGTGGCTTAGAATATATTTCTTCACGTATAAAAAATATTTTATCCTCAATTTTTACTGTAGAGTTATGACGTTTTATGATGAAAGTTCCAGCTAGTGCAAATTGTTGCCCATCGAATTCTATTGAAGCATTGAAATTATTGAGAAGAAGTATAACTGGGTAAATTTCCTCAGCGTCTGGTATGTGATCGGTGTTTGTGCGTGTACAGTTTGCTAATTGACTTCTTACGAGTTTACTTATACAATTATTCTGGCTTAATTCTATTAAATTATTTTTATTACAAATTGCCTTTTTATTGTATTCCTTACATTTTGATTTAATTCCAAATATCTTTTTGTTACAATTCAGAATTTTATCGTATTCAATTTTGTTAGTTCTATTATTTGATTTTACAGATTTAATGGATAATATTTCGCATTCTTCTTTTTCAGTTGTAGGTAAACACAGTATATAAATTATCATAGTGCCATTTGCGGCTATGCTTACATCTGTGAATTCTAATTCTTCTTCAAAATTAATATATGTTATGCTTTCGTGTTTAACAATTCTTTCTATTGTTTCTATTTCTATATTAGATAATATAAAAGAATTAACGACACTGGACTTAGCCCAATGTAAAGCATATTCAATATGTAAAAGTTCTTCTTTAATAAGTTGTATTTTATATTTTATCTTTAGACTTACTTCTAACTTATTGTCTAAATTTATAATTTTCATAATTTGATTACTTCTTTCGGTTTGTTCATTAAGTTTTTTATCAATTCCTTATTTATTATTATCTGATTATCATTATTTTCATTTAAGGTTTTCAAATTTTCATTTATAATTTTTAAGTCACGGTGGTCAGGGTTTCCTGCGACCCACTTCCACGCTGAGCCTATAAAGTCAAGTGATCGCTTTTCTTTGTTCTAGGAGAAATTTTTGCAATTAAAGTCCGAATTTGGAAAATTTCGTGTTTTAGGAAAGGATATAAGGGATGGGTTGAATTAATTGTATTTCTACCTTGTGGTATCGTCTCTTAAGGTGATTAGTTGAGAATTTGTATAATCAAATATTATATTTTTATTGGTTAAACATTTTATTCTTCGAAAGATTTAATCAAATTTCTAAGCCTTAACAGTAGATTTTTTTTCTTTATATTTTAATGACAGTTATTTTTATAAGTCGAATATCTTCTTATTTGAAAGATTAAGTCACAATTTCAATTCTTAATAACAATATTTCATAAATTGCTTTTCATTTTAATTTTGCATGTTTCTTTATTTCATATTACTTATAATTCCAATTTTAAATGGCGTATTATTCGATTTTGTTGTTGCTTATTTTCAATATTTCTTAACTTTGTGTTAATATCGTACGCTTATAGCTTATTGGTCGATATTTTCTTGTAGAATAATTTTTCATATTTCTTTCTTATTGTTTTCTCTAAAGATTTTTTTTGTTTCTTTGGAAATACTTCTTTCTATTTTAAAATTTTCTTTAATTCCAATGCGTATTTTCCTTAAAAATATATTTTTTATTAAATTCCTTTTCTTTTCTCATTTTGCACAAATTTATTTATGTTTTCTTAAATTTAATTTCTAATGTGGGACTTATGTGCTATTCGTCCTGATTCTATCAGTATCGTATCTCCTTTGCCGTATTTTACAGTCTCTTCTTTATATCTGGGTGTAAGCTTATTACCTATTCTCTTATTATATTTTTACAAATATTTTGTCATTTGGGTTGTATGGTTGTATGAAATGGAGTTCTTTTCTTATTATGAAATTCTAGGACTTTGTTCTGTTTTTCTACAAGTCTATTAATGCTGTCCTGTCGGTCTTTCTCAATTTGTTCCGGGTCTGTACTTACGGTTCGTCCGAAAAATGCTTCAACGGGTTTTTTCTTTATCGTAGAGTGAATAGAAAAATTATATTTTATTCGGTTTTAATGCATCGCATTATTTCAGAGAGTGTTGAGTGAAACCGTTCGATTTGTCCGTTTATAGTGCTTGTGTAGGGCGGTGTTTTGAATATCTCTATTCCGTGTTGATTTTCGAGCATTAACATTATTGGGGCAGAGCTAAGGGATTTTTCATTGTCTATCACGATTTTCTTAGGGATGCTGTTGGCTGAAGTAGTTAGGACGTTGACTACAAAGCAAATAATGTCGAAGAATGTGGGTTCGAGCCCAGCTTCAGGCAAGTCATAGCATGCAGCATTTTTTCAGATGTGCATTATTATGACATTGTATTTGTTGTTGTTGGACTGTTTAAGTGATGAAGGCATAGCTCTGGTCACTGAACAGTACTGGTAGCAATCGATACTGGTGTATGCTAGCGGACATCACAGCGCCCTCCTTCGTCGGTATTGTAGCGAAATCGCCGGCGAAGTAAAATAATTAATAAAATGGCTACAAAAGCTTAAAAACACATTTGATGCGCCTACTTGACATCAGAGGCGCTACAATACTGATCTAGAAACTAACACAACGCGCAATATCCGAGTTGTAAAAAATAAATTGAGCTTTCTCACTTTCACCATCTGTCCACTCTCACTATCCCTTTCCCAAAGAAGGTAACACACCTACGGGTTGGTAGGCATACTAAATGCCTGAGTATTTCTTCTCTTTAAAAAAAAAAAAAAGCAACTCTTGCAGAGGTAGTTTTATATCTTTGGTCGCCCTTGATTTTACCATATTCAGTTGAGCGTATTTTGAAAGCTTATCTATTGCGGTTAAAATAATTTTATTGTTAGTGTGGTAAATATCAATGTGCACAATGTGTCCAGGATATTCAGGGATAGGAGAAGGTTTCAGAATTGGAGAAGAAGGATGTCTCTCTTTGCAAACTTTACATTGCTTAACTATTGTTTTGATCTTTGCACTCATATGAGGAAAGTAAAATTTTTCCAGTAATTGTATTTTGTTTTCGACTGGGTTCCTATGAGCTCTATTATGTTCTTTTATGATTTCTGTTTCTTGATCTTTTTCTTGAGTGAGGTCTTCTACTCGTTTTACTGCATAGCGTGTCCTATATTGGCTGAAGTGCTGTGGATATACATTCTGAATTTTACCTAAAATATAATCTTCTTTGTCACTGACGGATTTAAATATCGTTTAAGAATATTTATTAAATTGTCCTCGTTAAAATCCCGTTCTATTATGATATGCCTATGATTGGTGGGAAAAACAATCTTAAACTGATAAGAGGGTACATCATCTATTGAAAGAAATAATTGATTTTTAAATACATTGATTGGGGAATCCGTATAGGGGATAAGGTTATGTGAAGAGCTCTCATCAATGTGTAACGTTGGTGTTAGAGAATTAATTTGGTTATTCGCTGGAATTCTAGATAGTGTGTCTGCAACTATATTTGCTTTACCTGGTTTGTATTTGAGTACATAGTTGTACTCCTCTAAAATTGCTTTCCATCTCTTGAGTTTACTGTTGTTATTTTTGTTACTTAATGCGTGTTAGAGGTTGATGGTCCGTGAAAATCTTAACGGCAACAGGACCGTAGAGATAACTACGCAACGTTTTCAAGGCCCAAACGATAGCTAGCATCTCTTTCTCATTAGTAGGCATCAGTACTGAGACAAAATTCTTTGCTGAAGTCCGGATACTGTAGCATTACCTCGTTCGAGGCGAGAGTAGTTTTTATTTTATTAAAGGCTTCTATCGCGTCATTGTTCAAAGTTATTTTCTTTTTAATTGATAAGCGTTTGGACATTCGGTTTTCCTCCCCTCTCAAAATGAGAGTTGGGGGTTTCGCTAGCTTAGCATAGTCTCTAATGAAGCATCTGTAAAATCCAGACATTCCTAGAAACGATCTGAGATCTTTTAGAGTTCTTGGTATAGAAATCTTTTCCATAGCTTCAATTTTCGAAGGGTTTGCCTTTATACCATTTTGTGTCACAATAAATCCTAAGAATTCAACTTCATCTGCAAAAAATTTGCATTTGTCTAATTGAATTTTCATATTCGCCTGCTCTAAATTATTAAAAATTATCTCCAAATGCTTACTATGCTCTTGCTCAGTTTGGCTAAAAATTATTATGTCGTCGATGTATACGAAACAAATTTTACCTATATGCATTCTCAAGATGTCATCTAATGCTCGCTGAAAAATTGAAGGTGCTTTTTTTAAACCAAACGGAAGACAAGTAAATTCGTACTTACTGTTATTGACGGAAAATGCTGTCTTCTCGATGTCTTTCTCTTTTAAAGGGATTGGATGAAATCCACTTTTGAGATCTATAACAGAAAAAAATTTGTTTCGTCCCAATTGCGAAAGTACTTCGTTGATTTCAGGGATTGGGTACCGATCGGCTATGGTAATGGCGTTTAGTTTTCTGTAATCTATAACTAATCTATATTGCCTGTTTCCTTCAGAATCTGGCTTTTTATTCACGATCCACACGGGATCCGTCTTTAAGGTTATTTATTTGATCTTCAACTGCATTCTTGAGCGACATAGGATATGGGTAATATCTTGTATAAATAGGAGATTCTGTTGTTGTTCGAATCTCGCCCATAACTTTTGTAGTGTATGTCAGTTTCTTGTCTGGTTCGACAAATAAAGTTGGAATTTGTCCTAATAATGATTGAATTACTGTTCTTTGGTTTGAGGTAAGATGATCGGTTTTTACTTCTACATTGTTTGCTGATTTTGCTATTTGCTGTTGCTAATAGGTATCTTTATTTTATTTTCTATAAGCATTAGATCATCTGAAGTATATATGACTACCTTAAGTTGCTTGAGGATGTCATTTCCAATAATAGCATCAAACGACGTTAGCGTTGGTAATATAAAAAAATTAGGTTTTTTGTCTTGGAGATTGAATGTAATTTTTATTTGATCCTGTATCAATAAGAAATTTTAATATTTTGCCATCACTTCTTTTGCATTCGAAGTAAGGAAGAGATGAGTTGGTTAATCTAAAAAATGAACGTCTGCGAATTGATTCTGGCCTTCACTATTATGATTTTACTCTTGTTGTTCATAGTTGTAATAATATTCCTGCCAAGGATGTTCGTTGTCATCCTGTGACATATTTCTGTTATAATTTTCAATATCATGGGCAGTATTTCTATCCTGCGAAATATGGTTGTTTAAACTAATTCTTTCCTTACAAATAAAATAAGCAGATTTCTTCTATCTTAATATCGGCTAACGATATCTTTTAATTATTAAATATTTTTTAGTTTGAAATTACTATTTGATTTTAAAAACGAGAAAAAAATTGTATTTTGTATATCTTTTTTCTTTATGAAAAATTATTTTACAATTCACTTAATCCTTTTAAATTTTTTCAAAGAGCAATATTTTGCCTTTCACTTTTTAATTTCTTGAAATTTAAAAAAAAAATTTCGATTTACACCCTTTTTTAACTTTTCTAATTTATTCACAATTTCATAAAATTAATTTGACAAAAAAATTATTCTTACATAAAAATTGCTGGGTTTATCATCTCACGGCGCTGGGGTGTTCCTTTTTACTTTTAAGCTACTACGGGTCCCGCTATGCGCACTCTTCGTGGATGTGCGTTTTGTCCTCTTGGGGCTGTAACGCAGTTTTATGTCGCCTTCTTGTTGCCTCCGAATAGCACTCCTTTAGGGCTTGGACGTTGTGTTGTGGGGTTTCACAAATGATATCACAAATTAGTTCACCTGTACTTCTAAGTACTTTTTCCACTTTTAGTCCTTTTTCGGAAGGAAACGCGATAGCGACTTATTATTGAAATTATTATTCATTAAAAAAATTATCAAATCCCTTTTTAATTTATTTTATTTTCTTTATTTATTTTTTATGTTAAATGTTTGACAACAACTTAAGAACTAACTAAAAATACATATTTGCAAAACATTAAATAAAACCGTTTTTGATGGCCTGATCACCTTGATTTTGCTGAAGTTGCGGCATGTGCAGGAAGTTGTTTAATTTTCCCTTTAATTTTGTACAAATTGTGTTCACATTGTTTTTCGTGTGTTTTTTATGAGAACTGCTGAATAGGGTTTTTGTTAAACTTTATGTGTGTTTGATTGTAATATTGCATTAGCTTTTGCAATATTAACTTATATTTAATAAATTAGAAAACGTTGAATTATTTTTTTGGCCATTTTTAATTTAAAATCATCAGAATTAAACAATTTTAATGTTTTTATCTTTTAGTTTGAAATGATTGCTTACAATAAGTGTTGCCAAAAGTGAAAAATGGTATACGAGTATGTGGTAAAAAAGTTATGATAAAATGTTCTATAAAAGAAAAATTTAATGTTCAATTAAATTTTAAATACTACTAGCCAATTCACAAAGTATCCTATTGTGTCATAATTGTACTATGGGGTAAAATTTTGTTGATAATATTTTCATATAAAAATATTGTGTGCTATAATTTTGTTATCTATGTTTTTTCAGTGTGCTATTTCTTATTTTCTGTTGAATTCGAGCAAAAATTTTACTATCAATATCATTTTACTTTCAAAACTTGATATAATTCTGATGAAAAAACTATTTAAGAATTTGCTGTATATGAAAATATAAAAGCAATGACTGAAATGGAAACAGAAGGAAATAATGTGGTTAGTGTGTGCATTTAAAATAACTTAGTAATAATTTTTGAAATAAGTATTTATTTGTTTTGTGGACATTGTTTTCCTTTAATAATAATATCTATGTTTTTTCTGTCATTTGGATTTAACCTTTATGACAGTTTTTATATAGCAATACAACATGCCGTTCGCAATACTTTGAACTGGCTACATGACTGTGAATTGGTTACATGATTTATTCTAAGTTTCAAATGAGAGAATGTTATTTGTAAAATTATGAAATTGCTTGTGGATGAAAAATATTTTAATTAATTAATCTTAATCAGATGATCGAATTTTTCTGGTATTTTGTGACTGTAGCAGCAAGTTTCTTTACAAATTTCGCTTTATTTCTGTGGAACTGTATATTAGAGCTCAAGTATAAATTCATGTCGAATTTTACCTTAAGAATATTATGTAAACACTGATATATAATTTCGCAGTAGTACTCTGAAGAAATTTTAAAGATACTGTTTTTTAATATTTGAAATTCGATCATATGAATATATAATCTGTTTTTTTATCTTGAAGGTTTTCTAATCCATGTTTAATCTAAATTACAAAAAAGTAAAACAAATATTACTCCCAAAACTATTACAATTTGTTTTCAAGCAAATTATGTTAATATAGCATATTTTCTAAAAATGTTAATGCATCAAGTTCGAGCTAAATGCTAAAATGGTAACGCTGTTCAAAATTCAATAATGAACACTGCTGCAATTTTTAGACTTTTCAATATGAATTACTCACAAAAAATACAAATAATGCTTAAATTCGCAACAATGGGTAAATTTTCCTTAAGTTCGCTTAAGTACATTATGGCTACCTAATAGTTTGTTTGAACTTGCTTAAGCATTTGACAGACTTTTCGGTCAATTTTGACAGTAGCTTAACTTAGCTTATGCATATTATGGTTGGGCCTTCAAACAGAAAGCAAAGTAAAATGAAACCGAAAGAAGGTAGTTGCCGTAGTAAGAATTCAACGGCAACGACTAAGTAAAAAAAATCATCACCGGTGAGTATCATCGAGTATCACAGATACTCGATTTTAAGTTTGACTGTGATATCTTACGTTGATTATGTATATTTAAATTATATTGACATCTACTTCTAACCTTTATTCATACCTATTTTATTTTTTAATTTTCATTACTTTGCAGATTAATTTTTTAGGTCCGTTTGAATAAATAAAGCATTATATACAAATTAAGTTAGTATTAAAATATCAATTCGTTTTGAAAATTTAATTTACAAAAATTTTATGTACTCGCAAAGCAGGTTTCTTCTTCCTTCGTCGTTTACACATACTTGTATTTGGTTTCAGGTGTGTTTTATCCACATTGTTATTCACAAACGAACACAAAATTTGTCAAAGTAAACTTTGCGTGTGGAGACGTGATAGAAAGTTTAAAGGAAAATTAAAAGTAAACTTTGCGTATTGAAGAGCAGTCGTAGAAAACTCAAATGGCAGAGGACTAATCGTACATACACACAGAAAAAATCATTTTATAATCAACTAAAATAAGGTTTATTCAATTAGTTTTGTTAACAATATTGCTTCATAAGCGTTTCATGTTCATTTAACACGATATTCAAATAAAATAAAAGTTATAGCTATCCACTTTAAAACAACTAGAAATCATGTTGAATTAACATGTTACGCCAATTGAATCAAAGAGATTGTCATGTCAAAATAACGTTATCCTTATTGAAACAATATTAAGAAAATTTATAACAACATGAATATCATGTTGAATCAAAATAAATTTAATGTCGAATCAACTTTTAAGCCGTTTATAATTAATGTTACAGCCATATTGAAATAACATCAAAGGATGTTAAAATTACAAGAAATTCCATGTTAATTTAACATGGTTTCTATATTGAAATAACATTAACGCAATGTTGTTTAACAATGGGACAGGTAGTTAGTAAAAAATAGTTTATCTTTATTCATTTATAAACACATACATGTAGTAAATCCATTTAGGATTACAAATATTTGTTTCTTAAATATATTTTACGATTATTAATTGGAAAAACATGTAAAGGTGGGCTTGGGAACCTTGTGTCGTATATTGAACAACTGCATTGTTTACTATAAACTTTTCCACAAACTTTTTTAAATTCGTATTATCATTGTTAGCTGCAGACATAATAAAGAATTTGATTCACTTAAAATTTATAATACTGCACTTCTGATACGTAGTAAAGCTGCGATAGAATGAAACTTGCTGTTTTTTTAAAGCTGTAAAGTAGCGGTACTTTTTGAATCTTTTCTCTTTTATCATGAATTAATTTCATTTCAACACGTTTCGTGTTTTTTTAACATTGATTTAACTTTTTTAACATGTTGATTTAACATAAGCCAACGTTTGTTAATATTTAAAATTGACAAAAGTTTTTTCAAAGCATTCCAAAGTCATTTTAATTGTTAATAACAATGTTGATTTTGCAATAGCTAATCTTGTTTCAACTATATGCAGTGTAAATTTCACATGAAAAACTATAATTATTACTTCAAAAACGGAGTTTACAAAATTAAACATTGATTGATGTTATTTTAACTCTGTAAAAGGTAAAATTTAAAATGTTCAATGTTATTTCAATGTGATTAATTTTAAATCAACATATTTTAATACTAAATTAATAAGTTTAACCATTGATTTAACTTCAAACAATGTTAAAAGTAAATTCAATTGGTTTTTTCCACATATTAACAATGACTTGATATCACTATTTCTCCATGTTGATTTTACATTGGTTTTTTTCTGCGTATACTTATGTAAATCGTGGACGAATATGTCATCTACGTAAATTTGGCTAATTGGGATGTTTATTTTAAATACCAATTCAATATTTTACTACTAGCTTTTATCTGATTCATATACCCAACACAGTAAAAGTACAAGTTCATTATACTACATACTCGTATCTACTTCTATAAATAAAAGAATACACGTAATACATACATACAACATATAGGCTCATAAAAGAAAAGCATTAAATCTATATGTTCTCCTCTTCCCTTTGATTTATGTATTTGTATTTTGATTTATGTATTATGTATTTTCTACATTGTTTGGGTTCTTTTGACTTACTTTCCCTTTTAGCATAGTTTCAACTTTTACTTTACAGCGTGTATTCACAATTTGAATTATTTTGTATCAGGTCAGTTTTACGATTAAATTTTTATAGACATAAATAATCTGAATGTGCGCATTGCTGTGTATGTTATTTTAATATATATTTTATTTTTAAAGTACGACTAATTAACCATTATATGTAGTCTGTATAGGTATTTCATGTGTCAAAAATAGTATTTATCGTCAAATGTGTTTCCTTCATATATATTTACAAGTTCTGAAAATTTTACACAGCAAACACCAATGTTCATTATATCTTCAGATTAAAGAATGTACATTTGGGACATGATTTTTTAGAACCCTAAGCGAAATATTGAATAAATAAACTTTTATATTGCTGTCCCTAGACCTTAAGCTTGAAGGTGTTTTTAACAAAATTGTGGATTATTTAATATAATCTTATATACATACACATAAATCAATACATAACATAAAAATCAGGCATTTCTTGTGAATTCAAATTATTATTCATAAAAAATAAAACAGAATATTTATATTTAGCCATGATACAATAATTCTTACTATTGTATGCAGCGGTCGACTCAATCGACCGCATTCTAGAAATTAATATTAAACATTTACATAAAAACAAGACACAATACAAAAAAAAAACATTCTAATAAACAACTTACAACTCTGCCTCATTTGTATGCAAAAGCGAATCGGACAAAAACATATGCACACTTTGTTAATTTATAAGTTGAAGCTAATACATGCATGTACAATAATAAATGTGCAAGTATTACTAGCAACTTTAAACGCTTGTAGATTCCTAAATGCGAACCGATTTAAATCAAATTAAGATCGTGTCCATATACTCGTATGTATGTAAAAACTCGTTTCAAAACATATAAGACTTTCCAAAAGCGGTCCAATATTACATCCGTAAAAGGCATCTAAAAAGCGTATTCACCTATTAATATTACATTGGAATAATAAAGTAAAAGTCTACTTTAAAATTAATAATTTGTCAAATACAATCGACGTTTTTTTCAGTTATAAATAGTTTTCCAAAAGTAATAATTGAATATTAATTTAAGAAAAAAGCTTAAAAAAATTGAATTTTTAAAATGCATATGTACTTATTAAAGATAATTTTAAAATTCAATTTGGAGCTATTGAAATTCAATTCCCAATTTCGAAGTTTTATTCACAATTTTTTAAATGAAGTTAATAGTTTTTGAAATTTATTAGATCATTTTCAAAAAATGGTGTGAAAATATAATGGGAAGTTCTGAAATACAACTAAAAATGGAAAATATATTTTCGGGCAGCTAATACTGTTTTCAGACATGCATTCTTAATTGAGTCAATATTCGGTTTATCGACAAAATTATTTTAGTGTTCAGATATACTAAACTTAGCTTACTCAATAATCATTTCAAAGTTAGAAAATAAAATTGTTTTTATTTTCGTCGTTGAAATTGGTTTTGAAAATTACAAAAAAATAAATTCCTGTTTAAAAAAGAAATCAATATTATGTACCAGAAACTCCAAGCTATTGCGTTGATGTACTCTATTCAGGAGACGGAGAACAGGATGATAATAGCGATGATGGTGCACCAGGATACAATGCCGTTGATGAATTGGAAGCATCTGCATAAATCAAAATTGAAAACAGGAAAAAAGGCTATTCTTGTAATGAAAATTATTCTTTCAACTGGTTAGAATAAGATTCACCAAAAGGCGCGAATTCGATTAATAATTTTAAAAAGAAAATTATCTTATTTCTTGCTATATTGGTAACTTTTAAAATTTCAAGATATAAATTCTGCTGCTGATCCACCAGATACTCCCATTGCCGCCTTTTCTTTTCTGCAAAATTTTTTTATAACGTTTTTTACATATGAATATACTAAATACCTGTGTAAAGTTCTACAACTTAACTTGTGTATCCCGTGAACTACAAGAGTAACTCTGCTGGATGAGCTCATCAGCCATCTCTGCGTAGATGTGGCCATTTTTAATGTGTCCACGAAGCCCATCCATATTGCTTGGCCAAATATCTATAAGGGCTGCCTCACTGGCCTGATTCCAGCCAACTCTCTTCTTCTTAATTTTAACACCTATTTATTTAAAAAAGAAATTGGTTTATTTGTTTTTAATTATAATTTAATATAATAAACTTACCCTCAACTTTAATAGCCATACTTTTTCTTAACATTTGCCATTGTAGATAGTATTGCTCACTACACACGTGTGAACAGTGTTGTATTTCAAGTTTTACTCAATTTTACAGTAATTTCGAACTTATTGAGCAATAAGTAAATTAAAATTTTGTATGGAATATTGAGCTCAATAATGGTATTTAATGCGATAATCTCAACGAACGTGTATGTCCAAACACCGTATTACGTTGACTTTTTGGTTTGAAAATAATTATAAAGTTCTAAAAATGTTGGGCATTTATCTGGAATGTGCTGCAGTGAGCCAGTTTAGCCTTTCCGAGGCTTGATTTAGGTTTTTTCTTGTCTTTTAGCCTTAAAATTTACGTTTAACCTTCGTGGATTTTTTATTATTTTTTTTAAATTTAGCCTCAAAAAGGATGCGTTTCACTTATCATTTGTGGAATGCTTAATTCCAAAAACCGACGAGAAATAGATAAACCTGGGATTTCCCTAACACTATTGGCTACAACAGCAATATTCTCAGTTGGGCGACGTAAATGAGTTTAATTTTTAACATCACTGACTTGGCCCAACTGCTTAAATTTTTTAATCAGTTTCACAATTGCTGACCGAGAAGGTGTTTCACGACGACGCAGAAATGCTTCAGGTTTGCAAACTGTGACAGTAAAATTTTCACCATATTTTTTGTCAATTTTAATAATTTCAATGTAGTTACAGGTTGAGTCATCATAATCGTTGAAATGGCGGGCTATTGGAAATGAAACGTCTTATTAGACTACCCCGTAGTATTGCCTTTCCGTAACGCTGAGGTTGAACAACTTTTGAGTACCATAAAAATAATTAAAAAATATAAAAAATCGTACTACAATTAAAATTCTTAATTCTTTATTGTACATTCATTCAATTCTCTTTGAAAAGGTTACAGAAATGTTGCCATGATTTAGTAGTTTCCAATGATTTAATAAAACCATTAAACTTTTGCGATATTTATGCAAATGATAGTTCCGATTCTACTGGCGATGGGGAAAGCAATTATGATGCCTGAATAAAAAATTCATATAAAAGTATACGAGTATAATATATATACATATACTATATTATATTTTTTAATACTGATATATTATTTGAATATCTTTATATAAGTATGTATTGATACAATAATTATTATATCATGCCTAAATACAAGTATTCGTTTATAGTTTTGATCCAATACAAAATTGAAGTCAATATACAGCCCAATTATGAAGAAATCTCCCGGGGAATTTTTTCTTCATAATTGGGCTGATAGGTACCTGATAATTATGTTATATATTGACTCATGTGAAAAATATGTAGACTTTCATTCGTTTTTATTTTTTATGTAAATTCATTCGAAGAACAAATTAGCAAATAAAGAAGAAGAATTTCAAAAACAAATGAGTTCTTCTTCGTTTGAGAAGTAAAAAAAAACAACAAAATTTAAGTTAAAACAGGTAACAAACACATTGTACGCTTCTGTTTTCGTTATACCAATTATTTTTTTTAGAAAAGAGATCGGCACAACAAGACAGTTTTTCGTATTTTATATATTGGATTTAATTAATTATGATATTATGCATAAACAGCTAACAACGAGAATTTAATTTTGAACAACAGTTTTCATGGCAAAACTACAGTTTTTTGTTTTCAAGCCTTTTCAATCTTAAATATTTTAATTTTTTTTATTTATTTATTACTTGTATCTTCCGCTGGGAAAAAAAGGTTTGTCTTCAACAGCGTGTAGGCAAAAAAGGAATATTTAACAAACTGTTGAAATATCCTGCCTGCAGATAGACTATTTATCATAGAATTGTAAACGAGAAATTTACAGAACTAGGAGAGATCACGCTGAGTGCTGATTTTTTTGTTATTCATATATGGTTCCATGCGTCATAAATGTTAGTGATCATTACAAAACCTTACGGTCGTGAAATAAATTTAGAGTCAGCATGTAATCGATTTATTTTATCGATTTATTTTTGTTTTTCACGTGAATCCCTAGGACGGGGTTTTCCGGAATATTACTTCTTGGACATTTTACTAACTATTGTTCGTGGCTTTTCTAATAGAACCTAAATAAAACTTAAAAATCTGTTCGAAAAAAATCGTAATATTATTATTATTTTTTTAACATTATCGCAATTTTAATAGCTAAAACACGTTGAAAGTCACTAGATGTGGCAAACAATTTCAATTGAAAGTAACAAAATTCTTTTCAAATGTGTAAAAATTTCAGAAATTTTGTGTGCAAAACATACATGTTTTAAGTGTAGTTTTGGCGGTAATATTGATGAACTAGAAGTTCAAATGTTTGTGGTTGGGGTTATTGTATATTCCAAAAAATAAACGCAACGTACTCTAATGGGGAAATTTGTAACTAAAATTAAAAATAGGCATTCGAATCATTCGCGAGAAGACTTTTAATGGATTTCGATTAAAAATTCATTGAAATTAGTGTATTATGTTTTTAGTTTTTAAAGTTTTATTAATTATTTATACTCAAAATTTAAAAATATTACCTATGCAATTTTTTTTCTATATGACACATGACATGAAAAATGCATTGTAAAAATATCCCATTTTTTATGGAGTTTGTAAATTTTTCAATTATTTCACAAAAAAATACCCTTATATCGGTTAGTAGAAAACTTCCATCTCTGATAATTAATTTAATTAAAAAGTTGCAATATTCGTGTTCTAATTTGTTATTATATTATACGGTTAAATAGTTAATATTCCTAGTCATTAGTATCCATCTTCAGAAGTGGTAAAACTGAACAAAGAACACTAATGAGACGGTATCGCGACCTCGAAATACTAGTCCGTTTTGATGAATAAATTGTTCGAATATTACTTTATTTATTTATCAAAAAGAAACGAGTAAACTTAGATTTGAACTTAAGCCAAAAAATTCCTTTAAATTTTCATAAATTTAATCAATCTCTTTGATTAAACCGTATTATGTAACAAGATATTATTTCTGTTTAAAAATGTAAAAAACACTCAAGATTGTAATGTCCAACCAAAATTTAATATAATTATTAAATCTTTAATTATTACAGTTATTTTATGCCTTTTTCGTGCCAGTTTTAATTAATTTTGGAGCTAGTTTGGGCATAACTGCTTCAAAAGTTGTTCCCGCCATATATGTGATTAAAATCATTCTCTACCAAAGATCGACTGCAACATACATACAAGCATACATAAATACATTTACTATAAAAAACAACAATTTCGAATATTTATATCCTATTTTTATTTATTTTTTGGAGCGGGAACTCCCGGGAAATTTAAATTTTATATCGCAATTTCCGCGGAAAAGAAAAAGTCAGGGAAATAAGTTATTTAGTTATGGTAGTATATTAAACATTTTCTGAAAAAAGCAACAACTCCGTTCAAAATAAATTCCATCTTTTCAGTCCCAATGGAAAATAATACATACATACCACACTAGCTTTTTTAAAAAACCGGGTTTCTAAATAGGGTAAGTGCTCCTAAGGTCGGCATGTACCAGTAGTCGGCATTTTTGTTATTTAAACTTAAATAAATAAGAAAAATAGTAAGTATGTAAGAGCAAATTAGCTTCATAAATAGTCTCAGCTCAATATATGTAAAGAAAAAATTGAGCTTAGATGAGTAATTTTGGCGCTATTTTGCCTTTATTGAGAGACTTTTTTCAAAAGGTGCGATAGTGATCAATTTTACTGAAAAATTAGTGGCAGAGCCAACTTTGCAAAGCTGTAATTATTATTATTTTTATCGGAAAAGATTTATATAGTTAGAAAACTATTGAATTAATGCTATAAATGTAAAAAATTAAAAAAATTTTATTTTCTCTTATTTTAATCGATGCCGACATTAGGAACAAAAAATTCTACATTTTTCAGTAGTCTGCAGGGGGGTGCGGACTACTGGAAAAACAGAATTTTTTTTAAATTTAACTCAAATTTGAGAAAATTGTTCACCAATCATTTTACATACCATTGGATATACAAAAAATTAGTTTAAAACAAGTTTACCCAGTAGTCGGCATAGGTTTTAATGCGTTTTTTTATGACCTGCCGAGGACAGGACCATTATTTTCCTAAAGTCGGCAGTGGTTTTAATAACTAGTTTTGTTTAACTAGAATTCCCAAAAATATGACAAGATGAGAAGAAATAGCTACTTTTTGGAATTGCAGATATTTTTTCAATTAAAATGTGACCACCAAAGGAAAACGGTCCTTTCATAAATCCTCAGAGTAGTCACTACAAAACGCACTAAGTGAAATAAGGGAAGGTGGGACATCCATATTAGGTTCTGGTGTAAAATATGGTGTTCCACAATACATGACAGAATCCATGGTAGCGTTCTGGAAGAATACATAGAATATACAGAAAACCAACGGCCACAGACACAATAATACATAATTCATCGAACCATCCTCAACAACACAAGAACGCGGCAATTAGACAATTAGTAACAAGACTTGAACGAATACCACTAACACGTGAGGCATATAAGAAAGAGATAAAAACAATATATGACATAGCAGAAAACAATGGATACAAAAAAGAACTAGTAGACAAAATCCGAAAGGATATCAAAACAAATAAAGAACGGAACAGAGAACAGGAGCAAGAAAATGGAACTTGGGCTACTTTAACGTATATGGGCAAATCAACATACAAACTAGCAAAATTTTTTAGAAAACACAATATTAACACAGCATTCCGAACAAAAAACAATTTGGGTAGAATACTACGAAATAGCACAAACGAAACGGACCCCCTAGATAAGCAAGGAGTCTACAAATTGACTTGCTCATGTAAACATAGCTACATCGGACAAACAGGACGGAAAATAAAAACAAGATTTCGGGAGCACATAAGAGACTACAACAAGAAACTGAAACAACCAGGAGCAACGCCAGAATCAAATTTCGCGAACCACATATTCAACAACAAATGTACACCAAGACACATCAGACAAACAGTTGAATTACTGCATTTACAGCACAAAGGACGGCGACTGAATGTATTAGAGAACATGGAAATATACAAACAAAAAACGTTTGACGGAAGAATTATAAACGAACAAATAAACACTGCGTCAGACATAATATTTGAACCGCTAAAACATTTTTACAAAAAAGAAAACAATAACCCAAGAAAACCAGACAACACAACAAACGAACAAAACCAAAAAGAAACCCAGAAACTTACAATCACAGACTACTACCTACACAAAGATAAAACACCTAGCAAATGATCACTCAAATAATAAACTGTAACGGTAAACACAAGAGACTAACAAGAGAAAAATTAAACGAACAAGAAGCAGGTAGATATAGAGCACACAGGAATATATACGAACGAGAGAGAGCCACACACGAATATATACGAACGAGAGAGATGCAGACACGAACAAGAGAGAAAGAGAGAAAAAGAAGTTAGGTACACAAGGAAACTATACAAAAGACAAGGGACAACACAAAAAACGATTAGTTACTGAGAGAACACTGAAGATGGCACATAGCCGAAACCGGTCTGTTTATCAACCAAATTTGACGTGGGATGACGGAAATTCATTCCAAATTCTAGAAGAATGTTTCCACCAGCAATATTAACAAATGCTGAAGAGGATCGTCTGGAAAAGTGGTGCCACGACTTGCCAAAATGTGATTTTCCACTTGAAATTTATGACTTGCTCAATACAATTCAAGCAAGAGAAACGAGTCATACCATTTAGCAATGATCGTTCAGGGAGGAAGTGGCTCTCCAGTTTTTTGAAATACCTTCCTAACTTATCCTTTTAAACGTTGAAGGAATAGGTAAAGGGCGAGCAATAATAACGGAAGAAAGTATTATGAAATGGTTTGCCGAATTGAAAAGCTTCTTAAGCGAACAAAATGTCCTTGACATTTTGAACGGAGATGAAACAAGTTTTTACGTGTCTTCCAAAACTAGACGAGAGCTGGCAGCTTAGGGATATTGCGATGTACATATGTATATTCAATGAAAAGGAAACAGTGACGTATTACTAGTTTTTTCGGCAAGCGGTAGTCTTTCTTTTGTATAAGTCCCTAAAGAAATAATGTGCAGCCAAACATTTATGAGTACGTTGCGAATTGCGTCCATAACTGGATTAACGAATACGATGTTCATCGGCCGACTCTACTGTTTGTGGATGAAAACAAGTACCATATGACTTCAGAACTAAGCTAATTTTGCGAGAACAAACAAATTCGTTTGTATGCAACTCTCCGATTTAAGCGTTTTTAAAGCTTTAAAAACGGAATGTTAAAAACCGTAAGAAATTGACAAACTACGCCAGAAAATAGCAATAACTCCTATTGACTTTTTTCCCTTCTGCATGTGGTTCTTTCCGACGTTAATATGGAAGATATAATCAAGAACGGCATGCAAACGTAGGTATAAGAGTTCACTAATGTACAAATAAAAAGACTTAGTTTTTAAATTTCTCTAAGGATGGGACTTATATACAAAAAATGAGTTCCAAAGATCTTAATTAAATTTTTTACTTTTTATTATATGTGAACTTAAATTTTGTACCCGCATGATCTCATTAAACATGTATAAATGTAAAAACTTTAATTTTTAATAAATAAGAGTATGAATTCCTTCTCGATTTATTATTTTCTTCACTAAAATATGATATGCCGACAATAGGAGCGTTACATGCCGAAAATAGAAACATTGGTGCCGACTATTGGCAAAGGTGCTCTTTTTTACAAGATCAGTAAAACTTAAAATTTTAATAACAAAATACATAAATTTAACTTAAATAATCTAAAACAATACAAATTAATGAAGTATAATAACTAGCCATCAATACAATAGCAAATTCACATACGCAAGGGAGATACATACATAACTTAAAAAAAATTACCCTATTAAAAAAAATTTGCAAAAAAAACACGATGAACTGGATTTTACATGCGAATTCGGTATTAAATAAACCTGTTTTTGATAGATTTGACTCTATCGGAGAATGAACACATTTTATATTTTTTTATGATTAGAAAGTAAATGAAAATTTAATTTGGCAACTTGTTGGGGGTTATGCGAACATTTTCGAAGCCGCTACTAAATGTGTGCGCAAGACGCTAAACAGTGTACAGTGTTGCATTTTTTCCAAGGGCGAATATTGATTGTAGTAGAGATGGTTATTGAGTGTAAACCAAACATAGAGGACAAAGAAAGTTGAGTAGACAGTATTGTCAAGCGTACAATGAAAATACTGTAAACTTCATCGTGTACCATACTTAATTTCACAAGCATTTTATAATAAGAAAAAATATGTTTTAACGCAATTTTATTTCCATTTCATAAACTACTATTTATGTATGTATATAAATGTAGAAGTTTACCGTATTTTTGCCTACTTTTTAATACAAATTTATTTAAATTTTGCCTTCCATATATATTTGTACATGTATTTACATACATATGTATGTACCTTCAAATTCAAAAATTTTAATTTTTGAGTTAATACACTATTGTTGCGGTATATTAATTTCTTAAAATGAAAAAATTCCTTACATCTACTTATGTATCTCCATGATAAAAGCTATAATTTTGATTTTTTGTTTTTAAAATTCTAAATAAATTAGTATATGTATGTACATATGAAGGTACATAAATGTTAGAATAGCATCACGCGTAGAATAAAAGAAAAAGAACACGCAAAGCACCAACAGTTCTCTTTCACACATACATTTATCTATACACATACTTACATATTGTCAAACTATAAACACTATTTCATTTCAGTTGACACTATTGCAAACTGAAATGAAGTAGTGAAATTTGCTTTGACACTACAATAAATAATGCCGTTGCTCGGCAGATAAATGTGTGCTGTTGTATGCTTTTGATAAAATGGAACAGCAACTTTAGTGTTCTCATAAAATCAAGCCCAACAAAAAAGAGAACACTTCAATACTGTACATTATGAAGCTTAGGCAAGCAAAATGTCTTGTGCTCACGCTTAGCCGCTACACAGCTCAATAGCACACAAGACATCTACTTGTCCAGATTTAATTCAAAATTCATCTGAACCATCATTAATGAAGGAGTAATATGCGACCTACAAAAATCGCACACTTCTTCTTTCATCAAGCTGTTCTAGTTATGAGTGAACTTATACTACTTATTTATTCAGTCTTACCCATGCGTTAAAAAATCGATTTCATAGATCTCAACGTTTTGAGGTTACGCACATTTTTTCTGATGTACGATGATGTCCATATGGATGAATGGGTATATATATGTATGTAAACTTCTCATTACTTAAGAATGGCTTAACTGATCGGAACCAATTTCGCTGCATTCTAAAGGCTCACTTAGATATTGCAAATTTGAGAAAGTAGTTTTCGAAAAAATTTATTTTTTCAAATAAATTTTTAACTACTTACTATTCCGACCAAGTCCAAAATCTAATCTTCTCATAAATTACAAAAAAAACATCGCCGACTAGCGTGAATTTACTAAAAATCGAATAATTTAAAGTGCTTTATTTTATTAACCTCAAAAGTGTTTGTCGTCGATTTTTTGGACTTTGAAAATTGCGTCGAAATATATCGAACTTTCTTTTTGATCACTTTGGATCACCAGCATTCCTGCAACGTAGAAAGTAAAGCCCAATAAAATAACTCCCACTAAAATGCGACCTAAACCAAAGCAAAATAAGTTAAAAAAATTCAATGAAATAAATCTCAAAAAATTAAATTAGTCACAAACCATGAAATGAAATAGGGTCAAATTTTTGGGATTTTCTGCATAATGAAATAACTCTAATGCGAAAAGATCAAATAAGTTCCAATGAAATAACTCGCAAAAATATAACATTAGTCCAAAATATTTTACGGGATAAGAAAAAATCCACAGCCGGTCAAATGCCGGAATTGCAAAATGCGTTAGTAAGTGAACCGGTTTTACACATACCACGGAGGAAAACCCCTTTTCGTCCGGCTAAAGGTCAATTATTTGATGATTTGTGTGACATGGTGAGTAGATTTCTCGTTTTCCCGGGATTTTTCATACGGGATCCCGGGAAATAATAAAAAAAATAATTGACAACTTACCGTTTAGAAAATAGCTGCCCCTATTTTGGTATTTGTTCCAAATAGTAAGAAAAGTAGTTGACAACTTTACGTTTAGAAAACAGCTGCTTTTACCAGTGTTTAAAAACTGCAAAACCTTTCATTTGATTTGACTTGTGCTCATGCTTTTGAAACCAAGCGCCTTTTTTCTTATTTTAAGAATTTAATATTTTTGTTTTGGAACTCAAACCCCCAGTATTCGTATTATTTTTTCTATATTATTTTGTTTGTTTTTATTAACAGAATTGTTATGTTTTTCTTTATGTTCACCTATATTTGTAAGTTTACTTTGATCTCATGTAACAAAAATACCCGTTTTTCGTGATGGAAATAACCTTTAGGGAATTTGAAAACTAAAAGTTAAAAAAATTAAGTTCCTGTGGTAATACCCAATTTAAATTAACATATTAATGTATTGTTAAAACATAAGGTATGTACATAAGGTAAGGTACACTATCCTACTTGGTCGTGCGATCTGCCAAAAAAGTCGTGTGTGTTCAAACAGTATAATAGTGTGGCCATAAAATGCACTTGTGAGGCAGATTTTTTGTCAAGTCTATCCGATTTCCATAAAATGATGATAGACTTCATGTGACCAGAGACGCATCTTTTTAGAAATTCAGTTTCAACGAAAGCAAAATTAAATTAAAACTATTTATTTTATAAATCTGCAACTATTTAGTCGCAAAAAATCAATAAAATCTAAAATGACTTGAGTGAAAAACACACATGTATGCGTTTGCATCTTTGTGGCAATTTCAATGCGGTTTTTAAAAGTGGGACAGAATTCTGTCAGATTTTCCAGTGAATGAATCGTACGACTGTGTATGATAGTGTATCACGGCCTTAAGTGTTTCAAATTTTCTAATACAATTTTTGTTAATGCCTAGCAAATTTAATTTTTATTATTTTATGAAGCGGGATCCCGGGATCGCGAGAAAAAAACGCCATCTATTTCAACCATAATCATGGGTTGTTAGCGCTCACCGTTGACTAGAACGGCGTTTCTAACAGCATTTTCGAGAAAAATGTCCACCACTCCAAAATCCACGCATAACTTTCAGTGAATGTGGAGTCAATGAGTCCACTGAGTCGAAAATGCGCCTCTTCAGATAATGTGGTTTTCGGAAAAATTCAATGGTAATAAGTTTTCGATATTTCGTAATGTTGTGCAACTGTAAAGCTACTTATTTTGGTCCGCGGAAATATGATTAATACATGATTGACAAAGATATGGCTTTTAGTATATTTTTATATATGGGTGTAGATACTATTATGAACTCATCTTCAAAATATTTATAGTAGCTACAACCGGTGTGCTTCGCTACCCCAATCGTCATAAAATAAATATTTATATTAATATATAATTTTTCGACCTTTATATTATTCTTTATTTATATTATTCTTCTAATTGAGCTTGAGGTCACCACGTACGGTAACTACCGTACGGTTAACATCACTGTGTATGACTCAGCCGCGCTAATCAGAGGCACAGAAATAACACGCAGAAAGAGTTGAAACGGCACGTTTAGGAACAACAAGATTTATACAAACTGTACATGTGGTTTTAAATCTTGCTGCATTCCATGATGATGTTAATTATGATTATAGTTTGCATCCCAGAATAAATATAGGCAAAAATTATAAGATATATGGGAA
Source organism: Gymnocheta viridis (assembly GCA_956483585.1). Lineage (NCBI taxonomy): Eukaryota > Metazoa > Arthropoda > Insecta > Diptera > Tachinidae > Gymnocheta > Gymnocheta viridis. Next base: position 71,210,437 of record OY101440.1, read on the forward strand.
TTGTGGCTCATTCAAATTTATTTTATTCAATATTTCGGTACCCTTTGGCTAACTTCTTAAGGAGTATAAAAATCGATAAGTATTTTAAATAACAAAAAATTAACAAATTTCAAGTCAACAATTTCTTTTTCCGTTTTGGTTTAAAAATTGGTTGCCAATTGAAAATATATATATTTAATTATATATATATTTTCTTTGCAACATAGTTCGGCTACTGTGGAACGAATTTTTTCAATAATAAATCCAAACTAAACCATAATAAGAAACGAGTTAAATACTGATGCTCATGAAGGAAATCTGCACGCAAAATCGTTTGTCAATGCTAACGACGGCAAACAAAGCAGAAAGAGGGATCTAAAAATTTGTCTTTGCCTATTTATAGAATAGATTATTAGGCGATATTTAATAACGTCTACAACTGATATTAACTCTGATATATTAAAGAGAACGTCGACAGAATCAGAAGAAAAAACATGTATAGTAATATTAATATCTACCTAGGGGAAGAAGTACTTTTGTAAATATCATAATATTTCACAATTAACAGGCAGCCGTGCAGTGAACATATTTATATATTTTAATAGTACTATGTGTTTTACAAACATTTTGCCATTTCTTTTTATATGTACATTGCACATTTATATGCGATTGTTTAAAAATCGCTTTTTGCCTTTATTTTAATACACAATAATCTTTTCAATACACAAAACTCTCTTCTTTTATCTACATATGTACATAAGCATGTGTACGTTTTTTGACAATTGATATCATGATATTGTTTTCTAAATATGTATATACATATTATGAAAACAATATTATAATATCTGATATAATATTGCAATAATACTAATATTGAAGTCCACACGTAATATAATTCTTTCTGCTAAGAAATTTGACGTTTATCAGGCGCTTTATTTTAAAGAAACTTGCATTGAAAAATATTACCTCAGACGCACAGAACTAATATGAAAACACAAGTGCTTCTGCTCTATGTTTTTTAAGTCTGGGTATGATATGACATTGCGCCAGTAAATAAGCGGAAATGCCACTCTTGATACGAGTACATTAGTATATCTTAGGTATCTCTAAAATCAAATGAAAGTCGAATGAAAGACAATTTTAATCTACTGTTATTTCATTATTCTGTTTTGTTTTTATGCTCTGCTTTTTCGTGTGTATTTCTCTTAGTTGTTGTTATGTAGCAAAATAAGAAATGAACTAGTATTAATGTTACTTCATAAAAAAAACTTTAAAATAAGTAAAAAGTACCGTTGTATCGACAATAAATTAATCGCCGATATCTATGTATTGGCAATCTTAAAATATCGAACATACTTATATCTTATCAGTTGCATCCATTGCATAAGATATACATTCCGTAATAAACTTGTAATCATCATTTCTTGCCTAAAATGTATTATCAATATATGAACAGCCCCTTAATATAGCTTTTGCCATTATTTGCACATCCAATAAGGGGTTCATTGACATTGCCTAATGGTATTTTGTGGATAAATTCATTATTTTTATTAAGAGAGTACATTTTTATTTGAAACAATTTATTCATCAGACCAGCAGAACGGATCAGTACTGATTTCGAGGTCGCTACACAATCTCATCAGCGTTCTTTGTTCGATTTTACCACTTTTGACGGTGGATACTAGTGACTAGGAATACCAACTATTTAACCGTATTATTTAATAAATTCGAATACGAAAAGTGCAACTTATTCATTTCTTACCAGTTAAATCAAAATCGGTTAGTACGAAATTACATCTCTGATGATTAATTATTCCAAATATTCCATACTCTCCCGCTTTTTCAAGAGCCATTGGCTATGAGATCAAGCAGTTTTCCATTTTTGTTTACTTTTATTTTTTTTTAAATTGACTTTCTTAGTATAGTCTGACGAATAAAGTGTTTCAAATAAAAAAGTACTCTCTTAGAAAAAATAATGAATTTATCCAAAAAATAATTTCTTAAATTAAGAAGAAATGGATAAACTCAGATTTGAACTCAAGCCGTAAATTTTCGTTTTAATATACACTAAACAGTTCAACAATTCGTATAAATTTAGTTATCAAAAATTAAAAAAATAAAATTTATATTGAAAACAGTTCATTACGTAAAAATATTAATTAAAAATAAAATTTTTTAAAAATAAAAAGCAAAATTAATAAAAATAACTAAAATAAATCAACAATTCTTTAATAAAATAGAAGTTTTAAGTTGACGATTTGAGCCTGAACCAGCATAAGAAGTTGATTGGCACGGGTTCAAATCATAAACATTCAAGCATGTTAAGTTTTTTGATACATTTTAATTATTTTTATCATTTAAACTTTTATATTTTAATAACTTTGATCCAGAATATATTTAAAAAATCACGGCACAATCTCATTTATCCGTAATAATTTTTAATTTTAGCATTTTTGCCAATTTTATGAACGATAAATGGTTTATTTTTCAAAAGTACTCAATATGCTATCAGATTTAATGAATTCCGTAGTTGTTAAAGTTTTTATATGATAATAATAATATAATAATAATACCAAAAATTAAAATAACAAATGGTGTCGTAAGAAAAAATATTAAATATTAAATTATAAAATATTTTAAATGTTAATTTTACTTTTTTTCTTTTAAGCTCGAATGCTGTATATCCCTTTTCACTGACTGTTAATGTTAAATATTATCTGAATCAATTGAGCTATATTCAATTGTTTGGCTACAACACCGGTTTGAAGACGGTTTTCCCCCGTTCAAAACTTATTTGTAAATCTACGGTGACATACTCAGCACGATAATGCTTCAATTTACACCGCCCTATCCACAAAGTCATGCACTCAGAGCCAAAATGTTGACGTCATTGAATCTCCATCATACTCGCACGACCTAAATATCATAGACAATTTTAGAGATTTTTGGAAATCGGTACGATTTTCTGATTTTATCAAATAAATTTTGGGGCTTATTTCCAATATTGAAAGTGAAATTTTCCGAATATGCGCAACTTTAGCGGGTTTTTTAAGTTTTTAATTTCATTTCTAATTACGTATTGATTTCCGGAGATTTTTTTAAATAAAATTCCAAGCTAAGTAAATATGGTACGAGGATTGCTTAATTTTGGACCTACGAAAGTTTAAGCATCGGGAGCAACCGAAAGAATTCATGAAAATGTAATTTTAATACTCTTTTGGACCATTAAACTTCTACTTCAATTAATACCACAATCAGACAGCACCAAGTCATGATGTCATCGTTGAAGTGACTATTAACCACGGACAGCACAGCAACCAATATGAAGCTAAATGCCAATTTTTAGCAGCTGCTGTTGAAAACTAAATTTTTAAAAGTTTACCAGATTGCCGGTCGCGCTGGTATGCTGGCTTTATGCTCCGGCTGAAGCTCGCCGTATTAGGGTCGTTCTTGCCAGCACATCTGATAGTTTCAGCAGCTACAAAAAAATATCATACCAGCTGTTCAGATGAAAATACCAAAACTTAAAATAAATGTGAAGCCCGAAGCAAGTAAATCCGCTCCCTATCTATGTCACTCACCAAATGATTGTTTCCTTGGCAGATGTTTGGCCAAGTGATGGAATATTAAAGAGCTACATTTCCAACAGTGGGAATCCAGCGAAGATCCGGTAAAAGAAGGGTACGAACTTGAGTCCGATGAAAATCCCGGAAAATTTGTAATTGAAAACTTCAAGTTAACTCCTTGTGCACAAGAGCAAGGATTTAAGCCTGTAGAAAACAATGTTCTGCCACCACCCATGATATGAATTCTAAAACTTAAAGGATGGTGTCTATAGTGGAGAGCGTTCCATGATCTATTAATTGACAAGCAACAAATGCCGACCGCACAAAAGATGTGATACCTCAAAACCAGACATAGGGACGAAGCTAAAAGACTCATTAGTCATCTTTCAGCCACAGCAGAAAACTACGCAACGGCCAGGAATTTATTACAAGAGTGATACAACAACCAAAGGTGTTCGATCTACTCAATGCCGGATCTTCAGCTGCTGTTATAAAACAAGCGCATGACGCGACACGGGAATGTTTACATGCGTTAAAAAACCTCGGGATACTAAATCGTGGTATCCCATGCTGCTTCACATACTAATTGAATAATAGGATCATAGCACTCATGTGCTTTATGAGAGGACAATCACAAATCCAAAAGAACTACACTACTACACTACAATGACTTGTTAAAGTTTCTTGAAGGTCGCTAAGTCCATGGAAGCAATCATTAACAATGAAAAGTAATCTAAGGTGCTGCTGCTGCTAGAACCAAACTAACTGAAATTACATGCCAACTTTTCAAAAATGCAACTCATCCGATTTATTGGTGCTAAAATTTTTGGGCAACTACCACCATCAAAGTTGTGCGTATACTGCTGAAAGTCAGGCCATACCGCAAAAACTTGCAAGTCAGGAGTGACAAGACGACTCAACAATGCGAGAAAGAAGTCTTCCATGAAGATCAATGGGATCAGGAACTCTAATACCAAAATACAACATTGAATTAATGTAGTTTTACATTCCAAAATTAATGGGTTCTCAACGCGTCTTGAGGAACTTGTTTTACCTGGTATCATCGGACCGCAACCATAACAAGATAATGAAGAATGGCCAATACCAAAATACATCGTACTACTCGTAGCTGGATGAGCGTTTAATCGATCAGATAAAATTAAAATATTGCTGGACGCAGAGCATTATGATAAACTGCTTGCAATTGGACAAATTGGACTCCTTATTCTACAGAATATAGTCTTTGGCTGAATTGTAGCAGGAAAAATACAAAGAAGAAATGGCCGACTTTTCAGTAAAAACATTCCCAGAACTGTACACAGGAGATCTGCTTCATAAAATCCCCCGTAGGACAGCTGGCGCAATAAATATAATAACAGAATAGAACACATAACGAAAAAAGTCTTTTACCTATATCTCATTTATTATTGAATTGAGTTTTCCAAGAGAACGGTACAAAATTTAGGCCTTTAATATATATGAGGACTTCTTGGTAGACACACCAAATATAGCAAACGGACAGACGGACATCGCTCATGTGGCTTCTCTATCAATGAGGATCCAGAATGTATATAAATGGCATACTTCATATTATATTAAAAATTTACAATCCATATATGTTTCAAGGGATAATATAGCACTTCTACAAATGTAGAAACTGAAACTCTGTGCAACAAAACTACTGCATTGAAAATTTTAATTTTATCAAAAGTTATAGACTTTTGATCTCCTTGTCGTGAAATGTTCCACAGTGCAACGAATACATATTTGCTGTACAGAATTTTTTTTATGTCTGTAGAGATACTTTTATTTATCATAGTATTAGAAATACTTACTGATTTCTATATTAGTGAAAGAGCGATTTCATTTAATATTTAAATTTTTTCTCTATGTTATTTTGTTCTTATTAATTTTTAGAACTCTGGCAGCTTAAGAGTGGCTTAAAAACGTCGTAAATCTTTTTAGTGAACAGATAATAAAATTTAGCTTTCTAAATAAGAATTGTCTAAATCTGAGCTTTTTATAGTTAATTGACATATTACAAAAAAATTGCAAATACATTTTTTTTAATAAAATTTGTGACTCACATAACAAAAAAAAATCACATCGTTTTTTAAGCTTTCAAAGTGGGCCGACAAGGTTTTTCCGAGATATTAATGCAAATGATGAAGCAAGATTGCTTTGCAATAGGCAGGTTTGTAAAAGATATGATTTCAATAAAGCCCTAAGTTACAAAAAATTCAAAAACGACTTCTTGGTAGATTTCGATCCAAAATGCATGTCCCTGGAAAATTTTATTTATTAAAACTGTACTAATTCGTCAATAAGATTTAAGCTTAAACTAAAAAAATTTTGAAAAATGTTGCTTAAATTTTCATATTAGAGAGTTTTTTGCTTGGCCTCTAAAATTTTTTCAATGTAACTTAGTGCTTTTATGAATTCATATGACGATTTGTAGGAAAGCACCTCTTAACTTTTAAGTGAATTTTTAAGAATTCGATCCTATTGTAGTTAAACTTTCTAATTTAGAAATACTCCATAACTAGTCTTTGAACTTAAAATAACGTAACTAAATATTAGGCGAAGCTGTTAATGCATATTAAATTATAAGTTGAAAAAGGTTAGAAGCAATTCATTTCAATATATGTAACTTCCTGGTGGGGAACGGCCAGCAATTCTAACATTGAAATTCTACAGAGATTTCAGTCGAAAACATTGAGGTCCTTAGTTAACGCTCCAAGGTTTGTATCAAACAAAACAATTCATGATGACTTATCAATTCCGATGGTCAAAGAAGAAATTAGAAAATACAGCGAAAATTACCTGGAGAGGCTGAGTAACCATTGTAACCCACTGCCAATAATGCTACTAGATTACACAAACGAAGTAAGAAGACTGAAAAGGAACCACATATTAGACTTGCCATTTCGAACTTAATCAAATAAATAAAATTCTGTGTACATACATATATGTAAATATTAATATAGATTAAACTTTAAGATTTTTGTATAAAATGTATATATTATAAATTTTGATATAACTTTAACAATTTTTGTTTTTGTATATTGTTGTTCTTATTGGAGTTCAACAATGAATGTTATTTTCTTATTTTATAAAATTTACTTATTATCCTTGGATAGATTGTAAATAAAACGAAAAAAATGTAACTTCCTGAAAACCCGTGCAAAATAATTGAAACTTTGCCTCTGGTTGCTTTTGAATATGGATATTACAAAGGAAGTAATAAAATGAATTTAGCTTATGTCGACTTAAATCCTTTTTTTTTTTTGCCACAGATGTAAAAATATTCTGTCTGCTATGTTTATTAATTATTCATATAACAGGTATCATAATTTCCTCTTCTCCAGTAGGTTCGGAACTATTATGTGCATAAATATCACGAAAACCTAATAATTTGATCAATGCATCAGTATTTACGAAATCATGGCAACATTTCTTTAACCTTTTTAAAGAGCATCGAATGTATAATTATCCTAGAGGGAAAAGAACCTGTGACAGGATACGTCACGTGACGGGTTCCTAGGGACTAGCAACCGGTTCGAGTTCCGGAACTTTATATGAGAGGTACCGGTAACTTTTGCATGGTGTTTTCATTGGAGGGGGTCAATTGACATAATTAAGATATTCGGTGACAGGTTCTAGGCCTAACCTTTACGTACATGTCCTGTGATGGTATCATTAGTACCTGTTATGGTTTCTTAAAAATCGGTAATAGAACTATCCCAGTGCAGAATGTACCCTATATGTATCCTATTAGCTTTTCAGTGGGTATAACTTCGGTTTAGATTAATATAATTTTCTAAAAATTTGTTTGGTCCAAATCAACAAATGCATTATTATTTTAATCAGATTATAATATCCTTAATTAATGTAATCTATCACCACAAATAATAAAAGAAAATAGAAAAAAATACGTAAATTTTTTGCGTGAGGGAATTTTGTTCTAGTTTTGTGAAACTCGAGAATTTTTTGTACCATTTCTATTTTCACCATTCATAGGAGAGATACGTTCAGGACAATTGGTATAACATTTCCCGTAGGGTAAGAATTAAGCATTTTAATTTTAGTATCATTTCGTTCCATAGTGTTAAGTATTTTCGGTTTATCTATCTATATTATTAATAGGCAAACACATTTTTTAGATGCCTTTTACGGCGGTAATACTGATCCGATTTTGGAAAGAGTTATATATTTTTAATGGGGTTTTACATAGATGTGCACAATATTAATTTTATTTAATTCGGTTCGATATTTAGGGAGCGTTTAAAGTTGCCAGTAACACATGCACACTTATTACACGTGCATGTATCAGCATCATAGGAATGGGACAGAGTGTTGTTTACTTAGAATGTTTTTTGTTTTTGTATTTTATCATATGTATTTATGTAAATGGCTAGACCTCATATTTTCTTTTAAATTTGCTTTTCTTATTTTTGGCATCAGTTAAGAACTTATTATACCATGGTGGATCCTTGTTATTAGAACTAATTATTTTTGGGACTCTTTCAGAGATGAAATAGAAGAATGCTCAACAATATATTTGGATGGATAAAGTTTACACGAACCACAAATATATCAGATGGTCTAGATTGCAGAGGAGCAGTATTAATTGCCGAAATATGTTCATCATAAATATCGAAAGAAGAATAATATTATTTATTATTATTATTTATATTTTATTACACGTTTTTTTTAACGAATTAAGAGTATGCAATAGGTGTATCATGTAGTGTATAAGGTTCAGAAGCATCACATTGTTCAGTTTTGTCGGCAGCATTACCATTAAGTGACTCAGAATTTACGGCAGGAGCCATCTTTTTCTTTTTGGGAGAACGAAGTAATTTTTCTAATAATTCTTTATAATTTAAGAATTTATTTTTAAGATATTTTAAATCATTATTTATCTTATCTAAATTAATACGTGAGTTCTTGAAAAATGCAAAAAATCTACGTCATAATCCATAAACTTTTTATAGCGCCAACGGAGTCCTTTAACTTCACGAAGATTATCGATAGTCCGCGGTGCCAAATCGACATATTTACCATGATATATTGAATCACATACTCAACAGGAAACTATTGGTAGTTCAGATTTATTTCTGCATTTTTGTTTCAAGCACGCCATGATGATAAAGTTTTATTAATAGTATTGAAATGAAAATTTATGGCTTGAGTTCAAATCTGAGTTTTACCCATTTCTTCTTAATTTAAGAAATTATATTTGGATAAATTAATTATTTTATTAAGAGAGTACTTTTTATTTGAAACAATTTATTGATCAGACCAGCAGAACGGATCAGTACTGATTTCGAGGTCGCTACACCATCTCATCAGCGTGCTTTGTTCGATTTTACCACTTTTGACGGTGGATACTAGTGATCAGGAATATCAACTATTTAACCGTATTATTTAACAAATTAGAATACGAAAAGTACAAACTTATTCATTTTCACAATTCAAATCAATTTCGGTTAGTACGAAATCCCATCTATGATGAATAACTACTCTATATATTCTAGTCTCTCTCTCTACTACTCTCTCTCTTTGTTTATAGATTTGAAAAGATATTTAAAAGCGGTTCATGTTAAGTACACTGAAGAGTCACAAAGATTCTACGCTTCTATTATACAACCAATATGGTGCTATCGGACTCCGTCATGCGGTACTACATCGGCGCATAGTGGGGCCTTTTGAGTTTTTTTGTTGCAAAAATCATAAGTCTTAGAGTAATAAAGATATTAAAAAATTTTAAAAAGCATGTGAAAGAAGACTCCTCAGGCTTCAATATACATGATTTGCACGGCCATAGGTTAGCCGCGGCTCTGCCCACAGTGTCGGCATTGGACTGTTTTTATTACAAACATCATAACTTTAAAAGCAATAAAGATATTTTAAAAATCTATAAAGCATTTCTAAGGTTACCGCTTTCGCTTAAAAATAAGTAACCCGCATGACCATAGGCCCACAGAGGCACTATGCACAGTGGTTTTTTCATTGCAAAAACCATAATTTTTAAAGTTACCACGATATTTCTAATAGTTAAAAATCGCTTCAGCTTCAAAATATGTGCTCCCGCACTATGATAGGCGCTGGGCACGGTGACACCTGCTTTTGACCTTTTTTGTCGCAAAAATTATGTTTTTTGAAATAATGATATTTTTAAAATTTCAGAAGCATTTAAAACACAACGTTTTGTGCTTCAAATGATATTCTCATAATGAAGTCTATAAAAATACCACTCTAATATAAGACTTTAGACTATTATTATATTTTTTATTTACACTACAGATACACATTTGTGAAATATTTTTAATATTAATGCTATATAATATATGATAATATTATATACGTATTTTTTTCAAACTAGTATAATTTATTTGCTCATTAGTTTATTATAAAATAGTCATTAATATTGGGAGCGATATCTAAGAGACTTAACATATCAGAGCTATAATTATGTTTTTCCACAGTCTTCGACTAACACTCAACGAGTATAGTCAAATTCTTTTCCTTGAATTGTTTTCGCGCATCGCGTAAAAAACAGAAACAAAAGTTTAAACGTAGTGCAATTCCTGCTTAACAAATAAATTAAAAAAAAAAAAAACAATTTAAAATTTCCTATCTTCTTGATCACTTACTTTTCAGTGCATTGGTGTGATTAGTTGTTGTTAATATGCCCCCTGGGCCCCCACTTATAGGGGATAACCGGTTTGCTTTACTAGCAGAACGTAGTCCCCAAAGCAAACGAAAAAAAAGGAATAGAAATGAGTCTGCAATTGACTTCCCCTCTCTTCCTACCCAAAAGCCCACAAATCCGAAATATGTTGTTGTTAGTGCAGCGGACGAAAAAAAAACTTTAGATAAGTATTCTTGCTTTGCAGTTTACAGAGCCCTTCACCTCATAAGCAAGGAAATAATCTCTATTTCTCAATTAAGAGACGGCAACTTACTACTTCTTGTTAAAGATTATTTAACTGGCAAAAAGTTTGTCGATGCTAAAAATTTGTTCGGTATATGCGACATTAAATGTAAATTTCATGAACATTTAAACTTTACAAAAGGTACTATTTATGCACCATATTTGTCAGATATCCCCAATAATGAAATTGAAGAAGAACTAAAATCCCAAGGAGTTGCAGGTGTATACAAATATGAAAGAACAATTGAAGGAAAAAAATCCTTTGATTTATACAATCCTCCACAATCTCTGGACATCGCATGGTACAAAGTGAAAGTACGTGAGTACATTCCCAACCCTATGAGGTGCAAGAATTGTCAAGTATTAGGGCATACAATAAAACGGTGTAAAGGGTCACCTTCATGTGTAAATTGTAATCTCCCCCCTCATAATGACAAACCATGTACACGAACATACTGTGCAAATTGTGCAGAAGATCACGCGCATCTTCAAACAAATGTAAAAAATTTGTTCAGCAAAAAGAAATACTAAAAATTAAAACACAAAAAAAATGCTCGATGCGTGAAGCAATAACAATTCATAACAACCAATGCAGAAATACCACTTCTTCTACCTCTTATTCCACAATTACATCCTCAGACCAAAATATAATCTCTAATAATACAACAACAAATAAAAATACAACAGCAGATCCCAATAAAACAAAAATATTATCTCCCAACGCCAATATTTTAAAAACAAACCAAATTAAAGAGAAACTCTCTTCATTACACTCAAACCCAATAAAAAACCTAACGTATGACTTCAACAAAATTCGTGAAAAATCTAAAGAAGAAATTGGAAACAATTTACTTTCAAAACCACAATCAAAAACAAACCAAATAATTTATAAAAACAACAACAATGAACAACAACCACCGATATACTCTTATTCATCTACATTCTCGGGCTCTCTGAGAACCAATAATACTCTTGATATTTCTCCAATCAAATCAGTAAATTTATCAGAACCCAGTTCTGATAGTGAAACTACATTGAAAGACATAGAATTTATGTCAACCAGTGACGAAGTTTCTGAATAAAACTTTTTACCCTATTGAATTAAAAGAAAGTACTTTATACATTTTTTCATACTAAAATGGTCCTAAATATTCTTCAGTGGAATATTCGAGGATACTGCAACAATTATACAAATTTACAGCTTCTTATATCAGATACGAATCCTGAAATCATTTGTTTACAGGAAACTAACTGCAAAAACAATTATATCCCCATAACACCAAAGGAATACATTGGGTACTTTTTTAACCCTAACAGAACTTCTAAACAAGGATAAGCTATCCTTATCAAAAAAAACATTCCTCATAAAGTCTTAAACACAAACCTCTCACTTAATGTAATTGGTTTGGAAATAAAATCTACTATTACTTTTACTATTTTCTCACTGTATTTTCCCCCCCAAGATTCATTCACAACCAATCTTTTAAATAAGATTACTGAAAATATAAACACCCCAATTATTATTATTGGGGATTTTAATGCCTGGAGTCCACTTTGGGGCTCTCCTACCTACAACAAAAAAGGCAAAATTTTGGAACAATTTTTAATGGATTCAAACCTTGCTACGTTAAATAATGGCGCTGCAACGCATCTCAGTACTCATAACACTTTCACACACATAGATCTTTCAATAATTTCACTATCGATCATTCCCAAGTGCAGATGGAATATCATTAATAACCTTTATAATAGTGATCATTTTCCCATCGTAACACAACTCCAAATAAACAATAATATCAAACAAGCTTTCCCTACCAAATTCAACACTAAAAGAGCAAAGTGGGGTATTTATAAGGCAAAAATATCCCATTATAACGACGAAATTAACATTTCAGATAATGTTAATAAAGAGGCAGCCTCCATAAGAAAAATAATCAGACTGTCTGCTAATGAAAGCATCCCTCAGTCCTCAAATAAAAAAAGTCCAAAAACAGTCCCATGGTGGTCACCTGAATTACAACAAATCAGAAACGAAAAACAATTGGCATGGAAAAAATTTCGGCGTAATATGTGTACAGAAAATTTGCTATTTTACAAGAAAAATAACGCTATTTTCAATAGAGCTAAAAGGTTAGCAAAAATTAAGTCCTTCAACGAGTTCACAGAAAATTTGAACCCACGCACTCCCTCTAATATACTATGGCAAAACATTCGCAAAATAGCCGGCAACTACCACCCAAACACAATAAACACAATCTCTTTAAATGGAAGTACATTAACTAATGTACATGACATATCCGAAGCATTTGCAAAATACTGGTCCGACAACTCAAAAGACAGTAACTTTTCCCAAAATTTTCAAATTGAAAAATCCCAAGTGCTACAATCTCTTACAGTTTCAACATGTTCGGTTAAATCCAGAGAGATAGAGCAGCCTTTTAATTTCCAAGAATTGTCGTACAGTCTTAACACCTCGAAAGGTAAAACTCCTGGTCTGGATAAAATATCATTTCCAATGCTTAGAAATCTTCCAAACACCTTTAAAACCCGAATCCTAAAATTATTTAATAAAATTTTCGACTTAGGAATAATTCCTCAGTATTTTAAAACTGCTACAGTAATCGCGATTCACAAAAATGAAAAACCAATTGACAATATCGACTCTTACCGTCCAATATCCCTCCTTCCTTGCATAACAAAACTTTTGGAAAAAATTATTTCAAGACGTCTTATGTGGTTTATAAAAAGACACAAACTTTTATCAAATAATCAAATTGGTTTTCAATCAGGCCTTAGTACAATAGACGCCTTGTTGTATTTGGACCACATAATATGCAAAAATCGTTCCACTAAGAACCATACCTCAATTTTGTCAATTGACTTTATTAAAGCATTTGACAGGGTTGGGGTACATATCGTGCTTCAAAAGCTCGCCAATTGGTCCATAGGTCCAAAAATGTTTAAAATAATTAAATCCTTTCTTATAAACAGAAAATTTTCTGCTCGGATAAATAATAACCTTTCAAATGTTTTCTCGCTCTATAATGGAATCCCACAGGGATCACCTTTGTCAGTAACACTTTTTATTATTGCTTTTGACGACTTAAGCCGTATTATAAGCGCTAATAAAAGTGTAGACCACTGTATCTACGCTGACGACCTTTATGTTATAGCAAAAGAACAATCAAATGACAAAATCAAACAAGCCTTTTCACAGACTTTAAGCGCTATTAATAAATGGTCTAAATCCCCAGGTGCAGATGTTTCGTTTGAAAAAACGAATCACCTGCACATCTGCAAAAAACATAACTGTAACAATATAGACTTAAATTTTAACAATAATAATATTAAAAACGTAGATACCTGTAAAATTTTAGGTTTACACATTGATTGTAAATATAGCTTTAAAAATCATTGTATTTATCTTAAAAAAAACTTAACCAATAGATTAAACATCATCAAGTATTTATCATCTGCAAAGAGCCTCATGCACACCAACAGTCTACTTAGATTAGTAAAAGCAACAATACTGGGAAAAATTGATTACGGTCTGGTGATTTACAGCAAAGCTGTTAAGTCGATTCTCAAACCTGTTGATGTCATACTCCATGGCGCTATTAGAGCCAGCCTTAGAGCATTCAGAACAACTCCTATTAAAAATCTTCAAGCTGAAGGTGGATTTGACCCGCTTCACATCCATGCAAACAAACTAAAATTACGGTTATTACATAAGATATTTTGCACCAATTCCTCTCTGCTCCACAAACATATCACTTTGCTAAAAAAAAGGAAAAACGAGCTCAAATATCCATCTACGCTAGCACATATTTTTAAAATGGTGAAGAAATTTAACATCACAAAATATAATCCACCAATGGAAAATTCCCCACCCTGGCAACTGGATGAAAGTGTTTTCCTGAAAAATTTACAAATATTCAACAAAAACAATACAGCACCTAATATTTTTAAATCTCTTTTCAACGAAGTTGTTACAAAGTTAAAAAACGAAAATTGGCAACTTATCTTCACAGACGGATCTAAAACAACAAATCACGTTGGTTTTGCTGTTACCAACGAAACCGGCTCAACACTAATAGCCGGAATTCTACTACAAAACGCTAACATATTTGAAGCCGAAGCGGAAGCTGTTCTAGAATCTCTAAAAATTTGTAAATCCAACCGAATCCAATACGTTATATGCACTGATAGCCGCTCTGTCTTTAACGCCATGCTCAATTCCCGAAACAAAAATGAAACAATTATCACTATACAGCAGATGTTAATACAACTAAGGAATAGAGTAAAAATCATATGGATACCAAGTCATATTGGTATATCAGGAAACGAAGCTGCAGACAATGCAGCAAAAAATACTAGTATTCAACCAACATACCTTTACATTCCCCAGACAAAAAGTTATATCTCAAGATCCACTATAACATATTTAGAATCCTCCATTCTCCAAAAATGGAGCAGATGTAGTCATCTTTATCAAACAATAAACCCAAATAGAATACCAGTTATCCTTCCAAATTCGACAAACTGCCATAAAAATAAATGCTATACAAGGCTTCGCCTAACACACACCAGACTCACACACCAATACTTGATGACAAAAGACCCACAACCTGTTTGCACTTTTTGCAACAACGGTACATTAACAATAAGTCATCTCCTGTTAGAATGTCAGGCGCTTTACGACACCCGTTTAAGAATATGCAAATCCCTCAGTATTATAGATATACTCAAATGTCCTTCAAAGGATAATATAAATAAAACATATGATTTTCTACAACATCTTCAATTACATACCAAAATTTAACGCTCGCATAAATACTTTATACTACTAACCCTTTCCTTATATAGAATCTCATTTGTATTTATAACACAAGCCGATAGCCTTAGTCGCTAGTGCTTTAGCTTTAAGATTTATTGTAATTTTAATTATAATAAATATCTAAATAAATAAAAAAATGTTTTTCCAAATCCTTTCGAGATATTACATATCTCCGTGATGAAATTAGTGGATCTGAAGAGACCGCCAATATGTTGAAAAGGTCCTCATACTGTGAAATTTTGCAAGTAAATAAGCGGAAATGCCACTCTTGATACGAGTACATTAGTATATCTTAGGTATCTCTAAAATCAAATGAAAGTCGAATGAAAGACAATTTTAATCTACTGTTATTTCATTATTCTGTTTTGTTTTTATGCTCTGCTTTTTCGTGTGTATTTCTCTTAGTTGTTGTTATGTAGCAAAATAAGCATTGAAAATAGTTAAGCAGTTTCAAGAAATGAACTAGTATTAATGTTACTTCATAAAAAAAACTTTAAAATAAGTAAAAAGTACCGTTGTATCGACAATAAATTAATCGCCGATATCTATGTATTGGCAATCTTAAAATATCGAACATACTTATATCTTATCAGTTGCATCCATTGCATAAGATATACATTCCGTAATAAACTTGTAATCATCATTTCTTGCCTAAAATGTATTATCAATATATGAACAGCCCCTTAATATAGCTTTTGCCATTATTTGCACATCCAATAAGGGGTTCATTGACATTGCCTAATGGTATTTTGTGGATATATTCATTATTTTTATTAAGAGTATATTTTTATTTGAAACAATTTATTCATCAGACCAGCAGAACGGATCAGTACTGATTTCGAGGTCGCTACACAATCTCATCAGCGTTCTTTGTTCGATTTTACCACTTTTGACGGTGGATACTAGTGACTAGGAATACCAACTATTTAACCGTATTCTTTAATAAATTCGAATACGAAAAGTGCAACTTATTCATTTCTTACCAGTTAAATCAAAATCGGTTAGTACGAAATTACATCTCTGATGATTAATTATTCCAAATATTCCATACTCTCCCGCTTTTTCAAGAGCCATTGGCTATGAGATCAAGCAGTTTTCCATTTTTGTTTACTTTTATTTTTGTTTAAGTTGACTTTCTTAGTATAGTCTGACGAATAAAGTGTTTCAAATAAAAAAGTACTCTCTTAGAAAAAATAATGAATTTATCCAAAAAATAATTTCTTAAATTAAGAAGAAATGGATAAACTCAGATTTGAACTCAAGCCGTAAATTTTCGTTTTAATATACACTAAACAGTTCAACAATTCGTATAAATTTAGTTATCAAAAATTAAAAAAATAAAATTTATATTGAAAACAGTTCATTACGTAAAAATATTAATTAAAAATAAAATTTTTTAAAAATAAAAAGCAAAATTAATAAAAATAACTAAAATAAATCAACAATTCTTTAATAAAATAGAAGTTTTAAGTTGACGATTTGAGCCTGAACCAGCATAAGAAGTTGATTGGCACGGGTTCAAATCATAAACATTCAAGCATGTTAAGTTTTTTGATACATTTTAATTATTTTTATCATTTAAACTTTTATATTTTAATAACTTTGATCCAGAATATATTTAAAAAATCACGGCACAATCTCATTTATCCGTAATAATTTTTAATTTTAGCATTTTTGCCAATTTTATGAACGATAAATGGGTTATTTTTCAAAAGTACTCAATATGCTATCAGATTTAATGAATTCCGTAGTTGTTAAAGTTTTTATATGATAATAATAATATAATAATAATACCAAAAATTAAAATAACAAATGGTGTCGTAAGAAAAAATATTAAATATTAAATTATAAAATATTTTAAATGTTAATTTTTCTTTTTTTCTTTTAAGCTCGAATGCTGTATATCCCTTTTCACTGACTGTTAATGTTAAATATTATCTGAATCAATTGAGCTATATTCAATTGTTTGGCTACAACACCGGTTTGAAGACGGTTTTCCCCCGTTCAAAACTTATTTGTAAATCTACGGTGACATACTCAGCACGATAATGCTTCAATTTACACCGCCCTATCAACAAAGTCATGCACTCAGAGCCAAAATGTTGACGTCATTGAATCTCCATCATACTCGCACGACCTAAATATCATAGACAATTTTAGAGATTTTTGGAAATCGGTACGATTTTCTGATTTTATCAAATAAATTTTGGGGCTTATTTCCAATATTGAAAGTGAAATTTTCCGAATATGCGCAACTTTAGCGGGTTTTTTAAGTTTTTAATTTCATTTCTAATTACGTATTGATTTCCGGAGATTTTTTTAAATAAAATTCCAAGCTAAGCAAATATGGTACGAGGATTGCTTAATTTTGGACCTACGAAAGTTTAAGCATCGGGAGCAACCGAAAGAATTCATGAAAATGTAATTTTAATACTCTTTTGGACCATTAAACTTCTACTTCAATTAATACCACAATCAGACAGCACCAAGTCATGATGTCATCGTTGAAGTGACTATTAACCACGGACAGCACAGCAACCAATATGAAGCTAAATGCCAATTTTTAGCAGCTGCTGTTGAAAACTAAATTTTTAAAAGTTTACCAGATTGCCGGTCGCGCTGGTATGCTGGCTTTATGCTCCGGCTGAAGCTCGCCGTATTAGGGTCGTTCTTGCCAGCACATCTGATAGTTTCAGCAGCTACAAAAAAATATCATACCAGCTGTTCAGATGAAAATACCAAAACTTAAAATAAATGTGAAGCCCGAAGCAAGTAAATCCGCTCCCTATCTATGTCACTCACCAAATGATTGTTTCCTTGGCAGATGTTTGGCCAAGTGATGGAATATTAAAGAGCTACATTTCCAACAGTGGGAATCCAGCGAAGATCCGGTAAAAGAAGGGTACGAACTTGAGTCCGATGAAAATCCCGGAAAACTTGTAATTGAAAACTTCAAGTTAACTCCTTGTGCACAAGAGCAAGGATTTAAGCCTGTAGAAAACAATGTTCTGCCACCACCCATGATATGAATTCTAAAACTTAAAGGATGGTGTCTATAGTGGAGAGCGTTCCATGATCTATTAATTGACAAGCAACAAATGCCGACCGCACAAAAGATGTGATACCTCAAAACCAGACATAGGGACGAAGCTAAAAGACTCATTAGTCATCTTTCAGCCACAGCAGAAAACTACGCAACGGCCAGGAATTTATTACAAGAGTGATACAACAACCAAAGGTGTTCGATCTACTCAATGCCGGATCTTCAGCTGCTGTTATAAAACAAGCGCATGACGCGACACGGGAATGTTTACATGCGTTAAAAAACCTCGGGATACTAAATCGTGGTATCCCATGCTGTTTCACATACTAATTGAATAATAGGATCATAGCACTCATGTGCTTTATGAGAGGACAATCACAAATCCAAAAGAACTACACAAAATCAATGACTTGTTAAAGTTTCTTGAAGGTCGCTAAGTCCATGGAAGCAATCATTAACAATGAAAAGTAATCTAAGGTGCTGCTGCTGCTAGAACCAAACTAACTGAAATTACATGCCAACTTTTCAAAAATGCAACTCATCCGATTTATTGGTGCTAAAATTTTTGGGCAACTACCACCATCAAAGTTGTGCGTATACTGCTTAAAGTCAGGCCATACCGCAAAAACTTGCAAGTCAGGAGTGACAAGACGACTCAACAATGCGAGAAAGAAGTCTTCCATGAAGATCAATGGGATCAGGAACTCTAATACCAAAATACAACATTGAATTAATGTAGTTTTACATTCCAAAATTAATGGGTTCTCAACGCGTCTTGAGGAACTTGTTTTACCTGGTATCATCGGACCGCAACCATAACAAGATAATGAAGAATGGCCAATACTAAAATACATCGTACTACTCGTAGCTGGATGAGCGTTTAATCGATCAGATAAAATTAAAATATTGCTGGACGCAGAGCATTATGATAAACTGTTTGCAATTGGACAAATTGGACTCCTTATTCTACAGAATATAGTCTTTGGCTGAATTGTAGCAGGAAAAATACAAAGAAGAAATGGCCGACTTTTCAGTAAAAACATTCCCAGAACTGTACACAGGAGATCTGCTTCATAAAATCCCCCGTAGGACAGCTGGCGCAATAAATATAATAACAGAATAGAACACATAACGAAAAAAGTCTTTTAGCTATATCTCATTTATTATTGAATTGAGTTTTCCAAGAGAACGGTACAAAATTTAGGCCTTTAATATATATGAGGACTTCTTGGTAGACACACCAAATATAGCAAACGGACAGACGGACATCGCTCATGTGGCTTCTCTATTAATGAGGATCCAGAATGTATATAAATGGCATACTTCATATTATATTAAAAATTTACAATCCATATATGTTTCAAGGGATAATATAGCACTTCTACAAATGTAGAAACTGAAACTCTGTGCAACAAAACTACTGCATTGAAAATTTTAATTTTATCAAAAGTTATAGACTTTTGACCTCCTTGTCGTGAAATGTTCCACAGTGCAACGAATACATATTTGCTGTACAGAATTTTTTGTATGTCTGTAGAGATACTTTTATTTATCATAGTATTAGAAATACTTACTGATTTCTATATTAGTGAAAGAGCGATTTCATTTAATATTTAAATTTTTGCTCTATGTTATTTTGTTCTTATTAATTTTTAGAACTCTGGCAGCTTAAGAGTGGCTTAAAAACGTCGTAAATCTTTTTAGTGAACAGATAATAAAATTTAGCTTTCTAAATAAGAATTGTCTAAATCTGAGCTTTTTATAGTTAATTGACATATTACAAAAAAATTGCAAATACATTTTTTTTAATAAAATTTGTGACTCACATAACAAAAAAAAAATCACATCGTTTTTTAAGCTTTCAAAGTGGGCCGACAAGGTTTTTCCGAGATATTAATGCAAATGATGAAGCAAGATTGCTTTGCAATAGGCAGGTTTGTAAAAGATATGATTTCAATAAAGCCCTAAGTTACAAAAAATTCAAAAACGACTTCTTGGTAGATTTCGATCCACCATGTCAAAATGCATGTCCCTGGAAAATTTTATTTATTAAAACTGTACTAATTCGTCAATAAGATTTAAGCTTAAACTAAAAAAATTTTGAAAAATGTTGCTTAAATTTTCATATTAGAGAGTTTTTTGCTTGTCCTCTAAAATTTTTTCAATGTAACTTAGTGCTTTTATGAATTCATATGACGATTTGTAGGAAAGCACCTCTTAACTTTTAAGTGAATTTTTAAGAATTCGATCCTATTGTAGTTAAACTTTCTAATTTAGAAATACTCCATAACTAGTCTTTGAACTTAAAATAACGTAACTAAATATTAGGCGAAGCTGTTAATGCATATTAAATTATAAGTTGAAAAAGGTTAGAAGCAATTCATTTCAATATATGTAACTTCCTGGTGGGGAACGGCCAGCAATTCTAACATTGAAATTCTACAGAGATTTCAGTCGAAAACATTGAGGTCCATGGTTTGTATCAAACAAAACAATTCATGATGACTTATCAATTCCGATGGTCAAAGAAGAAATTAGAAAATACAGCGAAAATTACCTGGAGAGGCTGAGTAACCATTGTAACCCACTGCCAATAATGCTACTAGATTACACAAACGAAGTAAGAAGACTGAAAAGGAACCACATATTAGACTTGCCATTTCGAACTTAATCAAATAAATAAAATTCTGTGTACATACATATATGTAAATATTAATATAGATTAAACTTTAAGATTTTTGTATAAAATGTATATATTATAAATTTTGATATAACTTTAACAATTTTTGTTTTTGTATATTGTTGTTCTTATTGGAGTTCAACAATGAATGTTATTTTCTTATTTTATAAAATTTACTTATTATCCTTGGATAGATTGTAAATAAAACGAAAAAAATGTAACTTCCTGAAAACCCGTGCAAAATAATTGAAACTTTGCCTCTGGTTACTTTTGAATATGGATATTACAAAGGAAGTAATAAAATGAATTTAGCTTATGTCGACTTAAATCCTTATTTCTTTTTGCCACAGATGTAAAAATATTCTGTCTGCTATGTTTATTAATTATTCATATAACAGGTATCATAATTTCCTCTTCTCCAGTAGGTTCGGAACTATTATGTGCATAAATATCACGAAAACCTAATAATTTGATCAATGCATCAGTATTTACGAAATCATGGCAACATTTCTTTAACCTTTTTAAAGAGCATCGAATGTATAATTATCCTAGAGGGAAAAGAACCTGTGACAGGATACGTCACGTGACGGGTTCCTAGGGACTAGCAACCGGTTCGAGTTCCGGAACTTTATATGAGAGGTACCGGTAACTTTTGCATGGTGTTTTCATTGGAGGGGGTCAATTGACATAATTAAGATATTCGGTGACAGGTTCTAGGCCTAACCTTTACGTACATGTCCTGTGATGGTATCATTAGTACCTGTTATGGTTTCTTAAAAATCGGTAATAGAACTATCCCAGTGCAGAATGTACCCTATATGTATCCTATTAGCTTTTCAGTGGGTATAACTTCGGTTTAGATTAATATAATTTTCTAAAAATTTGTTTGGTCCAAATCAACAAATGCATTATTATTTTAATCAGATTATAATATCCTTAATTAATGTAATCTATCACCATAAATAATAAAAGAAAATAGAAAAAAATACGTAAATTTTTTTGCGTGAGGGAATTTTGTTCTAGTTTTGCGAAACTCGAGAATTTTTTGTACCATTTCTATTTTCACCATTCATAGGAGAGATACGTTCAGGACAATTGGTATAACATTTCCCGTAGGGTAAGAATTAAGCATTTTAATTTTAGTATCATTTCGTTCCATAGTGTTAAGTATTTTCGGTTTATCTATCTATATTATTAATAGGCAAACACATTTTTTAGATGCCTTTTACGGCGGTAATACTGATCCGATTTTGGAAAGAGTTATATATTTTTAATGGGGTTTTACATAGATGTGCACAATATTAATTTTATTTAATTCGGTTCGATATTTAGGGAGCGTTTAAAGTTGCCACTAACACATGCACACTTATTACACGTGCATGTATCAGCATCATAGGAATGGGACAGAGTGTTGTTTACTTAGAATGTTTTTTGTTTTTGTATTTTATCATATGTATTTATGTAAATGGCTAGACCTCATATTTTCTTTTAAATTTGCTTTTCTTATTTTTGGCATCAGTTAAGAACTTATTATTCCATGGTGGATCCTTGTTATTAGAACTAATTATTTTTGGGACTCTTTCAGAGATGAAATAGAAGAATGCTCAACAATATATTTGGATGGATAAAGTTTACACGAACCACAAATATATCAGATGGTCTAGATTGCAGAGGAGCAGTATTAATTGCCGAAATATGTTCATCATAAATATCGAAAGAAGAATAATATTATTTATTATTATTATTTATATTTTATTACACGTTTTTTTTAACGAATTAAGAGTATGCAATAGGTGTATCATGTAGTGTATAAGGTTCAGAAGCATCACATTGTTCAGTTTTGTCGGCAGCATTACCATTAAGTGACTCAGAATTTACGGCAGGAGCCATCTTTTTCTTTTTGGGAGAACGAAGTAATTTTTCTAATAATTCTTTATAATTTAAGAATTTATTTTTAAGATATTTTAAATCATTATTTATCTTATCTAAATTAATACGTGAGTTCTTGAAAAATGCAAAAAATCTACGTCATAATCCATAAACTTTTTATAGCGCCAACGGAGTCCTTTAACTTCACGAAGATTATCGATAGTCCGCGGTGCCAAATCGACATATTTACCATGATATATTGAATCACATACTCAACAGGAAACTATTGGTAGTTCAGATTTATTTCTGCATTTTTGTTTCAAGCACGCCATTATGATAAAGTTTTATTAATAGTATTGAAATGAAAATTTATGGCTTGAGTTCAAATCTGAGTTTTACCCATTTCTTCTTAATTTAAGAAATTATATTTGGATAAATTCATTATTTTATTAAGAGAGTACTTTTTATTTGAAACAATTTATTGATCAGACCAGCAGAACGGATCAGTACTGATTTCGAGGTCGCTACACCATCTCATCAGCGTGCTTTGTTCGATTTTACCACTTTTGACGGTAAATACTAATGACTAGGAATACCAACTAATTAACCGTATTATTTAACAAATTAGAATACGAAAAGTGCAACTTATTCATTTCTTACAAGTTAAATAAAAATCGGTTAGTACGAAATTACATCTCTGATGATTAATTATTCCAAATATTCCATACTCTCCCGCTTTTTCCAAGGCCATTGGCTTTGAGATCAAGCAGTTTTCCATTTCTGTTTACTTTATTTTTGTCTTGTTGTTGACTTTCTTAGTATTCAACCACCTGTGACAATGTAAACATGGGGTTTTATTACGGGTGCCTTCGTTTTAATAATCAATATTTATACGTAATTTTTTAACTGTTTAAGGTATATATGGAAATGAAAATTTATGGCTTGAGTTCAAATCTGAGTTTACCCATTTCTTCTTAATTTAAGAAATTATATTTGGATAAATTCATTATTTTATTAAGAGAGTACTTTTTATTTGAAACAATTTATTTATCAGACCAGCAGAACGGATCAGTACTGTAACTACTTGAGATAAAACAAGTAAAAACTATGCCATTAATAAATATGGAACGACCTATGCTTCACCAAAGCACTGAAATTATTAAAATTCACTAAAAATATGGTGACAATTTCACATCTCACAGAAGTCAAGCAATTTTGTGTCGACGTAAACTTCTTCTCGGTTAGACATTGTCTCGAAAAGTGTATAAATATGGAATTTGATAAAGATGGTGTGATTCATGATATGAGAACAAAGTTCAGCTAAAGCACACAACTACAAGAACTATGAAAAGTTTAGTGAAAGATTTAATCTATCAAACATGAAACTTTAAGTCGGTTTCGTAAATTTCATAAAAGCCGACGGACGTTATTATAAAACCCCGATAGAACCAAGCTTAAAGTAAAAATGAAAAAAGGACCAATGAAATTTGGGCAGACTTAAAAATATTTATTTATATTTATATTTTGAAACGATTAATTTTGGCTCAAGTTCAAACCCGAATTTACCCATTTATTTATTCTAATTTATTTTTAATTTTTATTTAGAAAATTTTTTGGATAAATTCATTATTTTTTTATTAAGAGAGTACTATATATAGAACAATTTTTATTATTCATCATATTAGCAGAACGGATCAGTACTGATTTCGAGGTCGCTACACCATCTCATCAGCGTTCTTTGTTAAACATTAATTATAAATAACGATGGCACGCGTCAAAAAAATCTGCATGTTTACGTGGTCATAGTTGGTTGAATACTAAAAAAGAAATTCAACTACAAATGACAGAAACCTAACAACATGATTAAGTACCGTTTATTCTCAGTAGCCAATGGCGCTGAATAAGCAAGAGAGACTAGAATATATAGAGTAGTTATTCATCATAGATGGGATTTCGTACTAACCGAAATTGATTTGAATTGTGAAAATGAATAAGTTTGTACTTTTCGTATTCTAATTTGTTAAATAATACGGTTAAATAGTTGATATTCCTGATCACTAGTATCCACCGTCAAAAGTGGTAAAATTGAACAAAGAACGCTGATGAGATGGTGTAGCGACCTCGAAATCAGTACTGATCCGTTCTGCTAATATGATGAATAATAAAAATTGTTCTATATATAGTACTCTCTTAATAAATAAATAATGAATTTATCCAAAAAATTTTCTAAATAAAAATTAAAAATAAATTAGAATAAATAAATGGGTAAATTCGGGTTTGAACTTGAGCCAAAATTAATCGTTTCAATATATAAATATTAATAAAAAAGTTCGACTAATTACTTATAAACATTAATTATAAATAACGATGGCACGCGTCAAAAAAATCTGCATGTTTACGTGGTCATAGTTGGTTGAATACTAAAAAAGAAATTCAACTACAAATGACAGAAACCTAACAACATGATTAAGTACCGTTTATTCTCAGTAGCCAATGGCGCTGAATAAGCAAGAGTGAGTAGAATATATAGAGTAGTTATTCATCATAGATGGGATCTCGTACTAACCGAAATTGATTTGACATGTGAAAATGAATAATTTGTACTTTTCGTATTCTAATTTGTTAAATAATACGGTTAAATAGTTGATATTCCTGATCACTAGTATCCACCGTCAAAAGTGGTAAAATTGAACAAAGAACGCTGATGAGATGGTGTAGCGACCTCGAAATCAGTACTGATCCGTTCTGCTAATATGATGAATAATAAAAATTGTTCTATATATAGTACTCTCTTAATAAAAAAATTATGAATTTATCCAAAAAAATTTCTAAATAAAAATTAAAAAGAAATTAGAATAAATAAATGGGTAAATTCGGGTTTGAACTTGAGCCAAAATTAATCGTTTCAATATATAAATATTAATAAAAAAGTTCGACTAATTACTTATAAACATTAATTAATATTTATTAATGATAAAACTATTTTATCTATTGGGGCAAATTTTTCTTTAAAAAGGGCATTTCTTTTTAATAAAACAATGAACTTTTCGCTAGTTTTCATTGGATAAACTTATTTTAGAAGATTTATATTTCCCGGTAATGCCGTTTTGTAATTTACGTTTGCTGGAAGCGGAAAAGTCTGGCAAATCTTAAAAATTAAGCAAACATTGGCACATTTTCGAGTGCTTTACATTTTCCACAACCTATTTTTGTCTCAAAAAGACGTCCATTAAACCTACTGCAACAGCTTGTTTGGGATTGCCTGAGCGAAAAGTCATTACTTGTTAAAATTTAAAATTGTCTATTTTTATTTTGTTTATAGATTTGAAAAGATATTTAAAAGCGGTTCATGTTAAGTACACTGAAGAGTCACAAAGATTCTACGCTTCTATTATACAACCAATATGGTGCTATCGGACTCCGTCATGCGGTACTACATCGGCGCATAGTGGGGCCTTTTGAGTTTTTTTGTTGCAAAAATCATAAGTCTTAGAGTAATAAAGATATTAAAAAATTTTAAAAAGCATGTGAAAGAAGACTCCTCAGGCTTCAATATACATGATTTGCACGGCCATAGGTTAACCGCGGCTCTGTCCACAGTGTCGGCATTGGACTGTTTTTATTACAAACATCATAACTTTAAAAGCAATAAAGATATTTTAAAAATCTATAAAGCATTTCTAAGGTTACCGCTTTCGCTTAAAAATAAGTAACCCGCATGACCATAGGCCCACAGAGGCACTATGCACAGTGGTTTTTTCATTGCAAAAACCATAATTTTTAAAGTTACCACGATATTTCTAATAGTTAAAAATCGCTTCAGCTTCAAAATATGTGCTCCCGCACTATGATAGGCGCTGGGCACGGTGACACCTCCTTTTGACCTTTTTTGTCGCAAAAATCATGTTTTTTGAAATAATGATATTTTTAAAATTTCAGAAGCATTTAAAACACAACGTTTTGTGCTTCAAATGATATTCTCATAATGAAGTCTATAAAAATACCACTCTAATATAAGACTTTAGACTATTATTATATTTTTTATTTACACTACAGATACACATTTGTGAAATATTTTTAATATTAATGCTATATAATATATGATAATATTATATACGTATTTTTTCAAACTAGTATAATTTATTTGCTCATTAGTTTATTATAAAATAGTCATTAATATTGGGAGCGATATCTAAGAGACTTAACATATCAGAGCTATAATTATGTTTTTCCAAATCCTTTCGAGATATTACATATCTCCGTGATGAAATTAGTGGATCTGAAGAGACCGCCAATATGTTGAAAAGGTCCTCATACTGTCTAATCCGTGAAATTTTGCAAGTATTCGTGTATCTAAAGTGTTTGTAGTCTTTGTTTTTGCATTTATGGGCTTCTTCTGATAACTTTCCAATTGGTAAGCATTGATATTCAATTAAATTTTTACCATGAGCTAAAATCTTATGGACCGTAGGAGAAAGTTTCTTCTCAGGGTATATTTGAGCCAAAAGTTTGGCAATTTTTGATGCATAATCATGAAACTTTGGGCCATTTACCATTTCTCTAGAGTTTATAACATTTAGGATAACTGCCAACCTTTTTATAAAAAAATGCTCTGGACATATTACTATCGTTAATATTTCCATACTTCTGCTTTAGGCAGTCTATTGTCAGTCCAAGCTTCTTAAAAAATTCATCTTGTATAATATTTTCCGAGCTATAGTTTTTTTTTGTATTGCGTTCTTATCAAAACATTCTCCTTCTAGAGGAATTGTATACGCTAGTTGTAAAATAAACTCCACGCACATAATTGTGGCATGTAACGGAGAAATTCCATATTCATAGTTTTGCTCATCACTTAAATCATCAAAATTTTCAAAGTCTTTCTGCGGCTTTTTGCAAACCGCACACTTCAAAGTTGACGAACTATCTGTTATTACATTTAAGACTTTGCCATCAATCATTGTAAGACAAAATTCATAATCAACGAAAAAAGTTTTTCCATTCTTCATTTCAAGAGCAGAAGGCTTCAGTTCATAAATCAACCTTTACTTTAGATGGCACTGCTTCTTTTTTGGCAGTTGTAACCTTTTTCTATCCAGGAAAAATATTCACATTTTGATTCTTTAAAGAGCTTCGTAAAACAGAATATTTTTCCTTTGACAATCCCAAGTCCATAAGTAAAGCATTTGAAGGAGTTGTAATACTCTCTGTTGGAGCCTCTTAGCTTTATATACTTCAATTTACTGTAAATATTCAACATTTTGTGAAATTTAATTTTAATCCGAATATTAATATAAATTTTGATTGTTACGCACAATTTGTATACACACTGTACATTCCTATCATTTCTTCCATTGTTTCTTTTTTGCATTGTATACTAAAATTCTTTACATAGTTACAGTTTTAGAACTCTGTAATTGTATAAAATGTGAAATCACAAATAAAGCAACGTCAGTTGAATTTATAACGTTTGCCGAAACAAAGTCTTTTTTTCTATTGACGTGGTTATAAATTAAATCACAAGTTTTTCGATTATAAAAAAAAATTAAACAATTCTTTGTTTTTCTTTTTTTTTATTAGAACTTATTTATTTGAATCAAAGAATATGACTGACTTTATTTTACAAAAATCTTAATATTAAATACAAAAAATGAAAGTACTTATTCCTAGTAAAATATTACAAAAGTAAAAGTGTTTACTTTTGTATTTTTTAAGAATAAACAAAAATTATGATTATTTATATTTCAAAAGAACTCAAATTGTAGTTTCATTATTTTCATCGGTTCATTGTTCCAATTATTAATTAATATGCGCTTGGCCACCCACCAAATATTGGAAAGCCAAGCATTCTTGGAAAAGTCAATAAAAATAGTTCAAGTGGTTTTACATGCAAGTATGAATGTTTGTGTGCAATGTTATTGACACAAGCATTCTTATTGTAAGTTTGTAAATAGAGAAAATAATAAAATAATTTTAAGTTCTCACATAAACATGTTGGTATGTATGTACTTGCAAATGTTTGTTCATATTATTGTGGACAAACATTTGATAAGTGGAAAACAGCAAAAGAACTTAGTTTGTTTCAGTTAATATATATTTATGTATTAATGAACGTATGTATGTAAAACAGACGTTCGCATTATAAAAACAAATAAGAAGTGTTAAAAGCTAAAGTGTATATGAATGTATACATACATACATGTGTTTATATTAATATTTTATGTGATGGTGTAGTGGATATCATAACTCCCCCACCGTTAGCCTAAGGCTCCGACGAAGAAACTACATAAGTTCTGTTATTGTTTTTTATGTAAATTACAGTAATAGTACAAATAACAATCATTAAAATTCCTATATTACTCCCAGTGTTTACTATATTATTTCTAAAAATATTATGTTTTACAGTTTTTATTGTATCGTTAAAGTGTATTTCATTAAAATTTAAATTGGGGAGTGACATATTACTTTCTTTAATTCTTAATGCTAGTTTGTTTAGGATAAACATTTCTTTTATATTTATTTTATAATTTTCATAGATTTTTAAATTAGTTTCAACAAAGCAATTTTCATATTTTATCAAAAATGTTTTTAAATTTTCGAATATTCGTGATTTTTCACAATTGGTAATAATTTTATCATGGTAATTCTTAAATATAAGTAAGCCTGGATAAATTTCTTTTTCTTCTTGATTTTTCATTGTAGTCATAATACAATTAGGTTCAAAGTTTTTCGCAATGTTTGTTAAGCAATTATCATTTATTTTTGTTAATTTCTTATATTCTAAAGTGTTTGACTCATATACTTCATTTTTATATATCAAGACAGTATTTTCATTTAATACTACAGTTTTATTTTGAATATTTGGTAGTGGCTCAAACAAAACTTCGGCAAATGTTTCATTTAAAAATTTTGGGATGCTCAATGTCAAAACCACCAAGTTTTCTTTATATGCAACGGATACTTTTGTGTGTAGGTAAGATTCTGTTTGGTTTATAAAATTGAATTCTTTAGTTGTCAATATGTCTGATGGAATTATTCCTAGTTTTGAATTAAAGATAACATGTCCTATTTCATTTACGTGGTCTATCAATAAGTTGATATCATTATTAATCTGAAAAATATTTTCGAGAAAATTTGTTTCGTCTTCTAAGTTGAGAATTTTGTTTTGGATTTCTGTTTTAAACTTATTTATATATTTTTGAATAGTTTTCTGTTGTTTGTTAATATGATTTGTGATGTTTAATATTTTGTTCTCTATAGAACTCCCTAGGTAATTCATTTCGTTTAGGGCAGTCATTGTTTCAGTCTTACTTTTTTCTAGAGTTCGAATTTTGTCCATAATTTCCTTTTCGTCATCACTATCCATTGTCCCTGCCACAAATTTAAGTCCTTTCCCTATTACGTTTATTAGTCCTCGTTTTCGTCTAAAATTAGGAATTAAGTTCTTAATTTTTGTCCTACATATGTCCATGCTTTTGTTAACACTTTCTAACAGAGGAGTAACATTCGTATATGTGTCCGAAAGTTTATGTATATTGTCTTGCAAAATATTTACTGTTTCAAAGTACTGAGTAGTGTTAATAATATGTATTACTCTTAAATAGTTTTCAATAATTTCCGTGTCCCTCAGCTTAATTGGTATATAACCGTGGTTATCTGTCAAGTCTTCAACTTCCAAGTACTGTGCTCCAGTGTCGAGTAGCATTGATGTACAAAGTAATATAAGAAAAATCATCTGGAAAAGTGGTATGTTAAGTATTTTAAAGTATTAAGTTATTTAAATTCTGAAATTTTTTATTTCTTTTAATGTGTGATTTGTAATATTTATGTCCTCGATCTGTTATTACGTGTTCATTGTCTAATGCGGTGACGGTTGTTTTTCGAAACTTAGAATGGTTTTTACCTCCTCTTTCGTCCTTTAAATAAACAGGGCCTGTCTGAATTTCTACATTTTCGCGTGTTTTGTTGAGTTTATTAATAGTTTTTTCTTTATTCCTTATTATAAGTTCTCTAATTATTCCATATTCGTTTGGGCCTATATTTCCATTTCTAAAACTAATTGGTTTCTTTCCTGTACTTGAATGGATTGTATTATTATAAAACATAATTGTTTTATATATTTTTTCTTCTGTACCTTCTGTATCTCGATTAGGATCATGTTTCAAAATTCTAATATGTTCGTTTATAGTGTTGTGTAACCTCTCTACATCTGAGTTAGATGTATGATTATTATTTGACGTATAATGTATTTCAATTTCTTGTTCTCTAAGAAAGTCTAATAGAGGTAGAGCTTTAAAGCCTAGTTCATTATCTACAACCAATTTCCTTATACCTCCCACTGTTGACAAATACTGGGCCAGAGCCAATTTAAATTCTATCCAAGATCTATTTCTAATTTTGATTGCTTGGGCAAATTTCGAGAATTTGTCGATAAACGTTAAAAATAATGTTTTCTGTAAACTATAAAAAACATCTACGTGAATAATTTCTCCAGGTTTCTCAGGAGTTTCAGTTATTTTATATTCTTGTTTGATTGGGTGTCTATCATATTTTTCCTTGTTACAAATATCGCAGTTATTTATATATTGGGTTATTCGTATTCTTAGTTGGGGGTGATAGATTATTGTTTTCAATTCAGCAAAGTTTTCATTTATTCCTCTGTGATTATTTCGTTTGTGTTCTTTTCCAATTTTTTCTTTTAACTGATTTTCATCTGCAATATCCTCTAGTAGTTTTTTACATCTAATGATTTTGAATTGTTTGTTTTCGCTAAAATATTTCTTGACTGTTTCATTGAATACATTGAATAAGGATTCTTCTTTAATTAATATGGCATTAGTCTTATTAGGGTCAAAATGATTTTTTATTATAGTGATAAGTGTTTGTTCGTCGAATATTTTTGCAGTTATTGTTTTTCTTTTATTTTTAAAAATATTTTCGTTTTTTATTTTCAATGATCCCGATGCAGCCTTATTAAAAATTATTTGCCGCCGATAGAAATTTATTGGACAATCAGTTTCGAAAATGATATTTTCATTTTGAGTCATCTCATCAGTTTCATTTATTTCAGTATCTTGGGTTTCTTCGTTAATATTTATTTCAACTCTTGACAAAGCATCTGCGTTACCATTTAAAACTCCCTTTTTATATTTTATTTCATAATCGTACTCTTGCAAACGAAGTCTCCATCGGACCAATTTGGAATTCGGTTCTTCAACAGAAAATAGCCAAGTCAAGGGTCTATGATCCGTTTCTATCAAAAATCGTCTGCCGAATAAATATGGTCTCAGTTGTTGGGTAGCCCATACGATCGCCAGTAATTCTTTTTCTATAGTACTATAGTTCTGCTCATGATCATTAAGTGTTCTACTAGCAAAACAAATAGGATGTCCATCTTGGGACAGTACTGCTCCGACTGCAAAGTTGCTTGCATCCGTTTGCAAAACAAATCTTTTATTGAAATCTGGATATGCCAAGACAGGGGAATTAGTCAATAATTTTTTCAGTGTATCAAAACTTTCTTTATAATCAGGATCCTTAACATTGATTTTAGCGTCTTTCTTTAATTACTTTGTGATCGGTCGTGCAATTTTCGAGTAGTCTTTAATAAATTTACGATAATATCCTGCGAGACCTAAGAATTGCTTAATTTGTTTTTGGGTTGTTGGTAATGGAAATTTTTGTACGCATAAAATTTTATCTGGATTTGGTTTTATACCCGATTCGGTCACCACATGTCCCAAAAAACTAGTTTCTCTTTTCATAAATTCACTTTTATCCAACTGGATCTTTAAGTTTACTTCTTTCAAACGATTAAATATTTTTGTTATAGATTCCAAATGTTCTTGAAGTGAGGTTGAGAATATTATTATGTCATCGAGGTATACGAGACAAATTTTATTAATAAAATCACCCAGGACATTATTCATCAGCCTTTGAAAAGTCGCTGGTGCTGTTTTTAGTCCGAACGGCATACGAAGGAACTCATAATGGCCGCCTTCTACGCTAAATGCGGTTTTTGGAATATCTTTTTCACTTATTTCAATTTGATGAAAACCCTTAGCAAGGTCAAGGGTCGTAAAATATTGACACCTGCCCAATTTCTCCAAAATTTCGTCGATATTGGGAATCGGGTATTTATCATCAATGGTGACTTCGTTTAACTTACGATAATCAACCACCAATCTCCATTTTTTCTTTCCGCTCGCATCCAGTTTTTTCGGTACAATCCATACTGGAGCTGAATATGGCGAATGGCTGGGTCTGATTATCCCACC
Source organism: Gymnocheta viridis (assembly GCA_956483585.1). Classification (NCBI taxonomy): domain Eukaryota; kingdom Metazoa; phylum Arthropoda; class Insecta; order Diptera; family Tachinidae; genus Gymnocheta; species Gymnocheta viridis. Next base: position 71,243,628 of record OY101440.1, read on the forward strand.
ATTCAACATTTCTTTAATTTGTCTACCCACTTCTTCCTTATGAACGTATGGGTATCTATAAGTTTTTGTATTAATTGGAATGTTATTCACAGTCCTTATTTCATGCTTTATTGCATTGGTGAAAGTTAAATCGCTATTCTCTTTATAAAATATTTTTTTAAATTTATTTATTAATTGTAGTATTTTTCCTTTTTCTTCGTTATTGAGGTGCTCAACTCTTATTTGCTCCGAAATTGGAAGTTGTTGAGTTTCCTCTCCTATATCATATATGCAAAAATTTTCTATATTGGCGTTTTCAATTTTAAAAGGGGGAAATTTTATTAGTTTTGGGGTGTCCCCGTTAAAGTTTATTGTAGCGTTAATTCTAAAGTTATCCGCTTCATATACGCCTTCCAATATCTCTAGACTCTTATCGTTTGAAAATTCTTGGTTTTTGTATACTAGTCCTTGCATTCTACTGGCAATTCGACTTGATATATTCCCGGTTTTTCAAAATGATATTCCACTTGTTGATCTTCATATCTTAGTGGTATTTTCTTTTCGCCTATAATGATTACGTCGTCATTTAAATTTATTATTGCTCCCAATGGCTTCAAAATATTATTTCCTATCAATCCATCGTAAAAATCATGGAAGTTACACACAAAAAATTCAATTGATTTGTCTTTACCACCTAGTTCTTCAAAAAGAGGGATACGAACCTTTTTATTTATTCTGATTACATGTTGTAAAGTTTTAATAGTTATTTCGTTCGTTGGTATATTCCATCTTGGATGGCATATGCCTGGATTAATAATTGAATGTGAAGCTCCTGTATCAATTAGAAGCTTCAAATAGCCTAATTTAGATTGTATTGTTATATGTGGTAATTTTCCTGTGAGGCTGGAAATTGAAAATTTTCATATGTTGGTTGTTTTTTGACTTTTTGGAAATTATTTATGTCCATAGGTTCTGGTTGATTATTTTGCTGGTGATTCATATTCGGTGTATTGTAAGAGTTATTATAATTTCTTTGAAAATTTTGTCTAGGATAATTTTCCTGTGAATTATAATTAGGTCTGCATTGAGTATTTTGTTGGTTGTTTCTATACTGGTTTTGGTAAGAATTCGATCTATATTGTGAATTTGGAAGTGTCTTTTGTTGATTATTTCTATACTGGTTTTGGTTAGAATTAAAGTTCGATCTGTATTGTGGGTTGGCAAACATCCTTTGTTGTCCATTTTGGTAATAATTTTGTACAGGAGTTTTTATCCTACTGTTTCTATTGTTCTGTTTATTGTCGTTTTGATTACCGTAATGTCCATAACCTGATTGAAAAAGTATTTCCATAGCACTTTCGAGTGTCTGTGGATTTCTACAAGCCAGAATTGTCTTCATCGGTTCTGGTATTTTTTCCTTGAAAATATTCAAGGCAGACTTCATATTGTTACTAACTATTGTTTCGGAACCTGTATTTGTTCCCATTATAAGACTAGCTTTGTTATTAAGTCTCCGTAGCCTATCCTTTATTTCAGTGTAAAAGTCCAGTGTATTAGTCCTAAAATTTACTGATCTCATTCTATCGTATAACTCTTCTAAACTTAGCCTTTCACCAAAATTAGTCACTAGAACATTTTTTATATCTATCCATGATTGGACGTGGAAGTTTATTTCTATAACTTCTCTTGCTTTACCCTGTAGTCTACTTTTAATAATATCTGAAAAGACTAATTGTGACATTTCGTCATATTGTGTCAGTAAGGGATATATTCTGTCTATCAATGCAACAAAATTATGTAGATCCAACCTATTTCCGTTAAACTCTGGAAGAGTTTTTAGGTACTTCATTGGATCTATAGCAATGGTATGTACTACTGGTTGAGCCATGATTATTAAAGGGGTATTTTTATTTATGTGTACAAATTTGTTTTAATAAAACTAAACAATATATTAAGTTATGAATTTTCTTAAATAAAGTATTCTATATTAGGGCTTACAGTAAAAATTTTTCTGGATTTTGTCTTCTTTCGGTTGCCTTCTTTCTTCTTCAGTTGTTAGAGGTTGCTTCTGCTTCTTCGCTGTCTTCTTCTTTTGGATTGCTGGACATTCAACTCCGCTTTTATCAAAGATAGTATAATTTTTCACTGTTACGTTTTGGATATTCAGGTTTTATAAGTTTTAAATGTTCGTACATATGTTTGATTCTTTTTATTTTGTTTTTGTTTAGAATTTATTTTTGTGTCTTTTTAAAATAGTATTTATGTATTTAAATTTTTTTTTTATTTAATTTATTTATTTATTTTTATTTGATTAAACTGTTTAATTGCTATATTCACAATCACTTTTGATTTCAGGGTTAGTCCTTAAATTATAGTTATGTTTGTTACTTAAGGAATATTTTACAATTGGTTATAACAATTTCCTTTTAGAGATTTTTTTTCACACAATCGCTAATGTCACTTATTTTCCATAAAAAGGAATTATTATTCTTTTGTTCTTAAAACGAAAATGTCTTAATATTTTAAGAACACTTGTAGAGCTTCGCGTTAGTTCGCGTTAATTATTGATATAAAAAAAAAATAGAGCCTTAATTATTCAAGGGTATTTTTCCGCTATATCCCATCCTCGTCGCCAATTAAATCACAAGTTTTTCGATTATAAAAAAAAAATAAAACAATTCTTTGTTTTTCTTTTTTTTTATTAGAACTTATTTATTTGAATCAAAGAATATGACTGACTTTATTTTACAAAAATCTTAATATTAAATACAAAAAATGAAAGTACTTATTTCTAGTAAAATATTACAAAAGTAAAAGTGTTTACTTTTGTATTTTTTAAGAATAAACAAAAATTATGATTATTTATATTTCAAAAGAACTCAAATTGTAGTTTCATTATTTTCATCGGTTCATTGTTCCAATTATTAATTAATATGCGCTTGGCCACCCACCAAATATTGGAAAGCCAAGCATTCTTGGAAAAGTCAATAAAAATAGTTCAAGTGGTTTTACATGCAAGTATGAATGTTTGTGTGCAATGTTATTGACACAAGCATTCTTATTGTAAGTTTGTAAATAGAGAAAATAATAAAATAATTTTAAGTTCTCACATAAACATGTGGGTATGTATGTACTTGCAAATGTTTGTTCATATTATTGTGGACAAACATTTGATAAGTGGAAAACAGCAAAAGAACTTAGTTTGTTTGAGTTAATATATATTTATGTATTAATGAACGTATGTATGTAAAACAGACGTTCGCATTAGAAAAACAAATAAGAAGTGTTAAAAACTAAAGTGTATATGAATGTATACATACATACATGTGTTTATATTAATATTTTATGTGATGGTGTAGTGGATATCATAACTGTTATACACACAATCTTTTTCGTTCTTCGATTAGTTACAAATAATCCACAGATCGTACATTTTTTGGCGCCCAACGTGGGGCACGAGTCTTGAACACATTCAATAAAGCGTATACCTCCTAAATATATACATATAATTTTGTGAATATACATAACTACCGAAGTAACCCAAATTAAACTAAAATTCATCGCTACACTTAGTTACATTAGAATTACCTTCAGTATAATTGTGCGTAAGCATTATAATTGTGGCTCTTAACCGGTTCATGTGCATACATTTATATACGTACATATAAATATATACATAAAAATATATGTAACTCAGTTTGCAAATACATTTGATTACATACTAAAATTTACCAACAAAATTAATAGTTGGGAGAACGAATTGACGATTTGGAACTGTTCTACGTAATAAATACACAAAAAATTATCGAATAAACGTTTTTGGTTATATCTTCTCCTAGTATGGCTGAGTTAGAAACTCTTACAAGACAACGGCAAACGTCAAAAGCAAACGTAACAAGAATAAAAAACCTTATTTCGTCGTCAATGTCTCTTGCTGAACTAGAATGCCGTTTGTCTTTAGTAGAGGCATATTTCAAACAGCTTTTATCCATACAAACAAGCATAGAAGAAATTAATCCAAAAGACGCAACACGAGCCGACATCGAGGATTTGTGTATCACAACAAAATCAAAAATAATAGAATTTTTAGGCGATAATTATAAACGCCAAAGTTTTGACAATTCTATTGCTGTTCCTATCGCAACACATAGTAAGCTGCCAAGTTTAGAATTGCCGAAATTCGATGGCAGGTATTCAGCATATAAAAACTTTATGTCTTCGTTTAAACAACTGGTACACAATGACTCTTCGCTGTCAAACATTGAGAAATTTAACCATCTCCTACATTGCTTGTCAGGCCAAGCGTTGGACACAGTTCGTGCGTTTCAAATAACAGCAGAAAACTATGACAAGGCAATAAGACGACTCAAGGAGCGGTATGACAATAAAACTTTAATATTTATAGAGCACATTACAAACCTATATGAGTTGCAAAACGTAACTACGTCTGCTGGGATGCAACTACGAAGTTTAGTTGATAGTGCATCAGCTATTTACAGTTCACTGAAGTCGTTAGGAAGTTCTGACGATATATGCAATGCCTTAATTATCCACATAATAAACGAAAAGGCAGACAACGATACACAGTGTAAATGGAGAGAAAACTTAGACTACGCCGAACTACCTTCATGGGATCAATTTTGTAAGTTTTTAGAACGTCGATGCCAATTTCTGGAATCTTCACAGAATTTGCCATCAGCCAAACCAGTTGGTCAAAAACGCTGTACACAACGACAGCATAATTATCGTTCGTTTCATAATCAACAAAAATCGTGTTCTTTATGCAAATGTGTAGATCATTGGCTGACATCAAGCTATGAATAGCGAAAATCGTTTTGTTACAGTGAAGAGATTGGGCTTATGCATTAATTGTTTCTCTGAAGGTCATGTTGTCTCCAAATGCAAATCTAATAACAAATGCAAAAATTGTAATAAGCTTCATCACACGATGCTTCATCGAACAACGACCGCAGCTCAAACCTGTGATTTATCGCCGCCGGTTTTTCGTTCATCGTCTATGGGGCCTTCATCGTCTGCAGTAGTGAACGTGCATTTGGGCAAATCATTTGATGGAGTTATTTTGGCCACCGCTGTCATTCTGGTACGTGATGCTCTTGGTAAGTTTACATTATGTCGTACTCTTTTGGTAAACCTCATAACTGAAAAATTTGCAAAAATTTTGAATCTGCCGAAAACCAAAACATCAGTGAATATAACTGGTGTTGGATCTACATCAACAAAAATTAAATTTGAAACCAATACAGTGCTACGATCTCGATACAGTAGCGAAGAATATCTTATGAACTTTTACATTACACCTCGTGTTTCTGGATATCAACCAGACATAAATTTAGATATCAGAGGTTGGAATTTGCCCGCAAATAAAGATTTAGCCGACGAACGGTTCAACGAATCTCAACCGATTGATATGTTACTAGGCGCCGATGCCTTTTTCGAAATTCTTGGTACCCATAAGATAAAGGTTGGAAACGGCCTACCCACTTTGCAAGAAACTAGCCTCGGCTACGTAGTGTCAGGAAGTTATAAAACGTCAAACAATGTATGTCAAACCCAATTATTTACAACAGTTATAGCAAACATTGATGATAACTTGAATAAACAATTAGAAGTCTTGTGGTCAATGGAGAAAATATCGGTCACTGAAACAAGTTATAACATGGAGCATCGTGCTTGTGAAATAAATTTCGTTAAAAATGTTGAAGTTTTAAGAGATGGAAGACTTCAAGTAATGTTGCCATTCAAGAATGACCCTTCAACATTAGGTTTGTCGTACAATACAGCTTTAAAAAGATTTAACTCTCTAGAGAAACGTCTATCTCGTGACTTTAATATAAAGCAACAATATTCGCTATTCATGAAAGAATATGAAGAACTAGGACACATGACGCAAGTAGAACCAACCTTTAAAAATCCCCATTTCTATCTACCACATCAATACGTATTAAAACCATCCAGTGTCAGTACGAAGCTGCGTGTTGTGTTTGATGCGTCATCAAAAACGTCGTCTATGAAATTTGTAAACGATATTTTATGCGTCGGTCCTACCATTCAAGATGAATTATTTTTGTTGCTCATTCGCTTCCGTCTTTGGAAATACGCATTAACGGCTGATATATCTAAAATGTATAGAATGGTACTTATGCATCCGTCTCATCGTGCTTTTCAACAAATATTGTGGAGATATGATGAAAATCAGCCCCTTGCCAAGTATCAATTAAACACAGTAACCTACGGGATGTCTTCTTCACCAGATTTGGCAATTCGTTCTTTACACTTTCTTGCGGACAAATACAAACATATTTACACAGTAGGTTCTAAAATTATAAAAACGCAATTTTATGTCGACAATCTATTGACTGGCGCGAACGATGTCAATACACTTCGCAAAATAAAAGAAGAAACTACATTGCTATTAAAACAAGGCGGATTCGAATTGACAAAATTTAAATCTAATAATTGCTTGTTACAGTCCAACAACAATCAAGCTAAGCATATAAAACTTAACGACCAAGATATCACAAGTGCGCTTGGTATACAGTGGAGTCCAACTACGGACCATTTTATTTTTTTATTTCAACCAAAAAAGCAATATGTTGTCATTACGAAACGCGCAATTTTGTCTTTGATCTCATCTATCTTTAATCCAATGGGTTTAATTTACCCTCTTGTTATTCAACCAAGAGTCTTATTGCAAGATTTGTGGATTGCAAAAGTTGATTGGGACACTGAAGTCAATAAAAAAGCAAAAGATTCATTCTTAAAATTTATAAAAGACCTTGAGAATCTACATTTACTAAAAGTGCCAAGACACTTATTACCAAATCAAACATCGATTCAATTGCATGGCTTTTGCGATGCGTCTCTACGTGCATACGGATGCTGCTTATATGCTCGATCTACTAATAACAACGGGCAAGTGTCCGTCCACTTGATAGCATCAAAGTGTCGCGTTGCACCTACTAAACAAAGAACGATTCCGCAATTAGAATTATGCGCTGCGCACATTCTATCGAAACTATATATTAAAATATCACCAATTTTTGAGAAATTTAGCCCGGAGACATTTATGTGGTCAGATTCGACGGTAGTCTTAATGTGGCTTAAAAAACATTCGTCCTCTCTTGTCACCTTTGTTAGTAACAGAGTATCTGATATTCAAGAAAACTCGCCAAAGTTGGCGACATGTGCCAACGTCAAGCAATCCAGCAGATATTTTGTCCCGTGGCTGTTCATTATCTGAGTTGTCAACATCAATTTGGTACACTGGCCCATCATTTCTTCAAGAGCCATCTGATAAATGGCCGCAAACGTCGTTACCCTTACAACACGATGTCATCGATGCAACTCTGCGCAAATCATCGTTTAAATGTCAGATAACAGACAATCAAATACTAAACTTTATAGCTCGCACTAGTTCATATACTAGAATATTGCGTGTCATATGTTGGCTATGTAGATTCCGATACAAAACTCAAAGCACTACGTTACATTCAGACGAACTCCGTCGCTCATTACTTTGTGTTGTCTGGATAATTCAACAAAATAGTTTTGATAACGAAGTCAAAATGCTAAACAAAAATCAACCTATAAAAAGTTCTCTGAAGACGTTAGGCCTTTTCATGCAAAATGTAAATGGTTTTCAATTGATTCGAGTCGGAGGACGGTTAGAACAAGCAGATATTCCTGATAACCGCAAACACCCATTTTTACTACCAAATAATTGCCATTTTGTAAATATTTTAGTACGTGACATACACGTCAAAAACTACCATGCAGGTCCTAAAGCTCTCCTAGCTTTTGTTCGTCAAGACTTCTGGATTATTGACGCTAGAAATATTACGAGAAAAACTGTCCGATCTTGTATCAGTTGTATACGCTACAGACCAAAGCTTTTGCTACAAGTAATGGGCGAATTACCAGTTGAACGTGTTACTCCTGCAAGACCATTCGAAAGGTGTGGAGTTGATTTTTGTGGCCCTATATATACATATCTGAAAATAAGAGGAAAGCGGCCGTATAAATGTTATGTCGCAATATTCGTATGCTTTGTCACTAAGGCGGTCCACATTGAGGCGGTATCTGACCTTTCATCTGATGCGTTTATAGCTGCCTTAAAACGATTGATTGGGCGGCGTGGTTTGCCATCGAACATTTATTGTGACAACGCCACTAATTTTATTGGAGCCAACGCTCAGTTACTTGATATCAAAAAAATGTTTATGGATAACTCGTTTAAGAATGATATACATAATTTTTGTTTTAAAAATTTTATTAATTTTAACTTTATTCCCCCCAGAGCCCCACATTTTGGAGGTATTTGGGAAGCGGCGGTGAAGAGTGCTAAAGGTCATCTCTATCGAACGTTGGCTAGTGCAAAACTGACTTACGAAGAACTTTCGACCATTCTAATTCAAATTGAAGCCATTATGAATTCTCGCCCGATCACACCTCAATCAAGCGATCCTAATGACTTAGAAGCACTGACACCAGGACACTTTTTGATAGGTGGTCCTTTAAACTCGTTGCCTGAACCAACCATTGAGTGCCATGATATAAATACTCTTCAACGATGGAAACGGATTGCTGCAGCTAAACAACAGATCTGGAAACAGTGGTCAATTGATTACCTGAATGAACTGATACAGAAAAGTCGCTGGTCTGAACCAAAACCGAATGTAGAACCGAACACCCTTGTAATTATATACGAAGATAATACACCGCCTATGAAATGGCTTCTCGGTCGAATCGTTAGTACATATCCTGGGAAGGATGGCAAAGTGAGAGTGGCAGATGTTAAAACTGCAAAAGGCTTATTTCGAAGACCAGTACACAAGCTGGCTGTCTTACTAAACCCTTGAAATTAGACCTTTCAACGCCGCCGGGAAATGTTGGAGCCTCTTAGCTTTATATACTTCAATTTACTGTAAATATTCAACATTTTGTGAAATTTAATTTTAATCCGAATATTAATATAAATTTTGATTGTTACGCACAATTTGTATACACACTGTACATTCCTATCATTTTTTCCATTGTTTCTTTTTTGCATTGTATACTAAAATTCTTTACATAGTTACAGTTTTAGAACTCTGTAATTGTATAAAATGTGAAATCACAAATAAAGCAACGTCAGTTGAATTTATAACGTTTGCCGAAACAGTCTTTTTTTCTATTGTCGTGGTTATACACACAATCTTTTTCGTTCTTCGATTAGTTACAAATAATCCACAGATCGTACACTCTCCTTAATTCTCTGCAGTCGATCTGGGCTTGCAAGTGCCACAGCTTTTGTAAGTGCCATTCCTTGATTTGTCTTTCTCTTTTGCATACTTAAGACATAATGCTTCTGAAAGATGCGATTTAGATATATCTTTTGTGGCATTTTGAAGTATACGTTTTTTTGTGTACTCCGAACACTCGTTTCTGATTTTTGCAGGTCTTCCTCTTCTGCTGTGAAAAGATGTATGCGATTCTTCGATGTTTTCAAAAGTTGTTACTCCATTTAGCCAGTCTGAGTTCTTTTCCATAAAGGTTTTTGTTGTACGGTTTGAGGCAAGCCATTTTTTTTTTAACTTCCAGGTAAACGAAGTGAATTTTAATTTTAACATGCTTTTAGTGGTATCCTGGTAAATCGTGTAAGTTTAAACAATAGTCAATTTAAATATATTTTCATTATGTGAGTTTCTGAATAACTCGAACAATTCTAAAATTTGAAATGACATTATCGCACTTTAAAGTAAAATTGTATAAGTTCTGGTACTGATCACTACTTTTACAAAGTAAAACTTAACTGGCTGCATTACACAATTGCGGTTTAATTTATACGCAGAAATAAAAAAGTTTCAAACTATCTGATTTGTGAAACAGAAATCCAGGCCTCAATTAACTGAATTATACAACTACATTTTTTTATTCAGTATAAAAAAAGTTTTAAATCTACCTGCATATAAAAGAGAATTCAAGGAAAATGCATGAGATTGTAACAGCTTTCTTCATATTTCAAGAAAACCTGTCATTTTTTGTGGAAAAAATTAGTTAAATTATTTAAAGTATTATGTAGCAACATCCTCAGAAAATATGGGCGACACCATTTTTAGATATGGTCTATTTTATTTGTAAAAATTACCTAAATATAGGGTGTCTGAAAAACGGCAACTGCCGGACAAGTAGGGCATCTGATTAATATTTTGTTACTTTTTTTAATAAAAAATAAACATACATTTAAAACAATACCAAAAAAGTGATGATCAAAAAGCAATTTTTCTGACACTTCAATTCAAAATTTTTTTTTAATCGCCTTTTTTTGGCTTTCTAAAAAAATTTCGACTTTAAGGAGCTCCACCAGCTACAATTTTAATGCAATTAAAAAAGGCGTTTCTGAATTGGGATCAGTAAGAAGTTCTTTATACGATGTGTTCATTCATTTTACAAAATTTTGTCATCAAATTTTTGCCACGGGTTTTGGGAAAAGGCGCCACAGTGCGGCGTCAAATATTGAGAAAATTCAAAAGCAGCAATAAAGCATCCGACATACAATTACTGGCGCTATGGTATGCATAGAAGTCATAAATTTTGGTAAGTTTAAAAGACGTCAAAGTTGACAACCCTCTGTGTAAAAAATCTTTCAGAAGTTATGACTTTTGTAAATAAAAACAGATATTAAAGACTTTTTATACACATGCGTATGGTATCATTGTAACTCATATGGCTTTAAAGTAATCTCGGTAGTGTGCCAGACCAAGTTCAGACCAATGCACACATAGTCTATGTTATAAAAATTATCATTTTGGTACATATTCACTGATTATCCATAGTTTTTTCCGATATTAGAGAGGTAAATGTATTAAAAATCTTAATGCTTTTTTAGATTAGAAAAGTAAAAACATATTGTCAAGTTAAAGGTTTGCCTAAAAAGAAATGCTCTTTTACATACCAAGTATTTGGTCATCTTTTTGATCTCAATACTTTTAGTAGCCAAAATTTTTGTATACGAACTTTTTTCACATTTTTGTAAACTATTTTTTTTTTTTTGAGCGGACGTTTTTTATTTTTTGTCCGATAGTTTCTTCAAAAAAGTTTTAGAAAGCTTAATCTATACAAAATAACATGCAAACATTTTTTGCACTCCTCTTAGATCTGAAATTTTCCAAAATATTAAAAAACCAATTTTTTCTTGAAAATTTATTATTAAAACTTTCAAGTATTAGAACTTTCTGAAGAATTATAAACAATATTATAAGGCATTTTCTTCTGAAGATTACTTTATTGAAATTCCTACAGTTGGGCAGCTAGAAGCAAAAATTGGATAAAAAATAGACAAATTTAAAATTATTCGATACTTTAGCAATTTTGAGGCACTACATAGATTTAGTTTCGTTTTTCTATTCTTTCTGGTCTATAGCTACAATTTTAACTAAACAAACAGGATGCTAGCAAACCCCATTTGGGGTTTTTTTAGGTTTGGTTAGCAGTTCGGGAAATTCCATTGAAAAAGTTTGCATTTTATGTGTTGCACTGGTTTGGTAGCAGATATTGATAGCTTGACGTATATTTATAAAACGATAAATAAGTCAATATTTTGATAAAAAAGATTCTTAACCGTATTCCGAAGATATATGGAGGTTTTAATTTAACCATTAACATGACCCAAACGGCTGTAATTGTCAGTTTCTAACAGGAAGTGAAAAAATAAAATGTAAGTTATGAGAAAGTTAATTGACTTAATGCAAAATATGCTTTAACAAGTTTTGAGATGAAAACGTTTGTCGATGTAAACATAAATCCTTTGATCAAGCAAATATGTCAATAATTTTTTACCTTTGAAAATCGATGTCATATATAAAGTTTATCAATTGCTTTTTATTTTCAACAAATTTATAAATAGCCAAATATTTCATGAACTTTTAACTTAAAAGTTATTTATTTACATTTATGAAAAAAGACTTCTGAGAATACTTTATCCGGATCTGCATAAAGAAGCTTTAGTTGTACCCAAACCCACAAGCACGTAACATTCTTAATCACATATGGGTGAGAAGGACTGACATCCTTGCCAACAGCCGAACGCGAGAGATGTAAAAGGCAACTACAAAATCATTTTTTTCTTTCATTTGAACTTTTGGAGCTAAGATTTAAATCATTATTATTAGTTCAATTTATCGTTGAAGACTCAATAAATAATAAATGTAAAACAAAAGCAGTTTCACACTAATTAAGCTTGCCTAATTTTTTATTTTTTTATTACCCGTAATGTGTTCCTCAAGATATTATTCTATATCAAGGACGTGATTTTGGAAAAATCCTGTTTTTTCACTCGATTCTTTTCTCTTATTATTGTCATTGTTTTAACAGTTATTTTTAAACAAAAAGATGATGCTTCTTTCTTTAAAAGACAGAGTCTTCGAACAAAACAGTCAGTCGCTTTAATCAATGCCAAAATAAGAACATTAATACTTGTATGTACATTAGAATTGAACATTGGACAGAGCAATTGTTTTCGTCACATACACATTTCCTTACAACCCCAAATGATTATATACAACCTACAACCGATTAAACTGGGTAAATGCAGACACCCCTGTTGTTTTTTGTATCATGACATATACGTACATAACGAGTACATACATTGCAATTAATACGTGCTGAATTAGGATTGCGCGTGAAACGCGATAATGCAAGTGACAATCCATAGAAATTGTACAAATACTTTTACGTAAGAAGTACGAGTACCATACATTCGTATATATGTACATAAGAAACAAAAGATTGCATACGGGCATAAAAAAAAACCCCCAAAGATTATCTCAAATTACGCGAAAGGCAATGGAAACAAACAGGCAAAACTGCAAAACAATGCCTAAGAAAGAGGGCATCTACTCATCATTCTTTACATCATTTCCTTGTTTTGCAATTTTGTCACATCATATAACAACTAAAATAAAGAACGCCGTTTGTAAAGGCAAATTTTCAACGTTAAAATTTAGTTAACGATATTGTAAAGATATCTTTTTTACATTGCAAGTGACTAAATTTATGTATATATACATATATATTCGAGCGACTCAAGTTGTATGATGAGATTTAATATATTTCGGCTCTAGCTTCGACCTCTCGTGAGCTGGACCATTTTAAAAAAGGGTATATTTTTGCATGTTTTGTTAATTTGAGATCTGTTTCCTTGCCAACATATAAAATATGGGTATCACAAGAAAGGTTTTTTTTGGCGCGTCCAACTGTATATATAATTTGTGCAAGGTCGACCATGCATGTCCTTTTTTTAAGGATATTCTGTAAAAAACGGGTCTTGAATTTTTTGTTCGGTGTTGTTTGTAATAAAAATGCCAAATTAGCATATTTTAATCTTTAGTCTATTTAATTATATATATTTAATTGAAATAAGTGTCGATCAAATTTATTCTCACACTACCGAGTTGAATACCGCGCTTCTCATATCAGTTTTAAATTTGTGGCAACGGTTTGGAAAGTACTATACTTGACTTATAAAAATAGGTTTAGGAACGAAAAGACTAAAAATAGTAATATATAGACGACGTAACTAGGACAATTAACCAACACGTTAAAACAGATCTAACAACTATCATAGAGTATATAAATCATGACGATTGATCCCTCCTAGAGTAAAAAGAACTCGAACCGGTCCATTTCCTAAAGTTATATTTTAATTCCTATTCCACTACTAGCATCTTTGTTTGCTTCAATTGCAATACAAAACTCCGTATTCTGCAATCTGGTATAAATAAGATTTGTTATGTATCGGAGTTCTGTAAACTAAATTAACAAAGGACCAAGGATAAAAGCATGTGTACAAGTTTATATACAAACTAATCTAAGAGTCAAGTTGTTTGTAGCTGACAAAAAACTAATTCAGATTTTTGGTGTAAAATTTTGCTTAAACTTTGTAACAAGAATAGTAGTAAACTTATTACAGACGAAGAAGTGTTATGGGAATCGGAAAATTTGTGTATGTATATTTTTCACGGTAAGTGCTGGAAAAAACGTAATTTTAGAAGAACATAAAATTGTATTATAAAACAAAAGAACTTCAAGTTCTCTTTGAACTGCACCTATGTAAGAGCAATTACCCGCGATTCGGCAACACTGATAGAAGTGTAAATTCGCGAACAGTTAAACTGTTCATCAGTGCGGAAGAGTGGAGCGAACCCAGCTAGCGTTTTCAATCGCTGAAGAGTCTACTGCGAATCTTATGCAGAGCGTTTTTAATCGCCGACGAGCGCATTTTTTAATCGTGGAAGATACAGCGTACGGGAGAAACTGTTACATGTAAATGATTCGTCTGCGAGAGTCTTCCACAACGCAGCGAAAGACGCTTGTATTAATCGTAGATAGAATCATTGAATATTTATTTACAGATTATCTTACAAATCTTTTAATAAGAACATTAAGAATCGTCTGAGGCTCATGCAGAGATTATTTTACAACTTCTGAACTACTCTTCATGAGTCATTGAAAGAGTCATAAAAGGATCATTTGATGATAATTTTTCGAACCCGGCAATGCTCGGTAGGCTGTTCATTTTGCAAGCTATGTATTAAGAAATCAATTTTAGTTTTTGTATTACAAAGTAATTAATAAAAACATTTTTCATTTATTGAATATAAAGTACTTTATAAAACAATTAACATAGAATATTTCATGAAACGAAAAAAGTTAATAAAGAAAACAAAAAATTAATTCAAACTATGGTATACATACATATGTAAAAAGTGATATAGATATAACAGCCTCTTTATATTGAAAAATAATGGAAGTTATTTTGTTTTATTTTGCTTTGTTAAACGTCTTTCGATACGGTCTTTAGTATGTACAAAGTGTTGCTGCAAAGTTCTGTTAATAATAGTATCATCACAATGTGCGAATTTAGAATGACACAGATCTATAAAAAACAAAATTAATCAATCGAACTAGCTTGTTTTAAAAATTGTTTATATACTTCTCATAATAGAAACAACGATATATTGCTGAATACTCTATTTCTCGCTCGTTTCTCTCCAAGTATATTGAATTGCAATTTCGTCGCGCATCACTTTTTTAACAGCACCTCTTTTCTTAAATCAATTTTTAGTAATAAACACATATACATAATTTATAATATCTTTGATTCTTAAAAAAAACACTTTACACAACCGGCACGAGTCAAAAGAAGAATAAATAAAAATCCTAACGGTTAATTGCATGAAAATAGAAACAATAACAAACATATTTTGGCAAAATATCGTCGATTAAACATTGCAAGATTAAAAACCATTAGTTTCAAAGAAATATGAAAGATAAATCTTCTAAAGATCATCAGAAATATCTTTAAAGAGTTGTATATTAATCATTGCAAGATGAAACGGCGAACGTCTCTAAAAACTTAAAATAAACAAAAAAAATAAACATCGTTTTGTTATTGTAACTCGTCAAATAATCATCAGGAGTTTCGTTTGGGAATTGTATTTTAATCACAATCGTCTATTAAACAGCTCTTGGCTAGCTGGGAAGTATACAAACTAACAAATACCTACAAAAAGGATTTGCATACAGTTTACGTATGCATTGTATTTGTACAGCCTCAGAAAAAATTTTAACACTTTAAATATAGATACATAAATATTTTAAATTAATTTAGATTTTATTGAGACTTCAAAAATTAGATCACAAAGCAGATGAGCAAAAATAACATACTTAAATGATGATAGACTTAAAGCTATACAGTATTATTTTAATAAAAAAGACATCATTTAGTTCTGAAGAACGCTTCATGCTTAGTTAAGCTTGACTGAGATATGAGATTTTACATCAATAGATAAACATAAAAATTATATTGCTCAAAAGTATAATAAAAGTTTACATGAACTGATTGATAGTGAAAATGAGTTCTTATGGTAAAACTTTAAACTAACACTAAAAATTAAAACATATTTACAGGAAAAACTAAACTAAGAACAACTTCTATCCCCTATTCGAACCCGGGATAGAATGAGAATAAAACCCTGGTAAAGAGTAATTACTTGAGATTAGTAAGGATTTGATGTCCTCTTTTAAAATTCCAACTAGTGAAATACAAAAGCAGTTGCTCCAATCAAGGCCCTCCTGGAAGTGAAGAACACTTGTCATCAATCCGATCTCGTGGTTCTCAAAACGGTTTATGAAATTGTTAAGCAAGACCAAACAATATGACGAAAGAGGTTTTACTTGAGCCTTTCCGTAAGTTACTGTATTTGAAAATCTTTTCAAATTTAGCGTTGATATAAAATCTCAAACAGCTTCTTTCTAAAATCTCCATATCCATCATAATGGTCGGAGAAATCGAAAACCATAAGAGAAAACCATGTAGCAAAATGGATGCATACTTTATAAAGTAACAATTTAGCTTTTTGACTGAAGTGTCTGTTAAGGCCCTGATTCACAATGCTACACGATGGTATGATTTATTCACAGGAAAATTTTAAACAAAAATGATTCACAAACATCTGTTTGTTTTTTTTTGTGTATACACATGCAATCTATTATATTATAAAGAAAAATAGTTTGAAATTTTTTGGAATGAATTTCCGTCATCCCACGTCAAATTTGGTTGATAAACAGACCGGTTTCGGCTATGTGCCATCTTCAGTGTTCTCTCAGTAACTGAGTTACTGAGATACTGAGAGAACACTGAAGATGGCACATAGCCGAAACCGGTCTGTTTATCAACCAAATTTGACGTGGGATGACGGAAATTCATTCCAAATTGCATCAAACCCCGTCGGAAGAAAAACACAACACTTAAAAATAGTTTGCTTTCGTTCTTTTAAAAATAGAAAAAGTGAATACAAAATGTTAACGAATAAAGCAAAAGTTAAAATATTATCATCGTTGGTGCTGGTTAACAATACATACTACTCTGATCGCATGAAATCATTTTATGAAAATTTGCATAAAATTTACCAAATCGCATGACTTGCCAAAAAAATCTGGCACACACTTACATTTTTAGTCCACACTACCTAAAGCTGAAAGTCCACACCACGCGTTCTACGCGCTTGCGTTTCATGAGTTTTAAGCTTTTGACGCTTTAAAAACTGCAAGTTACACACCATGCTTTATACACGTTTTTGCTTATCAAATTTCAAGAAAAGTTTGCAGACTTTTTGTTATCTTTTTTTAAGTTTTATGTTCTTTAAATTGTTTTAATTCGTTTTTCCTCAACTGCTCACGAAAATAGCTTTCAAATAATTAAATTTTCAATCTCAAAAAACTTTTACACTCGGAACTTGGCAGCACTAGCTGATATGTTGTATGCGACGCGTAGAATGTAGAATGTTGTTCAACTTTTTTCGCGTCACAAGCGTTGCAAACTTTTGTGTTGTAACTTGCTTTATGAAAACACTCTAATTCAACTTTTTTGAGAGACGCGTAGGACGCAAGACGCGTAGAAAGCGTGGTGTTGACTTTCAACTTAACTTTTTTAGCACACATGCCATATTTGGCAGATGTAGGATAGTGAATCACGACCTTTATCAATCCCTTAACCTTGGAAATCCGGCCATGCTCGTTAAACTTAAACAGTTTATTTAATGATACCCCAATGTACTTTTCCGATCTTTAAATGGTATACATATTTGCATCATGTAAAGAGAGATTCAATATTTTACTTTGTCTAACAACACTGCGAGGAACAAATGGCTTCAGATTTATTTGTGTTAATTCGAATGCCCCAGTCTTAGTAAAAGTTATCGATTATAAAAAGGTGGGATTTCACCCTTCTTAAAGCATTCAAAGGATCACTATCGTTCGCAAAAATAAATTAGTCATCAAAAGTATACTTTTCGATTTATTGCAAATATGAGGAAAATCATGAACGAGAATGTTATATAACATGGCACCTTGCCGGATACCACAAAAAATTTTACCAAAATCGGATTTTGTGCCGTTTATTACATCAAACAATTGTCTATCTTCAAAATAGCTTTTGAACATCCTTATCATGAAATAATTTATATCTTAGTTTTATAAGGTTATAAATAATGCCAAATTGATAAGCTCGGTCGAAGGTTTTTTCAATATCTAACGAGACAGCTACCGTACATTTCTGCCTCCTTAAATTATTTATTACTTCGTTATGTACATATACCAATTCGTCGACAGACGAGTGACTACGTTTAAACCCGAATTCATATGATGATGATCCTCGATCTAATATAAAAGAGTTTAAAAATTATACAAATACCTCTTTTTTGTTTGTGAAATTATTGACTAAATGCAATGTAGTACATACAAAAAAAGGATTCTTACAACAAAAAATACTTACATATGTACATACATATGTTTGCCAGCGTTTTGAAAGTCTATGCCTGGCAATTATTTTAAAGGGAGGTAAAGTCCTCCTGCCCTGTTATAATGAACCTGCATAGAAAATCTTGTGGTCTTTACATTTTATGTAAGTCTAGCAGTATACCGGCTACTTTGTTGGCGGGGAAACCTTTTCATTTAAAAATAAATATAAGTACGTATGCATAAAATATAATAAGAAAAAGCAAATTTAAAAATATCTGAAAAACAATTTTACCCGTTTTCACCGCTTCTAAGCCCCTTAGAATTTAATATTTCGAAAATCCCGTCTTATCGAATATATATGTACAAACTTATTCATTTAGTATGTATATATGTATCAGAGAACTGCGGTTGCGGTGTGATCGCCACCGCATTGGTTTTGCTCAAGTATTTACCATATCCGTACCCACTTGAGTATTGCTACGTTTGAGTTTCTAGCATACTCAAACATATGCGTTCGCGGTGACTGTTCTGCTTCACTTTTTTTTACACATTCGGCAGTAGTACTCATCAGGGATGCAAAAGAAAATTTTCAAATTGTACTGAGTTTTAAGAAAAAGTGTACTTTTTTCAGTCCGATTGTACTTTTCATTTTTTAAATATTTTTTATTAACAATTAACTAAAAACGTACATAAAAATTTGTACAAATATGTACGTAAAACACTTAACAATTGACAAAAAGGTACATTGAAATTCATTTGTACTAAGTATTTATATATTATGTAGACAAAGTTAATAATTAAATTTAATGATTAATTCCAAAAGGCACACAAAAGATAATCAGTTGTTGAGATCTGAATTTAAAATTATACTTTATACTTTCTTGTTAACAAAGTCTTAGTCAAATATGAATTGTAGCAGCACGAATTAAATGACTTCAGCAAATCCTTTGTTTGGATTTCATTAGACAGTTAAAATAAACAACCTGTTCCTATCTTTTGTTTTTATTAAATTTTGAAACGAAAATAAATCGTTCCACACTTGCAGAAGAATGTGGGATGGATAATATTCTTCTAGCAATTCTTGAAATATCAGTAAACATCGGTTCATTTAGTAATTTTTTAATATCTGATACCTTTGTCTAAAACAAGGCGTATTCAAACAGGTGTTCTACTTTTTTCCACAAATTAGAGGACCGCATGTCAAAATTATGTTAACATAAGGGTTGAGATATCAATGTTTATTGTGATGTTGTACCTGTTGTACCACCATCTGTATAATTCCGCCTTGGGATAAAACAATTCACAACGAATGGTTAACTTGGAGTTGTCCTATAAAAAATGGGATAATGATTTAAAATACTTTTGTGTAATGAAATAAAACTAGGAAAATTATGAAATAGTGCTAAATTAGGCATGGAGGTGCTATTGTACTTTCAAATAGTGCTAAAAAAAGTAAAATTGTACCAACTTTTGCATCCATGGTACTCATACTTAACGTACACAACAAAAACAATATTTGTATACGAACATGCGAGCACACTCATTGATGAGTGCTTTATGTGAGGCAAACACATCGTTGTCATTGTGTAATTAATTATACAGAAACTTAAAAAGTGTTTAAAACATGTAAAATTTATGATAAAATAAAATGGAATAAAACTTAATTTAAAAAAAAAACATTATGTATTTGTGTTTAACTTTTGTGTTCTGCAAAAATTGCAGTGAATGTAAAATATTAGCGACGCATATATTCATATGAATGTACATAATATGTATGTACATATGTATCATGTTTTCCAACATTACCTCTATCATGTTTTAGGGCATAGTTAGGGCATAGTTAGGGCATTTATCGCATCAGGTAACGAAATTCTAAATAAAGCCCCGTCTCATTTTCAATGTTTATTTTATTAAACTCTCATAACACTTTTACATTGTTTTTCGGAATCGAAATTTGTTTTTTGTAATGCTGCGCATTTGCATTTTTCACTTGCAGTAGGAAAAATAACTACGTTGAAGAACAAATTTAATTTTTTGGAATGAATTCTTGTATACAAATATAAGCAGATAGCGCCTTAAGAAATATTTTGTGAAAGATTTATTCGTAAATATGTATAATTTTTGGGTAATTTTGAATCTTTTATTGTGTAAGATTTAATCTTAAGTCTGGAATCACTGATTGTTTGTGGAGAAAACTTCCAAAAGCAAATATTAAAAATAATAGAATAGAATAATAGACAAAATACTAAAAGTTTTGCTCATGCAGATTGCGATGTTTGCTGATACTGGTTTTTGCGCTCATTGTTTTTATGTACGTACACACCGCAAAGTACCGCGCATATTATGATCGCATTAACTCTCTGTAAATAAACGGCGAGTCAAATCAACACCGCAAATTTTTTTGTGGTGTTTAAAGTACTCGGATGTGTAAAGTATAGAGTACATATGCGGTGTATTTATGGTTGCGGTGTGATCGCGCCGTTCCCTGGTATGTATGTATATATCAATGTGCATAAAAAATAGTTGTATGGAAAAATGTACCAAAAATAGCTAATATATTCTGAAAAGTACTAAAACATATTAGTGGGCTTGGTAAGGAGAGAAAAATTAATATCAAATTTAACGTCTACCTTCATTACTTAAGGAAACGGCTAACAAATATGTTCCAAAATGCTATTTTTAACCTTTTTCGTCCCCTAAACCCAAAAAAAATTTAAAAAAGTACGAAATACCTGTCCGCTTATTTTCTATCTTATTATACTTTTAGAATTTTATGCTTACCTTACTTAAGTTCGGAGATATAAGGTTACCGATTTTACCCCTTTTAATCCCCTTAGAATTCGAGTTTCCAAAAAATCCTTTTTGGTTGATTTATACATTAGGAGAGGGACCTACCTACAAAATTTCTCTGGTGTACGTCGTTTGGCTGTGTGTTGATATATCTGTCAGTCAGTTACTCTTTAGATGTGGGCTTAAAACTTTTATGAAACATAGATCGAGGAACATTTTTGTATAACATTTTAATGGAATCTCATAGAATAATAATTGCCATAAGTCGTCAAACATTAGAGCAGAATTTAAATCTATTCGAAAACAAATCAAAATTATTAGCTATAGAATATCGAAGACTACCATGAGGAATGTCTTATCTTTATAGATTAGTCCAAGAAAAGCCCAAAAGGTACACTTCTTTATTATGATAACTCCGATTGCGTATGGAATCGGTAAGACGAACATTTTCTGATTTGATAAATTTTAAATTGGATGTGGTAAAATATGAAGAGTACGAGTCGATCACCAACTGAAGCAATTCTTTGACCACCATTCCATAGAAAACTGAGTGTGACAAAAACGTTGTTGTTATCACAAATGAATCAATTTGCAAATAAAATAAAGTATAACGCTTCAAAGTATAGGTTTTGTTACTGGTTTCATAACAAATATTTTTTTTGTTTTTATTACAATAGGTGTTTTTGTTGGCCATGATACTTATTTCTTTTGTGCAAGTTGAATTTTGAGCTTTGTTGTCTTTAGAGATTCATACTAGTAGAATTTTATTAAAACTATTTTTGTATACATTTTAGCCCGCTACACCACTGTAAAGAATCCATATCCATAGAGTCAGATGGCCGCTGTTCACTTAATATTTATGAACTCAAATTTTGATTTCTACATATATGGTAACGACGACTAGGCTGCGGCTTATAGACAATCGGCTTAGATTTCCATTGACAAAATAACGGTAGCCCCGCCATTTTATGTAACACATGGGGTCCGCCGGTGAGGTATACTACTTTGTTTTGCCGCCATTTTGTCAAAAATTATTCTTGACAGTTCATATTTGAAGTAGACACGTGGCAAATTTATTTTGAAAAAATATTCAAGAAACCAACGTCTTTTAATCGTTAAAACATTTTATCAAAATCAATATAGATTACTGTGACGGTGGAAAAGTTACGTGAAATTTTTGGGAGAAACAACACACTATTTATCGTGTAGTGAATGATTTCGAAGAAAGAGGGTCTGTAGGTGATAGACCCAAGCCTAGATCACATCGAACTGCAAGATCGGCTGAAAACATTACTGCTGCTAATGAAAGTGTTCAAAACAATCCATCAACCTCAATTCGACGCCGTGCTCAGGAACTTGTTCTTCAAAAAACAACTTTGGCCACAATTTTGCACAAGGTTCAGTTGACACAAGAGCTTCAAAAATTATAAACAAATAAAGTAGTATACCTTCCCGGCGGACAGCCTGTACTATTTTCACATTTGGGTTTTAAATGCGTTTAAGCAAAATTATTAAAAAGTTAATCAAAGTCGTTCAGATAACCATTTGAGATGATTAATTGATATTTTAACAGAAGACTTATTGTGATAGCAAAATCGTAAACATATTTATGATTCTTAACGTTGTTGATAATTGAAAGAAATACTTTTATAAACTTTAAATTTCCAATTTCATTTACAAATACATATTTTTCTTTTAGCTTCAACAAATGTCGCTACACTCATGCGATATTTTAGTGTGCTCGATTCTTAACCATGTTCACGTGATTCTATGAGGTTAACAAAATGATTAAGCTTTAATAGCAATAATATTAAAAGTTAAGTTTTAATAGCATGTCATGTCCAGTGTAATAATGTCCATGGTCGAAAGGCCAATGGACGTTGTGACACTTTTGATAGTGACGTAATGTCCATCAGGGTATTGTCGTAATGTCCGCGGCTGGCTATGCAAAAAGGTTTTTGTTTGTTATACCTTAGAGGAAAAGTAAAATAAAAATTTTGTATAAACTGTATTGAGAGCTAAAGAATTATAATTTTTTAAATACATTTTAAATATTCTAAAACACATATTCAACAGCTTTAAAATTATGTCAACGTTGGCAATATACTTATTTTCAGTAATATGGAAAGTTATGCGTTTCCTCGATTTTTTTATTTGACATTTTCATCTTATTTTTCCATTTCCTACCCACCAATGTAAATTTTTTTTGAGCTGCGTTACTAAACTGTTCTTGTTCCTAGTCCATTTGCAAAGTCATTATGGCCTCGTGTATTACGTCAAATTCAAAAGTGTCACAATGTCCATGGACGTTACGACAATTTTAAGTGTGTCATAATGTCCATGGACATGTCCACATTATGACACTGGACATTATGAAACCGTTGTAATGATTTACTAGACTAAAGAAAACCTCAATATTTTTATAAAACTTAATTTTATTATAAATCAGGCAAATATTTTTAGAAGATAACGTGTGAATAACGAAAAAATACTTGAAAATTTAATTTTTTTATGTATTAAGAAATTAAATTTACCTCTTTCCAAAAGAATTCGATACTGTCGAAGTATCAATAGTTCTCCAACAAACTATCGATAATATCGAATGCTGTCATTAGCGATAGCTTGTCAGCTCTAGTTAGAATGTTCCACAAATCTTGCTGAACCTTGAAACTTTTTATACTTAAAATGTAGGGACTACAACATCTATTAAGCCGATTAACTTTAGCTATAGCAAAAGGGTGGGGGATAATACTTTATGGTGGTGTAGGAACAATAATGTAGATTTTCCTACATAAGTATATGTACACCAAACGGGAGATAAGTACTATGGTAAAAAATATTTGCTTGTGGAGAAAAAATTTCATATTTCCTAAAATGATATCTTTTTTTTGGCAATATAAAATTTTGAGGTATGTGAAAAATTATTAAACAAAATAAACATAAAATATTTATAAAAATTAACAATTTACGAAAATATGTACATATGTATGTATGTACATACCATTGATAGATTCAATTGTTTTGGAAATGAGATCGTTACAACTAAAGGAAACTATTTTTTGCCTTACAAGAAAGACAAAGACGACAGGTAAGAATATTTAAATTGGCGTTGAGTAATAATAAAAAATTTTTCAGTTGGTTTTAAGGGAGTTTTGTGTATGCAATCCACGATTTTTTCCAAAGCAATTCATGGAATTATGAATAGCAAAAATGCATTTGAGGTTGTCGGCACTATCATTCAAAAAATTGTCAACATTCCAAAAAAAACGTCAAGGTTGGTCTGTGGAGTACGATGTGTGATGTTTTCTCTACTGAATGAAAAAACTGCTGCAGCCGCCAGCAAAAAATATGATTACAAGCCGCAGACTCCTAACAAATTTTATAAAGAACATTTGTATACACATAAAATAAAAATTCTGCTATGGCGAAAAATTATATAATGTGATGTCTTGTTTTAGTTGATTTTACAATGATTTTTTTTTTTTTGTACGTATTTTGTTTGGATCAACACATTTATGTTTCAAAAAGTATGCTCATGATGATTTTTTTAGTCCCCCAAATATTTCGATCATTAATTATAGTATATTTAAGGGGAGTCTCCGCAGACTAATGCTTATTTTACTATGCCATTAGTTTGGGGGTCGCATATTCGATTCCTAGTTAGTGCTTCTATGCATATCTTCCAGGGGGTCGATTCTGGTTCTGTGAACTGTGAAATGAAATGTTTTTTCATATATTCATAGAGGTTCTGATTCTCGTTTAGTGAAAAAATTATAAGTAAATTCAAATGTTTTCATATTAAAAGCACAAGTGGAATGAAACAAGCTGTTTTCACAATTTCACAGTAATATGATTCTTGTTCTATGAAACAGTGCAAGAAGTGTCAAAAACTTTTCATTACTCACATATTTTTACACTTTCATTTTAACGGTGAAAAAATAGAAAAATCATCGAGGTAAGCGCGCAAGCGGGATCCAAAAAGAAATTTTAGTTAATTATTTAGAGGAAAATCTCTACATTGCCAACGATAAGTAATAATTAAAAAAATTAATAATAATAATTTTTAAAAAAGATGCAATTTACACAAAATGGCGGGTTATATAATTCTTCAGAACTCCCTATAGTGGTACTAAATAAAAGTAGAATAGAGTGCACATTGAAGGAAATTACAGATCCAATATGGCCGCCAACCAAATGGATTAAATTTTTTTCACAACCTATTATATATGAGTATCAAATGAGTGTGATTGACTCGAAGAATACTGTACGACAAATTTGTTATTCACCACATAAAACTTGAAAGTAAAATATGTAAGTATAAAAAATTTTGAAGTTAGACAGTTTTATTGAAAAAAGAATGTACTAAACGGTAACGAATAATCAAATCGTCTCTTTCTTCAACTAACAACTAAGTTGAAATACAGGGATTCTTATGAGCTTCGTCACATTCAGTA
This sequence comes from Gymnocheta viridis, assembly GCA_956483585.1. Lineage (NCBI taxonomy): Eukaryota > Metazoa > Arthropoda > Insecta > Diptera > Tachinidae > Gymnocheta > Gymnocheta viridis. Next base: position 71,269,151 of record OY101440.1, read on the forward strand.
CTTTGAGTACTTTGATAACTATCAATTCTTTTTTGCTTTGATTTTATTTAGCTTTTTATGTTGTGTGGCGACAAAATTAAATTAAATAAAATTAAATAAAAACTACAATTGAAAGAAACTCCAGAATAGTCTCGAATTCTATTGAGAATGGGAACTTTAATCAAATCAAGCTGGTTTAATATCCGTCAACAAAGTACTCATTGGGTCAACCTCCTCCGCAGATACTTTAATGACAGTTGTAAAAAGCAACCTATAACGAACGACGGATTCTATGTGTCTCGCCCTTTAGTGTTTAGTACATTATCCTTTTTTCAATAAAACTGTTTAACTTAAAATTTTTTATACTTATTTTATTTAAATTTGTAGTTGGTTAAATGGTTTTTACATGATTTTAATAAAAACGGGAGAAATTCCATGTTGTGATCATAGTATGCCTAAGTATAGTAAATAAATTGTCATTGTTAGTAATACGAAATATTTTTAATTAAAAAATCAGATAAAAATGGCAACAATGGTTAGAAAGAAAACTTTGAGCAAAAATAAATACATGCAACTCAAGCAATCGATATCTGCATTTGACTTTTACATTTTTATTAACATACATAGATACAAAAGTATCACGGCTAAAATGGAATGAAACACTTTTTCATTGAAAGAACGGAAATAGGGACTCCTTCTGAAATTTATATTTTTAACTGTATACAAATTTTTGAATTGGTAAGTCATACTTTTGTCATGAAAAATCCGGCGTATTTTTAATTTTCAGCTTTTCTGGGAATTTGTCCAAATACTTCCCCGTAATTTTAATGTAAATTTTTTCCATAAATTTTCGTTTCCCAACTCCTTCCATATACATATGGCTCAAACTCATATTTGGGTAAACTTATTATAATTAATAAGAAAAAACACGTGACTACAGTTAGGTATAATAATATACAAACATTTACTGTAGTTTTTTTTTTGATTTACAATAACAAAATCGTATCAACGTCTGCCCCTGGGCACAAAGACACACATGGGATGTTTTACTCGTTAAATATCTTATGGCCACGAATCTAATGCGCTAAAAATTATAAAAACTTCTTAGCCTAGTTTTAACTACTTAAATACATATGTATGTATATTTTTCATTTAGAATCTTTTATTAATACAGTGTACTCTCTCTTAAGAGGACACCTAAGGGAATGGCAAATTTGTCCGCTTATGAAAGGTGTCCGCTTATGAGAGAAGTATAGAAAGAGTAAATAACAATTTGTAATAAATACATATGTACATATTTGTCTTTAAGCAGTTTTATTTCAAAACCAGAACATATAAATATTTATTGATTTTGATAGCTCCGAAGCAGAATTTGCATCATTCATAACATCAGTGTCCCACAATCTCAAAGTTTGGTCTTTGTTTTTGATATTGCAAGCAGCCTGAGCCTCGCGAACACTTTTTTAATATTTATGAATTTCAGTAACATTTACCTTGTCTTTAGTAGTCAATACTGCTTTAGGCATATTGCTTCAAGTATGTATAAAACAGAAGTATATAAATATATGTATTTATTAAGCGCATGAAAACAAGCTGTTTGTTTTTGGGGACTCCCCTTTATCGTATAAGAAAAATCTGTACGAATAAAGGAAAAGAATAAAAGGAAAAACAGTATTACTGACCGGTTATGGGAAACTAAAATGCCCAAAGGGTCGGAAAAAAGTGTCCGCGTCCGGTTATGGGAGGGTTGTCCGCTCAAGAGAGAAAAAGTTTTTTAGTCCCTAAGGATTTTTTTGGGACTAAAAAAATTTTCCGTTTATGGGAAATGTGCGCTTAAGAGAGGTGTCCGTTAGGAGAGAGTACCCTGTATACATATTTACAGCTAATAGTAATATATGTACATATAACACTTCTACTTTGTGTTCTTGTGTGCGGATAGCAAACATCTTATAAAATGTTTATTATAATAAAGTTGTTGAACGTGAAAATATACAGGCGTATTCAGGTAATCATAAACGTTAAATTTCACATGCGAATTTTATGTAATGAATGTCTTAACCCCTTTATGGTATTGTAACAGCACGATACAGCCATTGTCCTTGGGACAAAAGGATACTTTATCAAAAATAAAAACAGAACAAAATATCCACACTCATAAGCAACGTAAAAATAAGTTTTCAAATTACCTCATTCATAAGTACCTTTGAGTACAATATAACTCTCAGAAATACCAATAAACTTACAAGTGTACGAACAAGTTAAAGTTAAGTTCTTAAGTAATTACAGTGTAATTCCGGTTTAACGATTTATATAATGCCAATGCAATTCGTTCAATCGAAAATTTCGTTAATTATGGTACACTTTTAATATAATTTAATTAATTTAAAATACATTATCCGAATATATTATTATAAATTTTAATATATTTCATATCAGAGGGCTGTTTTTCACATTCGTAAAAGAGCGAATTCTGACTGGAATGATCGAGTTTTTAAAATTTGAGATTCTCTTGTTCAATAGCGCGTAAAATGTTTCAAAATTTCTAATGATGTGACCTGTTAACAAGCGGTCATTCATTCGTAACCTTACGAGTTTTTACTTGCAAAAAAGTGGCTATCGAAATAACTTTTTTTATCCGTATATATATGTAGATTAGGTGTCCAAACCAAAAAATTTTTTTGGGGCTCATGCATAATTTGAAAGCTTATAGGGCAAAGTATTTTGGAGATTTTTTTTCAGATTTTTCGAAAAAGGTTTTAAGGCCGCTCAAGTCGAATTTTTGCCAAAAATCGGGTCTGTCGTCCGATTTTATTTGTCAAAAAAACAATTTTTTAACTTTTGAGGAAACAATTTAAAAGAAAATATCCAAGCTTAATTTTTGTGCACAAAACCTATAAATTCTGGCAATATTTTTGCTGAATTTGGTACCCTAAATTAAAATTTTTCATAATTATTTCATAAATTTTGTAAACAACGCTTTATAACTTTTAAAATTAAAAAAAACGAATGATGCTGTTTGAAAGATCGACTGATTGTAAATAATTTATAAACAGGGCTGGGCAGTATTTGAGATACATGCATTTGAAGTAGAGATGGGATCGTGAGTGAGTTTTCACTCACGCTCACGATAAAATAATTTCACTCATGCACGCTCACGCACGACCTCATATTTTTGGCTCAAGTTCACTCGCGCTCACGTGATTGTAAAGAAAGTTAGTCACAATCACGAAAACTCACGCTCACGAAATATTCACGAAAAAATCACAACCTATAAGTATTTATACATTAAAATTTCTGAATGCAAATAGAAAAATCGAAAATACAATTAGAAAATTCTGCAATAAAAGAGGAAAATTATGTTTAACTGAGAAATATACTTTTCTGAAACAATTTGTTAGTTTTGAAATACAATTATTAAATTTTTATATATGGATAAGTCCCGGAAACAGTCCAACAAAATGGTAGTGATCCAACTTATTTTATATTTTTTATATGGAATATTAGACTAGATATATAATTCTGTAAATAAAATAAATGTATTTCGACGATCATCAATGCACAAATTATTATCAAATCCTACCCTACTTCAGAACTTCTAATTTCATACCAGAAATTAACCATTTTTAGGTATTCATATCATTTTACTTTAGTGTTGGTGAAGATGGCCCGATCGGAAGCCATTGAAATCACTTCAATATTAGCAAAAAAAAAATTGTGTTTACTATTTTGGATGCACTGAAGTTAGGTATGAAATTTCAGAATAGAAATATAATAGAAAAAATGTAACAAAAACGACAAAAGTTTTTGGCTGCAAATAAGTTTTTTACAACTCTCTTATATTAATCTTTCTTTTAGAAACTATATTTTGTGTAATTTATTATGCGAAATTCGCAAAAAATTAGGAAAACACACTTTAACTTTCAAAATTACTTCCGTTTTTTTGTGATCAATTACTGCGTAACAAACACCTGCTAAAAATTATAATTTCTGCCATTCGAAAGTACTCTTATATCCCACTAAACACCATGCATAAGTTGAATGTACATACCTCTTTTAAAACCCCAAAAAATTTTTATATATTTATGTGAAAACGCGTGCGAATGTAGGGTTCTCAAGCAGGATTTACACATGTGTATCAAGCGATTTTAAATTTTGTAGTTAAAATTAAATTTGACAATTGAATACAAATGAAAATTCTTAAAGAAAATATAAATTCTCTTTTATTTTAAAGTTTTGAAGTGAAATTCAAAATTATGTACGTATTTAAAATATTTTGATTAAAATCATTCATTTTCTAGCTCATAATCAATCTTTGTAAAATATTAAGATTAAGTAGGATCTTGTGCTTTGGCGTCAATAGATAAATAGATTTATGCAGAAATAAACTTTTGTCAGCATTTTTCCGGTGAAGTCTGTTTCACATCTCTTCAAGTATTCTTCCTGGTGTTGAAAAAACTCCTTCGCTTGTAACTAAGTTGGATGGTACACACAGTATTTGTTTTGTCAATTTCTGCAGAATTGGGAGATCTTTAGCTCTTTTCCAAAAACTTAGAATTTGTAGGTCTTGTTCGTCTGTGTGAACGCGAATGAAAAAACGAAAGAGAATTGCAGATATTTTTCTTCCAAACGTTCGCCAGTCAACACTCGGACTTATACTGCTACTTTGACTCGTTCACTCACATAAGGACATTAATACATACCGGTACAACGTGGCATTGCTACTTGTTTTATGTCTTCATGACAAAATTTAAAACCACGTACCTATCAAAAATATGAAAAAAAATCCAAAATCGAAAAAATCACGAAACAATCACGAAAAAAATCTACTCATGCACGCTCACTCACGTTAACTTTTTTTTATACTCACGCTCATGCACGCTCACGTGATTGAAACAAAAAACTGCTGACGATCATGCATGATCACGCATGATTCTCGTGAGCGATGCCCATCTCTAATTTGAAGTACGTATATAAAATACAAATACGTATTTTGTATTTGTATTTTAAGTACATGACGTGCAAGTATTTTGTATTTTATACATGTCCTGCAAGTATTTTGTATTTTAAATACATGCAAAAAATGGCAGTATTTCTCTGTATGATTCTATAGCACAACTTATGAAAAGTAAATTGGTAAGTTACGTAAGGAGAGCACTTTCGCGGCTATAGAACTGGAATATTTATAGGAATTCATTGTAGTTTTCAGGGTAACAACTGTTATTACGGAAAACTTTTGCCGACTTTAAAGTCTATTACAACAAGATTAAGTCGGCTGAATGGAAATAATTTAAGACATTTAAGTCCTATCACTACTAAAAGAGAGCTTGGAAAAAAGATTCGATAAGTTTTTTAAACTATCAGCGGAAATAAATAGAGCTATTTTGGTTCTCTGTTATCATCCTGGTTATAAGATGCGTTGGCTGCCAGGAAACATCACGACAGAAGAAAGACAAAGAATCCAAAATCTTGCTATTTATACTCTGGAGGAAAATTACAAAAAACTTAAAATGACACCTGGAGTAGAAACACCAGTAAAGAAGACGATGATTTTGTTATTTTCGTAGATAGTGATGATGTTGAATCTAGGACATCAAATTTGGAGTTAGAATTTGTCAGTTTCCTCAGTGAGAAGAGCAAAGAGATTGACAACTATCCAAATATAAAGAGAGTATTTATACACTCACAATATTATTACAGTAACGGACTGTACGTTATTCAAGATGTAATCCGTTGTCATTTTTAAAAGAATAAGCATTTAAAATTGTAAGCAATTTTATTTTTAACTGATTCTAACATTCATTCAAAAAACTAAGGACATATTAATGCGGATTTCCGGTTACTTTCAATATTGGCCGTTGTTTTCAAGTGCTGTTTTTTTCTTTGCTTGCATTATTTGATTTGTTTGAGATTTCCTCTCCTACACAAACAAAGGAAAAATCTTTTATTTTTATGGGCTTAAGTCAATTAATTTTTTAACATTAAAAATTAAATGAACTTTTGGTTTAATTTAAATGAAAAATGAGTAAACTTTCATTTATTTTAAATTACAATTTTAGTTAATTTTACGTACAGAATATTTTGAGTGTAGAATTTAATACAAGTTTGTGCTCATCAGGACCTGCAGAAATAATTTTTTTCTTCAGCATGTTTCATTTATTCTCCAACAAGAAACAGTTTGTCTGATGCTACATTCAAAAATCTGATATTTATGAAAGGAAACAAATGTTTTGTTGGTTAGTTTTATCTAATGTATTTTTGGTTTGAATAAAAATGGTGTGTTTTGTATTTTAAATACATATGTACATGACGTGGAATAAGTATTTTGTATTTTAAATACATAACCTGAAAGTATTTTGTATTTTAAATACATGACCAGCAAGTATTTTGTATTTTAAATACCGCAAACCATGTATTTTGCCCAACTATGTTTATAAACAATATTTTTTAATTTGCTCTTTACGGTTATACTATTTTTATATTAAAATACAAATTTTGTCCGATAAATCAAATAAAAAAATCGTTTTGTGTATGTATATAAAAGTTTTCGTTTGCTTTCAATACTGAGAATAACATAAGATCGCAAATTTATTTGCAAATATTTTGTAAAACTGTTATTTTATTGCACTGGTACGTCTTTCTTATTATGGGTAGCAGCGACAATGAATTAGTAAACGCAATTATAACAGAAGACAACTGCATCTATATCAGCTGAAGTTCTTTAGGCTGAGATTGCTAAAGCATGTCGTCGCTTCAGTTTTTCGGATCATCTATGCTGCAAAATATTGTAATTGAGTTTTTTTCCTTTTAGCAACTTTTAAGAAAGACGATTGTTCTTATGCAGAACTTTTTTCACAACAACATACACGGCTTAAAGCAATCAGCCGTAATGAAATCATCAGGCTATTGAAACTTATAATATCAAACGACTTTTTGATGCCGGCAAACGTGATATGTTTTAGAAGACAAGGCGTTGTACTTTTTCTCTTGGACTTGCCGTAAAATGCAATTTCTCACCCCGAACGTATTAAAATATACAAACCTTTATTTGTTACTTTGAATCTACTATTCGCAATAGAAAAATATTTATTCATTGGTTTCTCCATTTCGGTTCCTGAGATACCCAATTGGCATACTTTGAAATCATTCCCTTGGGCATCAGTCGTATGGAAACTTATTGTTGCTTACTACCAGTATATTAGCTTTGTTTTAGTTAAATATAAAACTACATAAATTCTTCCGTAAGTCGCAGTTCACTGCAACTTTTGTAGTAGAGAGTAATAGTATTTGTAATATTTCTATTTCATCACTCTCAAACAATATAAAAGATTTTGAAAAAAAGTTTTCTAAATCAAATCGAGAGTGAAATTAATTGATCAAGTATCATGTAAACCAGCGAATTAGCTTACATTTTAAATAATTTGTTTTAAGTTTTTGACTATTTGAAGAAATTTGTTATTTTGAGTAGTTTTTGGATTTGTTCGTAATATAAGGTACTCAATATAAAAAAAATTTAATGTGCGTTAAATCGCGAATTCGTTAAACTGAGTATTCTTTAAACCGGGATACTACTATATCTGACAGGCATATGTTATATAAAGTGTGTGGATGTAAATGTGCCAAAAGTAATCAGTGATAATAATGAGGCACCATCTCCGTCAAGTATCGCTATACTGCCACAGAAATGATATCAATGTCACTACAGCCATATATGTAGGACAATAATGCATTCTTTCCTCTGCTACTATTAGACTTGTTTTCATTCTACTTTATTTTTCAGGTTTCATATAAACGATTGCTATGTGTATGTGTGGTTCTTTTAACAAATACTATTTTGTGTAGCGATGCGGCAAAGTCTAGCAACCTTACAAGTTAAAATTTAGAAGCAGTCCGTCAAAATGAGTCAAGAAACAAAACACAACACACGCGAGGTTTTCGACTTAATAAGCGTAATAAGGATTATGACATGTCATTCCGCATAAAAACTTTTTATTCACATCCATACAAAATATAAATGAATACGTAAACATACATACTCACTACCCAGCGGTAAAACTCAAAAGGCTTTCATATTTATGGCCTTTTCGGAAGCCTGCCAAGGACCTTATATTTCATCTAAACACCGTAAACATTCCCTCCCATCAAAACGAATCCCTTCACAGGTTTACAATAAAAATTCCGTTGGACTTGTTTTAGTGATAATTAATAACTTTGTTTGTATACAAACAAGATTCTCTACAGAAGGCTACACAATTATTTTTCATTGTAGAAATTTTCTAACGTGAATTTTCGTAGAAACTCCGTATCAGCCTCGAATTACGAATTACAGCAACAGTGATGCCACTTTAGCCTTTTCGAGGTTAGATTTTGCCTTTTTTGTCTTTTAGGCTCGAAGTTTACGTTTTAGCTTCGTGGCTTTTTTAACCTTTTCTTATTTTAAATTTACCATCAAAAAGGCTACATTTTTCCAATTTTTAATAATTTTCTGCAGAACCCATAAAGTTATTTTGAAACATATTTAAAAATTAGTCCAATGACCAAACATAAGTACACTGAAGACAAAATTACATTGATTGAAATCCAATGGCGAAAGCTTTAAAGCTATAACTGAACAAATGTTGAGTCAACGATATGATTTTCGGTGGAAGTGCGACAATTTAAGAATGCGCTGCAAGAAAATAAATTTGGGCCATTGGCAAAGACATCATCTTTTACGTAGCTCTAAAGGTATTAACCCACAAAATGTCGGTGACCAATTATGATTGCCGCTTAGAGAAATCTGACAGTGTGAAACTTTTCGTTACTTGTGTGGCACGTAGCGCCATCTTGATAAAAACAAACGTCAATCAATATCTTTCAATTCTGGCCATACAAAATCATTAATTATCATGAAATTATCTTGTAACATTAATCCAATGTACAAATGTAAATACACTAAAGACAAAATTACATTGATTAAAATCCAATGGCGAAAGCTTTTAAGCTGGAAATGAGTCAGCAGTTGAGCTATGGGAGGACGTGTGACAATTTAAGAATGCACTGCAAGAAAATTCACTTCTTGGTTTGGTTAATCTAGTATATAGCTATCTATAGGGTCTTCCAATAAGAGGTTTCATTTCTATATTCATCAAAGGAGTATTTTAAGCGAAATCGTCGGATGGCGATTTAATTCTAAAGACAATATCAGCCAAATGACCGCCATAGCTTCGCTTGCAGGACCATATTATTTTTTGTAAATTTTCCATCACCGATTTCCACATTTGCTGCTGAATGCTTTTGATAACTTCATTGATCCATCTTAAAGGTATTGCATCGATTGTGGGCCATTGGCGTAGACCATATCTTTTACGCAGCCCCAAATAAAAAAGTCTAAAGGTTTAAATCAAAAGATCTCGGTGGACAATTGTGATAGCCCATTCGAGAAATCTCACAGTCAGGACTCTTTCACGTGTCTGTTGCGAAATGCCCAATTCCGAAGATTGGCGAGAAATGGACAAAATACCATGGGCTAAAACAGTAATATCCTAAGTACCCGCATCACTGACTTGTCCCAAGCGCTTAATTTTTTTTCACCAGTTTGACAATTGCTATACAAGAAGGTGCTTCACGACGACCCAAAGATGTGTTAGTTTTGCGAACTGTGAGCACGTCACTTTCAACAAAAATTTACTGAATTTCAATCATTTCAGCGTTGTTTATGCGTATACTGTTCCATTTTTATTAATGGCATAGGTTTTATTTGGCATCTGTCTTGTAGTTATAGGTTAAGTCAGTTACATACATATGTAACGATTACATACATATGTAACGATTACATACACATGTAACGATTACATACATATGTAACGATTCCATACATATGTAACGATTACATACATATGTATGTAGATTTTTATTTATTTTTGGATACGTACGTGAAGTGCAATTTTGTTTAATAACTTTTAGCATGTTTTATGCATTTTATTAATTATAAATACAAAATTTAATTAGGTATAAACAATTTTTTGTTTTTTTTTTTTAACTTTTATTTTTGGGCGTTTTATCTTTTTCTGAATTTTTAAAACGCAAACAACAAAACAAACAAACAAACAAATAATAATGAAAGAAAAATGCAACCATGTTAAAAAGTACATAAACGTAATCATTATTATGCGCACTACCTTTGGCTGCATTAATTTTTATTTACTTAAAAAAAATAACTTTAAGAATTACTGTCTGAGTTGTAATACTTAATAGAAAATTTAAGTTCTTTTTTTGCTTGGAAAACAATATTTGCCGTATTCATAAAAAATTAATTTGTCTTTGAAATCTATGTTAAGGAAAATGTTTATAAAAAATGTGTCTTAAAATACATTTTAAATACAAAATATTTTTGATGAATACGGGCCTATATGTATCGTTTAAGTTATATTTTTCGTTTATTTGTAAACTCATGAGTTTATATTGTTTTTGAAATTTCGCGAAGAACAATTAAATTGGAGTTGATCTTTTGCGAATTTACGCTATACATGCATTATATTGTGTAAGAGCCTAAAATAAAGCTTTCTGTAAGGGCCTTTTACTCCCGCCTTTCACCGCTGTTTACTTGCGCTTTCACATATGCATATGTACACGTCTAGTTAATAATTTAAAATTTTACAGCCAGAAGGCATGTCTTTTATATGTGTATATCCACTTTTGGAAAACACAAACACCATTTTTAAACCTCTGGAGGGATGGAAGTTTTTTAAAACGACTGACTTTATTTAATATACTGTCATCTTTAATACACACAACACATAGTATTTAGTTCTGTGTCTTCCTTTATTTTAAGTATATCTTCATTGTTGTTCATTTGTATCTTCGCCTTTATTAGAAATTTTTTAAGGATCTAGGTAATCTGGTAATATGTCTTTAAAACTAACTGACACTTTGAAGTTATGCCTTGATTTGGGACAAATTAAAAGACATTATTCTTTGTGTAAGCTTATCAAAATTGTACTCTGCTTATATATATAAAAAAAACTTAGTCCAAAAGGCGCACCACTGTGACTTTTGTTTCATTCTGACAATGCAAACGTTATGACCATTTAAACAAGAAGTTAATTCAAATGCGTATTTTATTTTAAGTCTGAAAACGAAAAAAGATATAACCAATATACACGAATACAATAAAATTAAATATATCAAAATAAAATAAAAAATCTTCATTTGCGTCACATAACAATAAATTACACAAGTGATAACTACTACCGGTATTTGCGTTTCGAAAACAATAAATAGAGGTATCAGTTTAGCCTTTTGAAGGCTAGATTTACCATCTTTTGTCTTTCATTCCCGATATTTACCTTTTAGCTTCTTGGCTTTTTTAAACGTGTTTTTTATTTAAAATTTAGCCTCCAATGGCTAAGTGCAGTTAAAGTTTAGTACACTGAAGACAAAATTGTAAAAGATTTTAAGCTATATCCGGACAATTGTGGAGTAATATACGTTTTGGGAGGAGTTTCGACAATTTCAGAATGCTCTGCAAGAAAATCAATTTCTTGATTTGGGTAGTCTTATATTTAGCTGTAGTATCACCTTTCAACAACACTGAGTTTTAAAGAATTTTTATTATTATGAAGACAACTAAAATTAAAGAAAGAATTAAAAAAAGAAAGAAAGAAAATCATACTTGGATTTAAATGCTTAATTATTATTATTGTACATTCGATGCTCTTTATAAAGGTTACAGATATATTGCCATGATTTTGCAATTATCGACGATTTGATTAGTATTTATGAAAATGATAAATCCGATTCTGCTGGTGATGAAGAAATTATGATACATGTTATATGAATTAATAATAGATGTGCATAAAAGTATAAAATTATTAAAATATTTGATTTGCTCAACCACCGATTATTGCAGGACACCGAATGTAGTTGTTTTCTTTTTAATTATATCCATATACCACTTAAATATATTTAAATAAAGATACAACAATTATTTCGTCTTGCCCAAATACAAATATTCTGTTTTAATTTTGATATATATTTAAAAATATGTAGCTTTTTATTAGTTTTTTTGTTTATGTACTTGAATTGCTTTTTTGTTTAATAATTTTTAACATGGTTTATGCATTTTTCATTAATAATAAATAAAACGTTGGATTATGAATACAAAATTTGTAGCCTTTTTTATTTTTTTTACCGATTTAGATATTTCTGGCCTTCTTAATAAGCTGATTTTCTCCAGTGCTTGGTAACAGTAGACACCATACATTCTGTTTTGGGGGACAAAATTTTAGCAAAATTGCAACTATAAAACAAAAAACATGTGCAAGTGCTATAATCGGCTGTTCCGAACTTTATATACCCTGTGTGTGAATAAAATTATTTTTTGCTCTTAACTTTTTAGTGCAACAAACATTTAATTTTTTTGTATAAGTTAGGAATGCATCGATACGCGTTCTTCCCGATGCAAAACTGATATCGATACTCAAAAAAAAATATGGACGGTACCGATTGAATTGGAATTCATGGTAAAATTAACAAAACAAAAGTAGACAAATTTGTTTTATTAACATACAACATTACAGCATAAGAGATTTTAATTATTTAAAATTTAAATTATTAATTTTCAGAGAAAGACGATTCGCAAGAGATTATTTAAAAAAGTACACATATGCATGAAGTCTTGAAATTCGGTTTGTTTCCCCGTTAGTACAAGATCACATGTATGTATAAATCCATAAAATTTTAACGAGGAAAAGAGAAAATTTCAGCGACAAAAGTTGCATAATATAAACTGGCATATTGTTTGCAAGAGACCTGCAGTGAAAAATAGTCCCTCAGATTCGACAGAAAATTTTAAATCTAAATTGGAAGAAATTATTTTTATAATTGATAATTATTGACTTGATTTTATACTCTGACTCTTCGTGTGTATTTTCTAGGGTATTCTTTCGGTTAACTGTTACTCGGTTAACCGATTAATTACTACCCGATCAAATGATCGGTTAATTTAAAATAGGCTGTTTTCGAAAAACGATTAAACCGGTTAATTTCACTCGACTAATCGAATAACTGATGTTTCAAAATTTTTTTTATTTATTTTTAGTATTATAACATAATTTTTGTGTTTTTAGTGCTTTTAATGGGAATTAGTATTTTAAATTTTTATTCGCACTAATTCCCAAAATTAATATTTTCCTTATTCAGTAAAACATTACCAATTTTCTTAAAAACAAATTGCAATTGATTATTGAGGGGTATAGCTTGTTCCTATGCGCATTTCACTGTTGCTAATGCAGATCATCAGGGTTTTTTACCCAAATATTTCTTAGAACAACTGGAGGTATTATATTAAACTTTCATTAAAACAAATGAAAAGTTTAAACAATATCACAGTTGTAACAATAACTCAATAATCAACCAATTATTTTTGTTTTCTTACTTTACCATTACTACCTAGGCTGACTTTTTTCAACTCTAATTGTAGTTGTAAGAGGTTTGTAGAAAATGTAAAAACAACAACTGCTATACATTTGTATAGAGTGATGTAAAACAAAATTTTTTGCGACCGCGTGTTTGTCAAGTGCTTTTGGTGCTTTTTTAGTGTTTTTAATTACTTGTTTCCTCTCATATACAAGAGTTATGTGTTTAGAATATATTTTTCATACAAACAAAGCAAAGGTAAATTACGGCATTCGATATCGAACAAAATCCCATATAAAATTTTTTTAATTTGTATGGAAATTTCGTTCGATATCGAATGCCGTAATTTGCCCCAGGACTCTAATGCATATGAAAGCATAATGAAAGAATTTCTATGTTTAGAGAAATCCAGGAAAAGGACTGTGAAACTAGAGGTATTATGGCTTGCTTTCGATATTTCCAATATCTACGATAAGTGAAAGAACTTTTTCCAAGTCAAGTTTTATCAAAACTAAAGAATAAAATCGTTTTAATAATAAACATTTAAACCAAATTTTTTTCTAAAAGATTATTTTATAAAATCTCCTTAAACTAATGAAATAACTAATAAAATAATCTCACGGTTTTGCTGTTTGTTATGTTATTGTTTTTTTAATAATAACTAACTCCAACTAATAAATGATTTATGCATTTTTATTTATTGAGATTACTTAGTTTATAATAAAACTTTATTAATCGGTTAACCGATCAATCATAAAATTTACTGATAATTTACCGATTAAACCAAGACGTCCGTTAATTATTCGAACGATTAACCGATTAAAGCAACAGCCCGATTAAATGAATCCCCTTAGCATTGAAAATAGTTAAACAGTTTCAAGAACTGAACTACTGTTAGCATTTATTAATTAAAAGCTTTAAAAAATTTTAAAAGTATCGTTGTATCGATAGTAAATTAATCGCCGATATCGATGTATTGGCAATCTTGAAATATCAAAGATGTATCGTTATCAGTTGTATCCATAGCATAAATTATGAATTCCGTAATAAATTTGTAATCATTTCTTGCCTAAAATGCAAGATATGAATAGCCCCTTAATATCGCTTTTAAATAAATTTTTACACATCCAAGAAATATTTCATTGACCATTGACTAATAATATTCCACTAAACGAAGAAATCATTTGAAACGTAAGAAAAGACGGATGAATAAAAAATTCTCTAAATATTGATAAGAATATAGCCAACTACTACCTAAATCTGCTGTCTGATGAATAAAATATTCCACTATTACTTTCTTATTAAAAATAATTTAAAGCTATCAAAAATTATTATTAAAAGAACAAACTTTTTAAAATAAAAGGCAAAAGTAATAAAAATAACAAAAATGTATCATAAACTCTTTAAAAAGAAATTTAAATCTTAGCTCATGATTTTAACCCGAACCAACTTAAGAAGTTGGTTGGCACGGGCTCAATTAAGGAACTTCCAATGTTCATGTTAATTTTTTTTAAAGATTTTTTGATACATTTTAGTTATTTTTAATTATTATTTTAAAAACTTTGTTCCACAATATATTAGAAAACCCACGGCACAATCTCATTTGTAAAATATTTTTTATGTTTTGCATTTTTGATAATATATGGACTATAAAGGGCGTAATTTTTAAAAACAGTAAATATGTTATCGAATAAAGTATTTTGTAAAGTCATAAAAAATGATTTGAGCAAGTTTTTGACATTTTTATTTGATATAACATAAGAATAATACCAAAAATTAAAGTAACGATTTACGTTGTAAGAAAAAATAGTAAATTATAAAATATGAGAACATATTTTAATTCATTATTTTAAGTTAATTCTTTTTTTGAAACTCAAATGTACGTATGTGAACTATTAGTATTCTAATAGTTATCTTTTTTAAAATTTTGTTAACTTTTCCATTTATTTGTCTGTATTGCGGTTGGACCAAACGGTAAAGATTTTGGTTCAATGTGACCAGTATGTGGTCAATCGAATTTCAACCTGAAGTGATTTCAAAAATATGAATTCGGTAATTCTCATTCAGCCTGCTAAGAAAACAGATGTATTTAATTAAAAACATTTTTTATTTAAACAATTTTTTGCGCTTGTAAAATTTGTTTGCTTTCAAGTTTTAAGTCATTTTGGTTATCAAACCGCGTTCAATGGAGCATTAAACGCACATATTCCATAAAACTATAATTTCATAGGAGTTTTTAAAGAATATAAGACGAGTTCATTTTATATGAATGTGAAAAAGTGTTTTTTGTCTCTCAATTATTTCCTAAGACCTTGTTTTAAATTACAATATAATATTATATACGAAATTGATAAAAAAATTTTATTCCAAATACGATTTTTTAGTTAATATCAAGATTTTTGGCAATAGGTACAATGATATGATTTTTTTCAAATCAAATATTGCAAATTCAAATTACAGAGTACGTATGCATTATTTTCGCTGGATTTTAAAGTTTTTAGACTCATTTCTGATTACATATACAAATTTCAGCCGTTTTCGCGATAGGTTTTGTTTGTTAAGTTTTTTATTATTTAAACGATTTTTAATCATTTTGGGTCTTGATACCAAAATAAATTATTACATACATTCAACTTTGTTTTCATTTTATAGAAGGGCAATTGAAGATTAATTCATTGTTTTTATAAAATGTGGTCCGAACTTAGCTCTGAATTTCTCTTTGCTTATTGAGACTGACTTCCCGCTGCGTGGGTCCTTGGTTGGGGAAATATATGGAGTGTGGTAACCCCTTCTCTGGATCGAACTCGGTAGTCGTGGTAATGGAAGCGCCGGGGAATATGATCACCTTGGATAAGGTAACATGGGCGTTCAATACTTTTTGGTAGTACATCTGGTGGGCTATATAGAGCGGGGATTGCAACCGAGGGAATACACTCGGGCAGCATTCCTGGATATTGAAGGCGCCTTCTACAATATAAGCTTGGAAGCTATCAGGAAGGCACTAGGTCATTTAGAGGCTCCGCTATTCCTGGTTGAGTTGTTCACACGGACTAGGGAAGCGAGTGCTTAGGAAACTGGTGACTAGTGGAACCTCACAGAAGGGTGTTCAGCTCTTGGCTGTCTATGTAATCTTATGACATTTTGACAGGTTAGGACAGAAGGTCGTGGCGTACGCGGATGATGTAGTGATATTGGTATCGGGCAAGTTTCTGCTTGTCAAACTGTCACCATCGGCGCTTGCCTTTTGGTAATGCCGACTAGAGAGAGCTGATCAGGTAGGGGCAGATTATATACGAGATTTGCTATATTCATTGATAGCTCAAATATGAGGGGTAAGGGACAATATTGCTAGGGGCACGGAGATCACTATTTATGTGAACAGTCAGGCGGCTCTTAAGGCCACAATGGACTGTTACGTGAATTCCAAGCTAGTAGACAATTGTAGAAGAGCTCTAGGAGAAATCTTAGAGAGCTATGTGCTAAGGTTGTGCTGGGTACCGGGTCACTGTGACATCACCGGCAATGAAATGACCGATGAGTTGGCCAGAAATGGAGGATCAGGAATGTCTAGAGGCGGTTAGACTTCCGATGCGCTTCTATTTTGGAACGATCAGCGAATGGATTCGGAGCGGAACTAATAGGGCCTGGAGGAACCAAACGGATCGCCGGGTATCACGTGTGCAATGGCCGTTGCTTAGGAGTTTCGATTCGGATTCGCTGCTGGGCAGAAGTAAGCTCTGTGTTAGGACCATGACAGGTGTTATCACGGGCGACAGGATCCGACTTGTCGAATATTTGCGTGTGAGGACCCTGAGCAGCTGGAGAAAGTGGAACACATTCTGTGTCACTGTCCCAGGCTGCTGAGCAGCAGGCTGATGTAGCTGGGCAGTAGATTCTTGAGGCTACGTAGCAGGAGTCTGAGTGCATGGGACATATATGTGGTCAGGGTTGTTCTCTTCCCATTTTCTATTCAATTTGTCATATATTTTACTTCACACCAGCCTTCCTAACCTAAGCTTCCTAACCTAACATAACCTAACCTATAAATAAAAAATATCCCTTATGGGAATTTATATTGAAAACAACAATTTATATTTTTAAATATAAAGAATATTAAGTTTAGATTGTGAGACAAAAAAGAGAAAGCAGCTTTAACAAACGTACACAGTAAAAAATTATGGTTTACTTTTAAAACCCATTGGTATTAGTTTAAAACTTTAATTCTTATTATAAAACCATTTGGTTTTAGCTTTAAACCATTTCAGTATTAAATTCTAATTTAAAACTAAAAAGTTTTAATTTAATGATAAATAAATTTAACTTTAAACCGTAAAGTTTTATTTTAAAACCATGAAATACTCATGCATTTCGATCAAATCTTAAATGGTTTAAAAACAATACCTTTTTAGCTTGAATTAATAATATTTAGTTTAAATCTAAAACCATAAAAAGAATTAAACCTGCTCTCTCACATATTAATCCCTTTTGGTTTTAAAATAAAACCAAAATATTATTAAATGGCTCTCGCTCTTACATATTTTTTCGGCAACTTTTAACTTAAGAAATTTTGGTTTAAAATTAAAACCAGAAAGTTTTAAATTGCGCTCACACTCTCTCAGCTGTATCTGGCAAGACGCCAAATTTAGTAATTTTGGTTTTAAAACAAAACCAAACAGTTTAAAAGTGATGAAATCCTAGAGAGCACATGGAAAATTTTCACAATGGCGGTATTCAGTGTTTGGTGCAAATGCTCTTGCGAAAAGGCAAATGCAAAATATCGTAGCTTTTTTGTAAAATCCAACAACAAAATACACAGAGTTGCCGTTAAATTTCACAAAAAAGCTACGATATTTTGCATTTGCACTTTCGCAAGAGCATTTGCACCAAACACTGAATACCGCCAATGTTTCTCAAGGTAAAATACAACGCAAAAGTGCAATTTCTACAAATTTGTAATGATATTAAAAGTGAAGAGTTTGCGCCTGAAACAATTCTATTTGCAGGTACGTACGTTTACATATCAAAAGTGATTAAATGCAAACTGTTTGCCAAAAAGCCATTTGTATTTTTCTTTTTAGTTCTTGATAAACTAAAAATCAATAAAGAATGCGAAATTTCTTTGCATGATCGGGACGGAGCCGAAATTTGTGTGGACCAATTGTTGGGAGTCATATTGCAGTTCATGCACTGCAATTGCTTTTTTATAGAAATTCGAACTAAAAATAATGACACTTCAACAAATGTGCAAGAATCGTCGAGTCACCTTATAAATCAGAAGGAAGGTATTTCATTAATTGCTATGCTTGCATTAAAAATTTCCTTCTTTACAAGGAACTTGAAACCTATTTAAAAAGCGGAGACATTTCAAATATTTTGAAGGAGTACGAAAGCAACAAGACTTTAACCGACAACTCTCGTCGCGCTTTGGTGCGCGAGTCCGTAAATTTTTTGCGATAAAATTGTGGAAACCTTCCAAAGCGTGAGGAAAAAATTGCTTTGGCAAAATCAATTATACAGCTTTTTCCGTCCTACAAGGTAGCAAATAGCAAATTTGAAGGAATTGTGAGTATGCACTTTTTATTTGTTCATTTTTTTGTGCCTTATGTTAACAATACGATTTTAGGATCTTTATTACAACCCGGAATATAACACAGGTTATTTGGCTGCAAAATTGAAAAACTTAAAGCACAAGCTCACAAAATTCTCTGACGTAAGCAACAAAAAGCAGAAATTGTCATCAGTTAGAGAGGAAGACAAGGAAGAAGAACTTTCACAGGACGATCTGACATTTTTTCAAAATTGCGTTGTTGCAGATAATTTGCAGGTTGTAAAGGAAAATCTATTAATTGAATAAAAATTTATTAAATATTTTGATAAAACTTGAAAAACTGTTTTTTCTTATTTGGGTTTAGGTTTGAAACCATAATACGGATAATTTTAATCCAGTTTTTGATTTAAATTTAATCCAATTTTGGTAAAAATTTGAATCTAATTCTTGATTAAAATTGAATACTAAAATGAGATCAATTTAAAACTACTTGGATTCAATTTTAAACTATTTTGGTTTTAGTTTTAATCCGGAAAAGTTTACTTTTAAAATCAAAAATGGTTTTGATTTTACTCCAATTTTGGTTTTAATTCAATGACAAGAATATTTCCTCTCCCGAATTTTCTCTCTCTCATTTTTTAATCCAAAATGGTTTTAATTTAAAACCATTGTTTTACATTGTTCTATATAAAAACCAAAATGGTTTTAATATTAAACTACATTTTTTACTGTGTACTGAAAGTTTAAGCTATAAAATATTTGAAAAGAGGTATCAAATTCTAGCCGGGAAGATTTTTTTGCCTCTGTTATGTGTAACATGTGTAACAAAGTATCCAAATAACAATATAATAGTTAACACATTATTGATCGTTTTGAAAAGAAAAGAAAAATATTATTATGGTGCTTAACATTGGTAAAAAATATATATTCTGTATAACAACCGCGATTCATTCATAGAAAAGTATCAAAAACTAACCGCTCAGCTAAAATTTAGATTTCTCATTGGCACTCACTTTCACTCGCATTAGTTTATGTCAATAAAATAAAAAAAATTTATAAAATTTTTTTATATATTTTCTTTCTGATTGTAGATTTAACTAATACATTTAAACCTGCTGCTGTTGTTTCAAAGACGTTAACCATACTCTTTGCTGATTTATTTTGCACCACAGCAGCATCACCCATTCTTTTTAAAGTATTAGCTTTTTCTGTAGCTGAAAGCATTTATTGTAACATACATGCATATTTATTTATGTAGTTTATTTTGGTGCTGGGAAGTTTCCGGGTTTGTATTTGGTGTAACCACTGCAACAGCTTCAATGCATCTAGCTGGTGACTCCCCCAGTGCAAAAAAACAATCATCAATTGATTGGGGCTTTATACCAAATACTTTACCTCCGGGTGCTACAACTGACGATGAAAAATAGCTTCTTGTATAAGCCCGTCTCTCTGAGGTTCTTTTGGTTTTCCCTATTTTTGTAGTGCGTGACCTTAAATCTGCCCAGGTCTAGAGTAAGTTCGGGTAATGTGGAATACTTATTTTTATTTGACTATAATGTTTTGAAGCTTAATTCGAGTAAAACTATCTCAGGTGGTATTCTACTACAGACCTTAGATTTTTGGAGCCCAAGTTTTAAAATCATTTAAAAGGAAGTGAAAAAATCCATAAAGCAGCCATTGAAAAAATTGGCAGGTAATACTTTGTTCTGTTAATGTGGTACATTAGCGTGCGTGGCCGAAGGTGATTTTTTTGGACTGCCTTTTCCATCTAATTTTTAAATTATATTTATTTTTATTGAACTCAAAAATTTTGTTGCAAAAGCAAAACCACAAGTTACTGATTTTAACATTTCATTCCCAATGTTATCGACACATTCGTAGCACAAAAATCGGATTTTATATGAAAACATTTACGTTTTCATTCGAGTTGTCAGTTCGTTTAGAGATAATGTAGAGAAATCGAAATCAATGTTCTTTCTCATAGAATGCGAATGAATGTGTTTTTTTTTAAATCAGAAATAGGCAATTATATTTTTTATTAAAATCTGTTTCTGATAGAATAATGTATGTGTTCCGGGCAAATATTACATTTAAAAGGAGTTTCTTTTCAAAGAAACAGGAAACACTCAAACAAATTTTTATGTACAATTTTAGGCTTTTTAGAATAAATTTGTGCTTTTTCTCTTATTATTGCTGAATTTTATAAAAAAAAATCTGAGAATTGTTTAAAATAGTTTGTAATAAAAAAGCTAAAACCCATTTTTTAATAAGTAATGGATGTAGCGAACATTTCGCGTTAATAAACAGGCAATTAATTGAAGTGCTTTTGAAGATTAACTCGCTGTTGTTATAGAATGAAAGAAACATGTCTTATGAGAATTTATATTGAAAACAACAGTAAAACACAAAGTTTTAAATATAAAATAAAAAATATAAAATAACCTTTGGCAAATATACTGAAAGTTTCAAATATATTTGAGAAAAGGTATCAAATTTGACCTGGGAAGAGATCTCTTTGCTTTGTTATGTGTAACTAATTATTTAAAAACATTTTAACTGTTAAGAGATTTTTGATCATATTGTATAAAAAAAATATTATTATATTGCTTAAAATTCATAACAAACGTACGGAAATAGAAAAAAAATATTTTTCTATAACAACCGGGATTCAGACCCAACTTCATATAAAATTTTAAAAATAACTAATCCTTCAATTCTTTACTCCAAGAAGCATCGCAGAAACTGTATGACTAATTCATATTAATATATTTACTTTTAAATATTGTTGCACATTTATGTATTATATGTATTTTCTGTTAGTAATTCATATTGGAAAGACCAAAAATGGCAGCAGTGCTCATTATTGAATTGTAAACTGCGTTGCCGTTTTAGCATTTACCGTGGACTTAATGCATTAACATTTTGGGAATATATGCTGTTTTAGCATAAACAAATTTTAATAATTTTGGGTGTAATAATTTAATTTACTTTGTTATAAGTCTCATTAAACATGAACTACAATATCTTCCAGATTAAAAAACAAGCAGAAATTGTATGCGTTTGTTATGCGTAAAATCTTACAAATTTGAAGAGAATAATATATGAATTGAATTTCCAACCTTAAAAAAATGTTTCTTTAAATTCATTTCAAAGTACCACTGCAAAAAATAAAATTTATAAAAATTATATATCATATATTAAGGTAAAATAGGAAAGTAGTTTTAAAGCAACATGGTGCTACACCCACAATATACCAAGGCAAATCGGATCATATTAGCCAGATGTAAAAATATCAAAGATATTTTAATTAATACAAATTATTTTTTACCGAAAAATAATTTCATAATTTTACAAATAACTTTCTCTCACGCGAAGATTTAAAAAATAATATAGTACATTCACAATCTTCTAAAGATCTTCTCAAATCCCCTGAAATCGTAAAAAAGTAACTGGGGAATAAAAATAAAAAATTCAAAAACATTATTAAACCATTTGAAAACTCCAAAATTAAAAAAAAGTTTACGTACAAAAGCGGGCATGTAGTAGTTCCAAAGTTAACTAACAATGGTCGGTCGCTGGCGGGATTAAATACATATGTTCAAGCGTATAATATAAAAAAACGATTTTTAAAATTACGCTTATATTAAATGATTTTACATATTAGCATTTCATTTCATAAAATCGATGAATAAATATAAAAAATTTATAATGTATTATTGTAGTCGTTTCGCCAATTATAATAAAAATACCGTATTCTGACATTTTGGAAGTACGTTCTGCACCTGAATATACAAAACTATACACTTAGGGCCAGTTTATGACTTCGTATTTAAATGTTATTTATATTTAAGTTCTATTTAAATACGAAATAAAGTTATGCAATACAAACTTAAATAATATTTAAATGACCAACCTTGCCGATTTAAGTTCCATTTAAGTTGTGCACACATACATACATACAAAAACATATTCCTTTGCTAGTTTCTTGTTGTTTCGCGCAACAAAGTAAACAAAAAATTTGCGTCCATTGAAAAACCAACATCTTTTGGCGTGCAATTTGGACTAATTTTATTAATATTATTCTATTATATCTTTTGCTTAATGGTTTTACACTTTTAAAATATTGCAGTAACCTGTCACTGATGTTATTTTCAGCCTGAAAAAGAATCCATATTAGAAATTTTTCTTTAATTTTGTTCACCAGCTGTTTTTCCAAAAAATTGAGAGAATTTCATAATGCTGCCACATTTTTATCGTAATTAAATGCAAACAATAATTTAACACTGAAAAACTGAAACTGTATTTAAATACAACTTAAATTTAAATGAAAATTAACTAAATGCGTATTTAAATATGAAGTCATAAACTGGCCATTAATATAGATAATATATCATAGCGTGGCAAGAGTGACCGGAATAAACAAATAATACCCATGAAAAAAAATATTGCGCATTGTGCAATGTCCGTTATTTTGTTGTGTGGTTGTGTTGTGACGTAGACATAGAATATGTGTTGTAAACAAGAGTACATTTGTGTATGGAGAGTAAGCCTAAATGTAAAATTGTGGTAGCCCGATGCATCCTATACATAAATATATATTTGTTCCTTTGAACTTCTATAAGGAGCATAGGGAAAAACAAATTCCTTCTCGATTTTCTGCACGAAGTTTGATTTCATTCCAGTTAAGTTCAACTTGGACGTTTTAATTGCTATTTTGCATTTCCAGGCATGCGATGGTCGTCCTGTACGGCGGCTACCCTGTGGGTTGCATTCTACAGCTTGTTTTGCTACATCATCCGAGGGTTTTCGCAGGATGTGACCTATCCAAGTCCATTTGCGCGTACAGATTTCACGTTTGATCGGGTGTTGATTAGTTTCTGACCACAGGCGAAAAATGGAGACTATTGAGACCACGAGTCCCGTAGAATCTTACGTAAACATTTATTAATAAAAACTTATATGTCTCGTTTTGTCGCGTTACACGTCTCGCAACAAATACAATAAAGAGGATTTTTTATTTGAATTGAACAGGCTTAGCTTTGTACGCCGTGCCGACGAGTTCCACATAGGGTTTAATTGGCCAAAAGCCTGAAGCACTTTATTTACTCAGCTGAAGATATCTGCGATGGAGACACAATTTTTATCGAATATGCTACCTAATTAACGAAAGGACTCTACATCATCAAGTTGGTGGGTTTGTATGATAAGCCTTTGTTCGTTGTTTACATTTATACGCCTTGTTTTAGTCTTACCAGATGTCATCTGCGTAGTCATGATCCTCTAATCGACCTTACAGGCCCCACGTGATTCCTCTTCTACGGTTTATGGCCTTTTTCATTACTATGTATATCGATTACGCAATTAAAAAGCAATGTTGATAAAACACAAACAGTTGGCATTTGCATATAGGCCCTTGATGAGATCTATTAATTTACGTTGAACTATTTTGCACACTAATGCTCTCTATATGGCAGTATGATTTATGGTGTCAAATGCATTTTCAAAATCAAAAAAATTGGTATAGCGGTGAACTCCATTCTACTGACTATTCCACAATTATCTTTCCTATCGATACGTTTGATTATTATGCTTATTCACACACAATGTGTGTATACATGAACGCATGGCATTATTAATGTATGTATGTGTTTAAAAATATGAGACTGTATGGCGTAAAAAGGGTAAAATTACAGCAAACACACCAACTTCTATCAAGAATTTTAAGTTTAAGTATTTTAAAACGAATAAGAAATATTATATACTTAATCGAGCAAAATACTCTAACATGAACAAATGCTCTGTGGTGTATAAATTTTTAAAATCTTTACAAGCAAAAATTATATCGAATATTAATTTTTGTCCATATTTTAGCCATTAATGGACCAACTTACATTATTTTCAGAGGAACCTCCGCAGAATTGTACACAAGAGATCTGCTTCGAGCGCAATAAAAAATCAACAGAATAGGACACATCTAGAGAAAGTCGTTTAGCTTAATAATAATTATTATTGACCCGAATTTTCTAATTTTCAAACCGAAGGCTGTCTCGGATAAGGTACTGAAATATACTTAAAAAATTTTTTTTCTTATGTGTATCATTCTGTTGGTTTATACGCCACATGACCTACGGCTAAAATATTGTTATCTAGAAATGAAGAATTGAAGAACTGGTTTGATTGATTATGAATTTTTTCTTTCCATGATAGATGGCAAAGTCTTAAATGTAATAACAGATACCTCATCAACGTTGAACTGTACAAAAGTCTCAAGGACAAAGACGGCAAAAAATTTATATAAACAAATACTGCAAGATTTCATTTATTAAACAGAATGAGAACCTTTTCAATATGTTGGCGGCCTCTTCAGACCCACTAATATCATTACGAAGACATGTAAGATCTCGAAAGAATTCGGAAGAGCATAAATAAACATCACAATGCTAACGACTATTTTAAAGAGAACTAACTAATAAAAATAATTGTACCAGTTTAAAAAAATATATACTAAATAATTTAATGCTGTAGATAGCATTAGTATATTAATATTTAACATTTTATATGATTTTTACAATTTAAAAATATTATTGCTTCAAAAGATATGATTTTTACGACAAAAAAGGTCAAAAGGTATCGCCATGCAGAGTACCTATCACCATGCGGGAGAAGTTATTTTTAAACTAAAGGAGTTCAAATTAAAGTGATTTTTAACAATTAGAAATATTTTTCAGCTTCAAAAATTATAATTTTTGCAACAACAGAAACCACTGTTCATAGAGCCTCTGTAGGCCTATGGTCATGCTGGAGCTTGAGCAGTCTTCTTGCAAATGCTTTTTAAAATTTTCAAACATCTTTATTAAAAGTCAAAGGCCATAAATGCATCACTGAGCGCCGCACAATGGGGCCTTTTGTTTTTTCGTTGCAAAAATCATAAGTTTTAAAGTAATAAAGATATTTAAAATTTTAAAAAGCATTTGAAAGAAGACTCTTCAGGCTTCAATATACATGATTTGCACGGTCATAGGTTAGCCGCGGCTCTGTGCACAGTGTAGGCATTTGACTGTTTTTATTACAAACATCATAACTTTAAAAGTAATATAGATATTTTAAAAATCTTTAAAGCATTTCAAAGGTAACCGTTTCCGATTAGGAACAAGTAACCTGCATGACCATAGGCCCACAGAGGGACTACGCGCAGTGGTTGGTTCGTTGCAAAAATCATAGTTTTTGAAGTTACCAAGATATTTTTAATGGTTAAAAGTCGCTTGAATCTTAAATCCTTCAGCTTCAAAATAAGTGCTCCGCATTATGATAGGCACTGGGCACGGTGACACATTTTGACCTTTTTTGTCTCAACAATCATATTTTTTTAAATAATGATATTTTTAAAATTTAAGAAGCATTTAAAGCACAACTTTTTGTGTCTGAAATGATATTCTCATAAAGAAGTCTATAAAAAATACCACTCTAATATAAGACTTTAGACTAATATTATATTTTTTATTTACACTACAGATACACATTTGTGAAATATTTTTAATGTTAATGCTATATAATATATAATGATATTAAATTATTTAGTATATTTTCTTCAAACTAGTATACTTTTTTTGTTCGTTAGTTTTCTAAAGTTAGTTTTCTGAAGATGCCGCCAACATATTGAAAAGGTTCTCATTCTGTCAAATCCGTGAAATTTTGCAAGTATTCGTGTATCTAAAGCGTTTGTAGTCTTTGTTTTTTGCATTCCTGGGCTTCTTAGATAACTTTCCAATTGGTAAGCATCGATATTCAATTAAATTTTTACCATGAGCAAAATCTTATGGACCGTAGGAGTTAGTTTCTTCTCAAGGCACATTTGAGCCAAAAGTTGGGCGGTTGTTGATGCACAATCATGACACTTTGAGTCAATTACCATTTCTCTAGAGTTTATAACATTTAGGATAACTGCAACCCTTTTTATAATATGATTGTCGACCCTAGTAATTTGGGCTGTTAACTTATCATTTTCAAAAAATGCTCTGGATATATTACCATCGTTAGTATTTCCATACCCATGCTTTGGGCAGTCTATTGTCAGTACACGATTCTTAAGAAATTCATTTTGTATAAATTTTTTTCAGCAGATAGTTTCTTTTTTGGTGTTGCGTTCTTGCCAAAACATTCTCCTTCTCGCGGAATTGTAAACGCTACTCCATGCATCTAGTTCTGGCATGTAACGGAGAAATTCTATATTCATAGTTTTGCTCATCACTTGAATCATAAAAATTTTTAAAGTCTGTCTGGGACTTTTTGCAAATCGCACACTTCAAAGTTTTCGAAGTATCTGTTATTACATTTAAGACTTTGCCATCAATCATTGTAAGACAAAATTCATAATGAAAACAGTTGTTCCGTCCTTCATTTCAAGAACAGAAGGCTTTAGTTCAGAAATTTGATTTTTTATATCATGTACTGATTTGATTATTTCTGAAGACTCTTTTGCATATTTAAAAAATATTGCACGGCAAAAATTAACTAATGATGGGCGACGATTTTTTCAATGCTCAGAGATTTCACTTCTCAGTCATAACGGAACTACAGAAGCCATAAACATATTTGCATCTATAATAGTTGTGTCATTTGTCGATATTGTTTGTTTGTAAGCACTTTGACCGGATGATCAATCTCATTCCCACTTATTTATCAATGTAAGATTATCTGGAAGTAATACTGCTTCCCTTTCAGGAAAACTTTGAATAAGGCGTTTGGCTGATGATAGATTAAGTCTTTCAGGTTAACCTCTACCGATACTTCAATAGCTTGCAAGCGCCTCAGCTCTTGTAATGCCATACTTTGATTTATCTTTATCTTTTGCATACTTAAGACATAATGCTTCTGAAAGATGCGATTTAGATATATCTTTTGTGGCATTTTGAAGTATACGTTTTTTTTTGTGTACTCCGAACACTCGTTTCTGATTTTTGCAGGTCTTCCTCTTCTGCTGTCAAAAGATGTATGCGATTCTTCGATGTTTTCAAAAGTTGTTACTCCATTTAGCCAGTCTGAGTTCTTTTCCATAAAGGTTTTTGTTGTACGGTTTGAGGCAAGCCATTTTTTTTAACTTCCAGGTAAATGAAGTGAAAATTAATTTTAACATGCTTTTAGTGGTATCCTGGTAAATCGTGTAAGTTTAAACAATAGTCAATTTAAAAATTTTTTTTATTATGTGAGTTTCTGAATAACTCGAACAATTCTAAAATTTGAAATGACATTATCGCACTTTAAAGTAAAATTGTATAAGTTCTGGTACTGATCACTACTTTTACAAAGTAAAACTTAACTGGATGCATTACACAATTGCGGTTTAATTTATACCCAGAAATAAAAAAAGGTTCAAACTATCAGATTTTTGAAACAGAAATCCAGGTCTCAATTAACTGGATTACACAACTGCAGTTTTTTTTTATTCAGTATAAAAAAAGTTTTAAAACTACCTGCATATAAAAGAGAATTCAAGAAAAATGCATGAGATTGTAACAGCTTTCTTCATATTTCAAGAAAACCTGTAATTTTTTGTGCATAAAATTATTTAAACAAACATGCTCAGAAAATATGGGCGAGACCATTTTGCGCCGTTTTTAGATATGGTCTATTTTATTTGTAAAAATACCTAAATATAGGGTGTCTGAAAAACGGCAACTGCCGAGCAAGAAGGGCATCGATGTATATTTTGTTTTTTTTTTATTAAAAAATAAACATACCTTTAAAACAATACCAAAAAAGTGATGATCGTACGGCAATTTTTCTGACACTTCAATTCTAAAGTTTTTTTAAACATCACCTTTTTTGGCTTTCTAAAAAAATGTCGACTTTACGCAGCTCCATCAGCTACAATTTTAATGCAATTAAAAAAAATCGTTTCTGAATTGGGATCATTAAGAATTTCTTTATACGATGTATTTTTTGTATTTTTGCCACGGGTTTTGGGAAAAGGCGCTACAGTGCGACATGCTTTTATATGGCTACCAGCGTTGCCATTTGCTAAGTTTTTCCTTTTTTTGCAAGTTTTTTGAGATGCAAAAAAGTTTTTAATTAACTGGCTGAAAAAACAAGTTTTTTTTAATATATGCAGTTTTTCAAGTTTTTTTGTAATTACTTAAAGTCTGGAATATATTTTATGAATATATGCATTGACGACGTAATAATGCACATTATACAATGACCTTATATTTTTCACTCCCTTTTTATACAAGAATGTTGATTTGTTTTTACTCCCACAAAAAAAAACGACGCTGTTATTATAAATTAAAAGTTTGGAACTTATTCGTGTGTAGAAAATTGAACTGAAGTTGTTTTAAAGAAATGGATAAAGACTTTATGAAAAACGGTAAGATTATTGTACTATTTACAATAATTTGTAAAAAATTATTGATTTTAGGAACCTCGTGCACAGGATGTAAGGAAACCACCATAGACGATGTAGTAGTCGTAGACGAGATCCCAGGTTGTTTAACAAAATCCTTATTTAAGAAAATAGTTTATTCAATTTTGTCGTTGCCTATATCTACAGCAAACGTAGAACGATTTTTTTCAAAAATTAATTTAAACAAAAATAATATTAGAAACAAATTAGAAATTCCCACTTTATTCGGTATTTGGAGAGCAAAAGACTTTTTGAAAAAAAATAACTGTGATTGTACAAACTTTAATCAATCTAAAGAAATGGTTTTGAAGTTTAATAAAACAATGTACAAATAATAAAATAAATAGATGTATGTGATATTATTACACAATATTAAATGAAATTATAGAATAATCTAAAAAGAAATTTGAGTAAATATTTAAAATTTCTTCTAAACGACAAATTAGATCTCCAAAAATGAATTTAATGTTATGCTTTATTATTATTTATATATCGTTTAATATACATATATAGTATGTATGTAATGTTTGTTATGTTATCTTTTCTTTTAGTTAGAAAAAATATGTATGTTTTTATAAAATATTTTTAATAAAAATGAAATCTAATTTTGTATTTTCATTTATTATTTTGACTTTGTTAAAGAAAAAGTTTTTTTATTAAAAAAAAGTTTTTTTTCTGGAATGGCAAGTTTTTTGAAAAAAATATGGTAACGCTGATGGCTACTAACAGTTCTTTGGATATACTATACTTTATATTACGTACATATACATAAATTGAATTTGGCGATTCACATACATTTATATGTATTATATGATATTTTATTTTAGTCTATAAAATTTGATCTTTCAATACTTGCTTCGTAATAATATAGCGATATAAAAATTTTCTGTGAATTAGAAAACAATAAAAAATATTTTTTGGCGATTTTATATAACATTTATACATGAAATTATGTTTATCGATTATACGTTCAGAGCATGGCCCCGTGCGACTTTTACAAAAATGTTCTTTGTTGCATTCAAGTTATGATTTGCATATTTTTTTATGATTTCACATCATTACTTGGTGTTAAAGAAAATATAAAAAAACACATGAAAACAGTAAAAACTAAAATGGAGTTAGATTAGTATGCATTCATTCACATATAACTTTTTTAGTGGAACTTCCACTAGCCGGTTGGAGTCCCGTTCTTGCAAACGAGAGCCTTCTCTGGCTAGCTTGTCCGCAATTATGTTTCCAGGCGCGTCTGCGTGTCCTGCTACCCAGATTAGCTCAAGGTTGGAATGTGACGCCATCTCGGTTAGGGATACCCGGCATTCCTTTACCAGTTCAGATGTTGTATAAACAACCGATAAAGCGTTCAATGCAGCCTATCCAATTTTCGGTCTCAAAAGCAAAGTTAAATAAAGGACACATAAAGAAACATAATTTTGATTAAACGTGTATTTTATTATGTTTGGACCATACCATTATGTACGAAATACAATGTTGTTTCTAGGTTGGCTGCAGCTGTCGATCCTTTCGATCACATTTTCGCACATTTCGGGCGGTAACTTGACGAATGTCGGTTTTCAAATTCTCCAAAGTTTGGTGATTAAGCCCATAGGCCAGCGGTGCTCGTCCCATACAACAAATGTTGGAAAAAATTTACACACATTTCTTACGCTCTTTAAAATACTTTTATTCAAGCATCGTTGAGCAAGCGATGAAAACAAATGCGGCGTTGTTGGTTGAAGCATACCAAACACAAGCTTTTCAATTACAATTGAAAACAAAAACAAGAGGGATATATTCGGCTGTGCCGAATCTTATATACCCTTCAACATAGTATGGAGTGACGAAAGAAGTCACAATCACGAAAATTCACGCCCACGAAATACGAAAAAAAAAATTAAAAAAAAAATAATTTAAATAGAAAAAATTACATTAAAGCAAAAAAAAAAAACTGCCATTCACCGTCTCACGAACGCACCCCCACGTGATAGAAACAAAAAATTAAACATGATCACGCATTATTGCTTCTAATCTCTATTTCATAGTATAGGCTGACTTCATAAATACAGCTTGCAAAGCAACACTGGAAGCATGAGTTTACAAGGCATTCTAGTGTTGCTTTGCAAACTGCGTTTATAAAGTCAGCCATATATTATGAATTTCGTAACAAATTTGTAACACTTTCTTGCCTGGGGTGCATTATAAAAATATAAACATCCCCTTATTAGCGCTTATATAATTTTTCACACATCCAAGAAGTGTTTCAACGTCTTTATCAATAAGCCAGTAGTCTTCGACTAAACAAAGAAATGATTTGAAACGTTAGAAAAGATTTAATAATGAAGAAATTCTCCCAAAATTGATTTAAAAAATCGCCAACTATTACATAAATCTGTTAGTCTAATGATTAAAATGTTCCAATATTATCGTCATATTGAAAATAATTTAAAGGTATCCAAAATTCTTAAAAAAACTAACCTTTTCAAATAAAAAGTAAAAGTAATAAAAATAAATCAAAAATGTATCAAAAATTAAAAGAAAATTAATAAACGGTTGGTCAGGATTTGAAACCGTACATTACCCGGTGGCACGGTTTCAACACAATGCTCTTTTTTAGAATTTTTGATACATTTTAGTTGTTTTTATTCCTTTTACTTTTTATTTGAAAAAGTTTGTTCCACAATTTATTTGAAAAACCAGGCACAATCTCATTTATAATATTTTATTTTTAATTTTTGCGTTTTTTCGAATTTTATGTACGATAAAAGGTTTATTTTTCAAAAATATCTAATATGTTATCAGATAGGATTTTGTACAGTGATAAAATAATTATATAATGAATTCAGTAAGTTGTCAACGTTTTTTTTTTATATAATATAACAATGATGCCAAAAATAAAAATAACTTGACGGTGTAAGAATAATTTTTTAAATTATAAAATATAACAACATATTTTAATTTATTATTTTAATATAATTTTTTCTTTGAAACTCGTATGATGTACGTATGTATGTAAACTAGTGGTAATCTGATAGTTGTCTTTTTAAAATTTTGTTAACTTTTCCACTTACTTATCTGTATTGCGGTTGGACCAGACGATAAAGGTTTTGGTTCAATATAACCTTTATATTTCTGATATAGAAACAGAATGGAATTTCAAGCACAATTGATTTAAAAAAATACGAATTCGGTCATTTATATTCAGCCTGCTAAGAAAACGGATGGATTTAATTAAAAACATTTTTTATTTAAATCTTGTTCTGCGTTTACTGTGTAAGACAGAGAACTAAATATGAAAAATTACGATAAAATCGCAAACAGAAAGCTTTTTGCTCTCAAATCCAACCCATAATTCGGCTTTTTTCGTAATATTTTACCATTAATCCGTGCGTGCTATCGACAATGCGTTATTCCGCGAAACTATGATTTCTTAGGAGTTTTTAATGAATGTAAGACCAGTTAATTTTATATGAATATGAAGAAGTGAATTTTTTATCTCCTAAGATCTTAACTTATCATTTTGTATATGTTGAATTGGGGAAAATACGAAAATATGCGCAAAAAAATAAAATACAAATATGTATGAATATACTGTTTTTGGAAATATTCCCCAAACATTCCGATCTAAAAATCCAAAGTTCATATGTATGTATACGATAGGAACTGACTGTTTGAAAAATATTTGATGAATTGCGAACGATTCTTGAAATACATTTTAAGCCCACATTAAGCTAAATATAAATTTGTGGAAAGTAGGTATTTGCAATACTTTTATTCAAAATACAAATGCATTTTAAATTCTTATTCCAAATACAATATAGTTATTAATAAAAGTTTGATTTTCACAATGGAAATGATAATTTTTAAGTTTTTTTACTCTATAATTTTGCTGTTTTTGAATCAATATTGAATCATACAATTTTCCTGATGTTCGCATATTTTTAAGAATTTTTGGCATTTTAGAGATTTTTTCAAGGTTTTTGGCTACCGATTGCCAATTATATGATTTTTTTAAATAAATTTTGGGAATAATTCCAAATATCGCAGTTGCAATTTTTGGAATATGCGCTATTTTCGCGGGGTTTTCAATTTTTTAGTTTCTTTGCTAATTACATTTTGGAGCTTGATATCAAATTAAATTCTTACATCAAACTTTGTTTTTATTTTATTGAAAACGCAATTAATTGAAGTGCTTTTGAAGATTAACTCACTGATGTTACAGAATGAAAGAAACATTACTTATCAAATTCTAGCCGGGAAGAGATTTTTCTGCTTTGTTATGTGTTACTAAGTATCCAAACAACATTTTAATTGTCAAAAGATTTTTTATCACATTGTACAAATACAATAAAAATACCGGGTTCTGATATACTGCAGGTACGCTCTGCACCTGAATATAGAAAATAATTAAAATTACACAAGCATAAAACAGGATATAAGCATCAATTTTGCCTTTCCTCTGAAATCACAAATACTCATAAAAAATGGAAAATTAATACATTTTCAAAACAAAACTAAAATTCAATTTCATTGAAATTTTATATTTACTCGTACATAGTGTCTTGACGATCCATTACATTTCTTTAATATAAATAAAATAAAAAATAATTATGGTTATTTATATACGAAAAGAAAATGTAAGCGATAAAAATAATATTATACTAATAAACGTACAAAAATAAGTTTAAAGAAACAAACAAAAACAAAACAACAAATCATTGCTTTTCGACTGTTTAAATATACACATGTATACAAACAATGTGTACATGTGCCCATGAACGCATGGCACATGTGACAAAAAGGGCCAATTTACAACAACCACACCAATTTCCATCACGAATTTGAAGTTTTAGTATTATGTAGTAATAAGATATATTATGTTCTTAAACGCGTAAACTACTGTGAAAAATACAACTGCTCTGTGGTGTACAAGAAGAGGTTGTGACTACCAACCAGTAGGTTGATGGATTGAATCCCCAAGCAACTTTTTGAAAAAATTTTAAAAGTAAAATTATTTCGAATGCCATTTTTTTGCTCATATTTTAGTCGTTAATGGACCGACTTCAATTATTTTCAGTCTAAACCTTCGTAGAACTCCATACAAGAGATCTGCTTCATAAAATTGACCATAGGACAGTTGGAGCCAAAAAAACAACAGAATAGGAAATATAACAAAAAAGTCTTTTGGCTATATCTTATTAATTATTGGACCGAGTTTTGTTATATTCAAACCGAACAAATTTATGAAAAATTCCAAGAGAATGGTATAAAATTTATTTCTCTATGTTGTGTTGTGGGCTTAATTCTAACTACACCAAAATGTAGCAGACGAACAGACGGACATCGCTCATTCGACTTCTCTATCTATAAGGATCCAGAATATATATACTTTATGGGGTCTTAAATGAATAATGAAGAAATTACATACGGAATGACAAACCTATATATCCCCATTCCAAATTTTTTGGTGAAGGGTATAAAAAAGGAAGTAAAAAAATATTGAAATTTTAAAAAATTGAACAGAATTTCGACCGTATAATGTATATTTTTCTTTTCCTTAAAATTTAAAGTACATTCATTTAATAAGTTGGTTGGTTATATCTGACAAAAATTCTTAATCTAAACTTTATTTCTTGTTTTCTTATTTTAAGTGTTTGAAAGTATGTGTGCTGGGCAACTCTCTCAGTAATACATCTCCATTTTAATTTTTGAAAGTTACTGCCGTAGGCACAATATTTGTGGGCAATGAACGTCGCGAAAGCTTTTTTTTAAAAGAAGTAATACTCAGGCAATTAATACGCCTACCAACCAGTAGGTGTCTTACCTTCTTTAGGAGAGGGCTAGTGAGAGGACAGATGTTGAAAGTGAGAAAGCTTAATTTTTTTCAACTCCGATATTGCACGTTATGTTCATGAATCAAGAAAACAAGATTGCGCATTGCGCAGGTCCGTTATTTTGTTGTGTGTGATTGTGTTGTGTTGTGACGTAGACACAGAATATGTGTTGTAAGCAAAAGTACATTTTTTATGGAAAGCAGGCCGAAATGTAAAACATTGGTAGCCCGAGGAAGGTCTTCTTCAAATACATAGCTTCAAGCCCAAACTCAAAAGTTTTACTCGACTGCATCTCTTTTCTGTCCATTTAAAGTTTTTTTTTTAAATCGATGCACCCGTTTAGAAGTTATTTAGTTATTTCCAGTTTTGTGCCAAAAATCTCTTACACTCTTTACAACAAACACTCATTTGTATTCTATTTTGACGTAGTAGATGCACAGTAGAAATTTATTTTGTACGGCTGAGTTCGCAAGCTTGTTTTCTTGATTCATGCGTTATGTTAGACGGCTTTTATAAAGTCAAACTTTAATTTGCAAAGATTAATTCAGCTGGGAGAAAGCCGTGGTTTTTTGTGAAGCAGCAAGGCTGGATATTGTAATAAGGTGCAAGAACCCAGAAAAAATTACAATTTACAAACATATTGCTAGAGAATCAAGAACAGGCTGCACTGTGTATTTTTTAATCAACTTCCTATATTAATACGCCAATATAACCGATCCGCTACAAAAACTGGATTAAGCAAAAATGAATATTTTACATAATGCCATAAGCAATAAAAGATAATACAATGAGACTAAAATCGATGAGATTAGATGAAGTAAGGTCATATAAACTTAATTGCGATGTACGTATCTCTATTGAAACAAAGAATTTATTTTAGTGAATTAACTTCATACAAACTTACATATAAACATTTGAATGTAGTTCTTATTAATTTGTTTAATTTGGTTTTTGCTAAGTTCTTATTGATGTACAAATCTTAAAATGTACCGTGATGATCTAAAAAGCACGTTTTGTTTCCATATCTCTATAAATTAGCTATTGATCTGTAAGAGCAAACTATTTCATTTTAGTGAGCTGAGTTGAAAGCCGCTCTCACTCAACTGAGCTAAAATCAAACATTTCTTGAACAGTACATCCTCCATAATTCGGACAGATATAGTTTCAACTAATGGATTAGTGGATCCTCCGGGCTATAGTTAAAAAAAATTTTAAAGGGAATACATTAATGAAGGGCTCAGAGCTGAAGTGAACCAAGTCACAGAAAGACAATTCGAAGATATTTTGATTTTCATAAAATGAAATGCCATAAATAACATATAAAATGAAATCCATTGACTTGGTTTTTTACCCTTACCTTAGGAACGAAACACGTTTTTACTTAGTCCGTTATAGAACTAATAGAGTTATACTTTGCGGAAAATGTTGCATTAGTTTTGAAATTTTTCATATATTATGACTTGGTTCACTTCAGCTCTGAGCCCTCCACATGTACATACTATTTACATATAATTTATTTTACTACCAAAAAAAAAATAAGTACACATAAGAATTCATTTGTATGTAATTTATTTACAGAAAACAGGAAACATACTAAGAGCGACGAAAAATATTCATCAATTTTGAAAAATACGAATTTATTTTTGTTGAATACACATACTTACATATCTTTCTGTAATTTGTCATCTCTATTTTTAAATTCTTTTAAAAATTTAATATCCTTATCTGTGGTTTTGGTTTTTTCAGCCAATAAAATACCTTTTGGAAACAATTCGCCACGCAAACTCAATTAAACTAAAATATTTTAATTTTTGAATACTTATTTTGTCTAGTGGTAAAATAACGAACAAATTTTACTGAGACAAAATAACACTTGTCCAGACTATAGAGGAAAAATTTCTAAACTGTCTGAAAACTGAACTGTCCGAATTAGCGAGTGTCCTCTCTAGGTTGCACAGTATTTATCAAAAACATATTTTCTTGCTAACACCCAGATATTTTAAAACCACAATTTTCGCATTCGAACCGATAATGAGTCATAGAAAAATATTTTAAAGGAAGCATACATTTTGAACAATAATTTATTAGCTAGAAGTGTCTTGTGTTTTTTTAATGAATAAATAAGTAGTTCGTTTTGAAGAAGTTAATTAAGATTACATTAAATTGTTCGAAATGTTATTCAAATTAATTTTCAAAAAAGATATTTGTTGTGAGTTAAAAGCCAAGTCTATATGCAGCATTTTTGTTAAAACATGTTTGAAGTCTCCAGTGTTTCTACATATAAAAACTCTCAAGAAATATGCATGTAAATAAATATAGTCTATAAAGGTTTAGTTTTACAATTTTTTATATGTAGCTTCAACAAATTTTCATCATCATTCTGTTTGTGATTTATTGATTGAGAAACGGTCAATGTTCATTTGAAAAAAACATTATAAGTTTGTATATGGGAGACCCACCACCCATATAAATGAGATACATAAGAATTATTCTAATATCAATAACAGTATATTTGATATAGTATTTAGGTAAGAGATTTGTCTCGCGAAAGTACATGCATATGTATGTACATACATGTGTACTTCTTTGCTTGGCAGCACTTTGCACTAGTCCAGTTTATATACATACATATGTGTGTTGCTAAGTACGAAAATATGTACATGTGTGTGCTTTTATATAATATAAGTAGAACGATGTCTTTTCTAATGTTTTCTTTGCTGCTTGCTTTCATTGTCGTTTCGCCTTATTATAACGGTCTACTTGATGGCATACAACAGTAAACTAATATCTGTAGTACTTCAGCACATGTATACTACATATCTATGTGAATTAGTTCACGTATGCATACATACATATGTAGTGTATGTTAAAGTATTAGACCGATCCTTGAAACGAAATTTTTTTAAGTATTGTTTTATTATTCGAAAAAAAAGATATATGTATATATACATAGAATGTACAAATTAAATTTTTTGGTTATTTTTTATTAAAAAAATATAATTTGCCGTCAGCATAAACATTGGACGTTGGGAAACATAAAATATTTAATTAAAAACAAATAAAAATTAAATATCTTAACTTACATATGTATGTATGTACTCGTACATATATAAATATATAAAATAATCCACTTTAAATCAACAAACCTTTGAACATTAATATCTCCGATTTTAGTTATGTTCAGTATGCTTTTCAAATTAAAAATTAATATAAAAATAATTTTAAAAACGTTCAGTTGACTTACATATTCACCAACACCTCAGTAATTATTTTAACTATGGATCTCAAAGAAGTAAGTATGTATCTCTTATCATTTAGTTGCATCGCACTTAAATATTAAATCAAACTAAAATGTATCCGTAACTTTATCTATAAAAACAATTTTGAAATTTTGAAAATAAATATATATACATATTTGTTTTGAAATTTTACGTCTGCGATTATTTTTTTATTTTAGTTAACGAATCTTACAATTGTAAGAATGCCACTTCAAATGGAGCTTCTACAAGCAACAAAAATGAAATAGACATACTACATTAATGTAAATAGTATATACAAAATATATCTATATAAAATAAATTAAATCCAAGAATATTTATAAGGATTCAACGAAATTTCTAAACATTGCCCTATCCTGAGGAAGGTTACTTATTTGTGGTTACGATAGTCTCCTACTCCTAAGTTCTGCTTCAACCGATCTTCGCCACGCTGCACGTGGACGTTCTCTATATCTAAAGCCTTGTGCCTTTAATTGGAAACAGACTTTGGCAATGTCTGTATTGTCCTTTGTTAGCGTACAGATATTCAGCAAATCTTGGTTACTTATGCGAATTGGACAAAATATTTTGAGTATTCGTCTGAAGCATTTGCTCAGAAAAACTAGTAGCTTGTTGGAAATTGTATTCATATTATAAATATTTTGTGATGACAGTCATACTCTTCCGAGAGAAGCGTACGCGTGCCGAGCTTTATTGATACGACTAGTGACATCAGCATTTGCTCCACCCTCTGCACGTATAAGGTTTCCCAGGTAGCTAAGGTCAACCACTTCTTCCATGATGTTTCCTTTAACCACTATTGGAGCATAATTGTGGATTACATCAACCAAAAAACAATTTTAAAATTTTGTTTATGAAAACGTATTTTTTGTTCACTTTTGCCACCTTCTGTATCTAATTTGCACATATCGTACACACACTACTAAAGTGATATAACTCCCCAAAAATGGGCTTGGAGAAATTTTAACTTTGATATTTGATATTTTATAGAAAATTAAAAAAAATATACCCCTCTCAAGGAGTGATTATACAAGATATTTGTGCGTTATGGGAAATAATTCTATATGATTGATTCAAAAAAAACGGATTGTGTGAGTGTTTCCACTTTAGTAGTGCATATGTGTTTAACATTTCAATTCATCAATTTATGTACATACAATTATTCTGTGAAGCCGGAACAAAAAATTTTTCTTGCACATTGGGCTCGTCTAATGCTTTAAATATATTGCCAAACATTTTTTAATGTTGTATTTTGATAGAATATCTGCAGTAGAAAATATACACGCGGTCTTTTAATGTCCTTTTTTAACAAAAGACACGTTTTTCTACAGATCGGTCTGCTAGTTATTTCACTCCTTCCATTACTGTCGCCCATCAAAGCAACGGATAGCAGTTTTGTATACAGGCTTACACAAGGGTTTGCATGTGTGTACGTGTACATTTCACTTTTATTTGTGCCCACATACGGGTGTACACACACACATGTATAGCTATGTTCATGTGTACGATATTTGTATTGCCAGAATAAATGTGAATAAACACTTGGCCGAGTGCGTATGCTGACGAAAGCCAAGTATGTGTACACAACTTTAGAAGGAATAGATGAATTCGCGATAAACATATTTACAGGGAAACTTACAAGGCACTGTTTTGAGTAGAAGTTCATATTCCATATATGTACATACATACATCTAAAATCATTCATCGAAGGATGTTTGTGTTTCTTATGATGTCCTCTTAATATTTCAGCTCCGGCTGCTGTTGATATTCTGCTGTTTTTATGTTCACATCCTTCGAGATACATATGAATGTATATCCATACTTGTACTGACGTACAGACATACAGAAATTCAATGGACGATGTCATTAAAGTTCTTGATGGGCAAAGTCCACATGTTGGTGTCAATATTGGAGGGACGTTAGAAGGAAGACGTATGCTTTGAAGGCATTTACTATAAAAAAGCAAACTAAATAAATACTTCATATACGAATGTGTATTTATTTTTTCTTATACTACATAATATGTCTGTCAGTACTCGCGTTTAAATGTTCATGCGTTGCATGTTGTTAGTGTGTGTGTGTGAAAGTTGTTATGGGTATAGGGCAAGTACAATGAAAGAAACAAAATAATGGTAAAGAACCGGTTCATTTGACGTCAACGATGTTGAATTCACTTCGCGAGTTACCGCTGGCGTTTTGTCCCATTTTCTGATTTTCGCTTATAGTCTTTTGTGTGCTCAACCATATATTTGTTCGCATGTTTCAGACAAGCAATAGACTCAGAAATTGAATATTATTTCTAGTATCTACGAGTATCTACCATCATGCACAAGCATACACAATTACTAGTAATCATATATGTGATTGTATAAAGGGAGTACATAGTTACTTACAACTTTATTCGTGCATGTACGAGTATGTATAGGTGTGTTAATAGAAGGACGAAATCTAACAATAAAGTTTACTATTTCGAAGATGTCTCAATATGCAACAGACAGGCATAGTTTTTATAAATAATGCAGACTCTAATGCGGATATACAATATGTATGTTTGTTGTATGCACATATGCAAATGCATGTATTTATTTGGAGACATATCAGCATGATAGACGACTAAGCAGCAAATACACACGTAATATGTAGATCCATAGCAAAGTTCTGTGGGCCCGAACACAGAGTTTAGCTAAAAGGTCGCAATTAGACAATTACTTTAAGCTCGAATTCTGCTCAAGGACTCCCTTTGTAGAACATTAAAGCCGTCGTAATTTTTCCTAAATGAGCCTTAAAATAAAAAAAAGGTTTTGTAGATTACATTGGGCTAGAAGTTGAAAAAATGTTTCATCAAACTGATCACAAGGTAATTCGAGTATGAGCAGTGTTTCGAAGTTAGTGCTCGCACTATCGATTTTAAGTTTTAATGCTACAGGACCACAACTACTATAAATGAGATTATCCCTGCAATACAAGCATAATATCCTAAAACACACACAGCGGCATGATTATACTCAATCGAAAGAGAATTTTGTGTAGGTTAATAAAGTATTTTGTTTAGGTTTGGAAAACTGGTCGGGAAATAAAGGGAGTTCCAAAATTAACGCAAGATTTGAATGAAATAAAAAACGAAGTTGGAGACTTTGGTCAACAATGAAAAACACTTTGTTCTATCGTGTTACGCTCCATTTTAAATAAATCTCAACTGTCACCTATAAAATAAATTTATTTTTTTTTGTTTGCCAACATATTAATTCAGATATGGCGAATTCAAATGCGTTAATTTTAAGATACTTTTATTAGATCAGTAACACAAAAGCAGTAAAAAAACGCATATTTTTAGTTCTTTGAACTATGTTTTATTTTTACTTTTTAGCTTTAAAATAAGTTTATTACGAGAATCCAATAAATACTTTGTAATCCTTGTTTTTATTCCTTATGTTTTTCGCTTACCTGCGCACCTTGCCTTTAAGTTAATGCATACTAAATTTGAAGAGTCGTACTATTTAAGCTCTCCATTTAGCATTTAATTAATAATTATTAATTAATATTACTTCAGTTTTTATGCTGCCATCAGACCTTGTGTTTAATGTGAATGAATTAGTGGTTGGTGGTCTAAACACATAAATTTAGGCCTTCACTAATTTACGTTTTTGTTCCTTGCAAGCACTTGGAAACTTGAAGGACGGTGTTAAACAATAAAACAATAGAATTGCCGTATTATAAAACACTAAAGAAAAACTTTATTTTACTTCTGTTTAAATATAATTAAGACATTAAAGAAAAATGCATAGTTATACGGAAGTCCAACATTGAATTACAAATCAAGCAAAACTTACATATTTGACTAAAAAATGCTTAACTGATTTTTTAATAATTAATAATACATTATTTGTTGATATTAATATGAATAGTCAATAGGTTGAGCAAGCAAATAAATAAAACTGTAATTAAAGTTTATTGCCAGCTGACCTATATATTAGTATAAAATTCTATAAGTTGAGTAAGCGAATTTATTAATTAAATAAATAAATATAAAATTGCAATTAAAGGTTATTGCCAGCTGGCCTATATATTAATATAAAAAAAATATATAAGCAAATTTATTAAGTAAAGAACATAACAAATATAATAAACAATAACTACATATCTTAACATTCTCCCTGACTTGTGGAGCTGGTTTGGGTGTAGATTGTTTGCCATTATAAAATTTTTGATGAAATTTCCAGGACAGCAGACCGATTGCAAGTATTATGGAAAATATTAGTGCAGTGTAACTCACTGCATGATGATGTTGGCTGTTAGAATTGATGATTTGCGGTAGTTGTACTAGCGTTGATTCATTTAGTTGCCTTTGTAGCCTGCTTAGCTGCTCTAGTGGGGTCTTGTACTGGTGATTTGTAGTGTTAACCAATACCTTTTCTATTTCTTGTGGTTCACTAATGGATTCTATGTGTTTTAGTCTTGTGTATGACGTATGCACATAATTTGATATACCAAAGTGTCCTTGTATTGTTATGAAGTTATTTTTGATTACACAATTAGGGGCAATTTTCATCAACCCAGTGTTTTTTAGTATAATAAATGTGGTTTCCGTGCCACACACCAGCGATGTCTCAACGTCTGTGGTAGTAGCAAAAATCCAGTTGTTTTGATCATACGATTGGTTCCATGCTGTCGTTTCTAGGATTCTATTCAAGTTGCAATTGGTTGTCGATCGATTGTTGAAAATATTGATCTCGCATGGATTGACATCAGAATTCTTTTTTAATTTCGATTGTTTATTTTTGCAAATGTATTCGTCATCTTTTGTTTTGAAAAAATTTGCTAATTCATCTGCTGTAAAAGGAATATACTCATCTCTATGTGCATTGGTAGCAAGTAGAGTTTTTCTTTTCCCGGACTTTTTCATTTCCCGGGAAAGCGGGATTCATTTTTCAATTTCCCGGGATCCCGGGAATTCCCGCAAAAAAAAACGGCTATTTTTTATTTTTAAAGTAATTCTATTTTATTTAAAAATCACATTCATGAGATTAAAAAGTATGTTAACAAAAAATAAATCAGTTCAGTTCTTTAACATACATACAAACTATATAATAAACATTACATAACGTAAACAAAAAGCGTTAAAAAATAAACAAAATAAAATAATTCAGTCCTTTTTCTTATACATAAGATAAATAAATGTATAGAGATTTAAATAATTATAAAAAAGTAATTAGTCTTTGGTTTTAAAATGCGTTTTCAAAACAGAAATAGCATTTATAGATTCGTTTGTTGTTAGTTAGTTCAGTAATGTTAAGGCAAGTGATAATGTATTCATGGGAGCATCTGTAAAAGATACAAAAAAGTGTTCAAAGAAAATTGTAAATTGCACAATTGTACAAATCTTTCTCTTCCCTGTCAACAAACAAAGCAAATACACAACCAAACATGAAGAAATAAACCACCTGTTTTTGACATTGGCTTGTTACAACAAAACGCAGCAAAAGTTGCTTTGTTGTATGTACATTGACGTCGCATCTACCTAATAAATGTGCCTTGTATCAACAGCTGTTTTTATCACCATAAAAGAGTTGCCATTTCATTTAAAAAAAATTCCCGGGAATTCCCGCTCTATTTCCCGGGATTTCGGGATTGAAAAATCACGGGAATTCCCGGGAATTCCCGTCCCGGGAATTCCCGTGAAAAACTCTAGTAGCAAGGTATGATATGTCCAGTTTGATGGCGAGTAATGTATTATTTTTTATTGTTGGGAATGGCACTATGTTAAATATCCCGAAGAATTGTTGATCCACTAGAGGTATCTTCACTTCGAAAATTACTTCATTTTTTGTCACAGCTCCCTTAGCAGTCATAAGTTTATACAGTTCGATTATATTGTCATCTCCTGTTGGAAGTACGTGAGATGATGGAAGGTGAGCCTTGATTAGAGCAAT
Organism: Gymnocheta viridis; assembly: GCA_956483585.1. NCBI lineage: Eukaryota > Metazoa > Arthropoda > Insecta > Diptera > Tachinidae > Gymnocheta > Gymnocheta viridis. Next base: position 71,313,508 of record OY101440.1, read on the forward strand.
CTCATCCTTTAGTTGGTGAGGTGATAATAGCAGGGAAACAATTTTTCCATTATGGGCGTCAGTAAGTACATTCATGATTTCAGCCTCTATTCTTTGAAGATTTGTTGCCGTCAATGATAAATGAGTTGATAGAAGTCCAACAACTTGCGAGTTCCTAATTGTTGAAGAGTCCCTTCCTATTTGATTTTTGTTCAAATCAACCATTCTTAAGATATCGTTTATCGTTTGCTCTGTGTTGATCTCATTTTGTTTAATAATATTAATGGTTGAATCAATTATTGATGTTTGATTTTTTAAAAGCATCACGATATGATTCTTTTCTATTTTTGCATCGTTGATCGTTTTTGACATTTCTTCTGCGTAATCTGCATCAAGAACTCCAAACAGTGATCTGGCAATGTTTCCGACTATATTAAACGGTGATCTTTTAATTCGTTTGTTGGTAAACAATTCCGTTTCTTGCAGCAATTCATTCCTGAATCAATATGAGTTGTGGGAAGTACTCCTGTTACTTATTTATGATTTTATATAAAGTTTAACGTTTGTTCAACAAAATCAAATAAATGGTTTTGCTTATCAAATTCGATTTTATTTTTGAAAAGAACGTTACTAAATCTAGATCTCTTCCGTAAGGTACGTTTATATTTTTAATATTTAGTTATATTTCAGTGTAAATAGATTTTCTTTTCTTTCAAAAAGAAAATGTTTAACAAAAATTGCAACAAGTGTTGCACCCAGATGTTCGTAAAATAGATTTTTCGTCACGTCTTCTGCTTCTTCAGTCAGCGCATAGCACTGTATTAGGGAGACAAAATGTTTCACTTTACTGTAAAAATACGATGTTATTATGCGATCGCAGATTGGGATCGATTTCAGTAACGCGTTTCTCATTCTTTTCTATCTAAATATACACACAACACTTCCCTTCCCCACGATCTTGCCGATATGTATTACCATTTCTTCTTATCGTTTGCCCGAAACAATCCCACTTCATTTCACCAATGCTTAGTATGTCCACTTTTATTTTTAACAGTTGGGCAGTTATTTTTTAAGTTGGGCAGTTCTAGTGAAGTTTCATTAATCAGTATAATATTGTCGTACCCTATTCTGGTGCTGGGGTTGCTAGTTTTCTGCAACCAGACTTACGTGTGTGTTCTTAAGGCCTCCTCTAACATGAAAAACAGTCGCCTTACCAGTAGTCGCTCATTCTGCGGCAATCACCATATGGATTTTTAATATGGGTATTTGTTTTGGTCCGCTGGTGATATTTGATTTCCAACATTCCTTTCTCACATATCTGCTGGATCTCCCACTATCCGTCGCCAGGGGACGCGTCTGATGGGGGACAGACAACTGCACACGGAAACCTCTTTATTATAATAGGGTTATATTTGCAAAGACCTTTACATGGAATAAACACGTTTCCTATATCACCAACAGTGCCACAAGGGGTTAAAACCAAAAATAATTTATTTGTCCTTCAATACCAACATAAGACCAACATTGACTTACGCATCCCTTGTGTGGGGGCCGAAGACTGAACAGGCCACTACTAGGGCTCTTTTTGATAAGTAAGACGGAGAACTAACTTGTTGTACGCTGTGCTGAGTACCTGGTCACGAATGCGTTGATTTCTCAGTAAGCAGAGCGAAAATTTGTTGGACCAACAATTTTTTTTTGCTATGTGGAGGGGAAGATTACCTTTCGGTTTGATTGGGATTTTTTGGCATTGGGGAAGTCTCAATGGACTCAGGGGTGTCATCACATTATCCCGGAGGGGTCCCAAAATGGAATTGCTAGCTAATACGAGTGGCTTAAAAACGCCCATGCGATGGTTCACTGGACACTGTGGTCTGAGACACAATCAGTTCACTATTGTGAACAACGAGATCAAACTGTGTAGATTTTGCGATTTGAGTTACGCGACCTTGGATCAAGTCTTGTGCGAATGCCCTACCCTGCGATTCACTACTTCATGACTTCAAGAAAAATATCTGAGCATCGTAATGGAGCAATGAATTTAGGAACTGGTAGAAAGGTAGATAGGTACATTGGGTATTTTCACAAATGGTAATATCATATTACGAGTAGTTGGAAAGTTTCATACGAGTCAATACCAAAAAATAAGATGTAAACTTTTCCATCCCTGATGCGAAATATTTTTTTTCTAAAATTGTGCTCTCTCATCTACTATCAGTCATTTCATATATTTATTGATAGTCACAACAGTAAGTAAAAAATTAGATTTTAGTAGAAAAGGCAGATGATGTTACAAAATTATGAAGAAGGTAATTAAAACTATTAAGTTAGAGGTATGTTCAGCATAAAATAAAAAGCATTTAAATCTAAGGAGAAAAAGGAAGCCACTGATTGAATGTGTAAGTATACAAATCCAACCAGCCTTCATCATTTATAGGGTAAAGAGACGACAGCGTTAATCTGTATTAGCAGCAGTGATGTAGGAAAATTCCTTACTTGTAGGGAATTTTTCTCCAAAAATCAGACTGTAGGGAAAAACTAACAGATTTTTTATTTTAGTCGAAATGTAGGGAATTTTTCCTTTGCATGTAAATAAAAATTTAATTTAACTGACTTATGAAAAAACATCTGTGGTATAAAAGCATATCGCTTCAATAATCACAATCTGGATACCCAAGTACCCAAGTAATTAATATTTTTACAACTCTTAAAGCGGCAATTATTGCATTTTTATAACTTGTACACGGTGAAATATAATACCATATAGAAAATAATTTTCATACATAAAGCACTTTGAATATAAAGAGCAGTTTAAAAATGTTACAATTTATTGAGACTTGTTAGGCTTTTGATATCCGTATTCACAGTAAATATTCCAACAAGTGTAAATTATAACAACTATTCTTTGACTTAAAATTCACAGTACATATTTATTTGTTAAGAACGCTTCTTTGAAAGTATTATTTTTATATAAAGAAGACTTTGCTAACATCGTAATATTATAGGAAATGTCTTCAGACTCTGAAAGACTGTCAAAAGAAATATAGAAAACAACGATTCCGCAAGAGTTGGTTGAATGAAGAAACTTTCAAAGGATGGCTTGCAGAAGTTGACGATAAATTTAAATGCAAGTGCATACCCTGTGGAAAGCTGTTAAGTTGTGGAAAATCTGACTTAGAAAAACATGCCAACGGAAAGTCACACAGAACTAATGTTTTATCAATCAAAAACTCTAAAAATATGACTTAATTTTTTCAAAAAGAAAAGCCAAATAACATTGAAAAAGATACTGCATATGGAACTTTTTTTCACTGAACATAATGTTGCTCTGCATGTAATTAAACATTTAATTTCGTTACTAATAGAGATTATACCAGATAATAAAAAAATGTCAGCTGTCACGTACTAAATGCACTCAAATAATACGTAATGTTTTAGCCAATGAAAAAAAAATCAAAGCTTATAAATAAACTTAAAAGTAACAAGTTTTCTGTCCTCATTGATGAAAGTACTGACATCTCGTCGAAAAAAACAATGTGCCTTCTTGTTCGGTTCTTTGATGAAAAAGAAGAAACAGCTACGGTACCAACTTATGGAGATGCTGAAGCTTGGGCCTGATTGTATAGCAGAAGCTCTTTATAACGAGTTTAAAAAATTTATTTTAGGATATGAGATACCCTACGGAAATATAATTGGGCTTTGCTGTGATGGGGCTAGCGTAATGGTTGGGCAGCATAATTCATTTACATCGAGATTGTTAGCGGACAATCCAAATATCATATATGCCACTCGGCATATGTGAGTTGACAAATGAATGCAACAAGGCTTATTTATTATTTTTAAAGTACGTTTTGAATTACTTTAATACTCTAAATGCTTTATTTCAATCAAAAAAGCCCATGATACATGTTATATATTCTGAATCAACCTAATTATTTAAAAAATTGGTCAAAATTTTATTAAAAGGAAGAGCTATGTGTTGCTTGCAATATTAAATCACCACATGTGATAAAACAAATAGAAGATATTTATGTTGGCCAAGAATGCGAAGAGTTGCTAAAGACCTTCCCAAAATCAAATTCAACCCAGATTAAGTCTGATTGCTTAAAGTTTTACATTACCTCCCTAGAAGAAATACAGAAGAGACTGCCTTTGAAAAAAGACTAAATTTTTAAAGACATGGAATTCTTAAATCCTAAATTAGCCCTTGGTACTGGTAATAAAAAAATTTACAAATTTAAAATGTTATTTGAAAAGTTTAATATTGATGCTAATCTTCATATTCAAGAATGGCTAACCCTAGAATATAAATTTTCAAAAGAAGAAATAAATTCTCTTTCAAATATTGATTTGGAACCATTTTGGAACAATTTCGTATTCCCTTGCCTCTCAAAATTATCCAAAATTCTACTGAGTTTACCACATTCCAGTGCAGATGCTGAGAGGATATTTTCAATTGTTACTGACGTCCGTACAAAAAAAAGAAATAAACTGAGTCACGAGGTTTTAAATTCTATATGTATTCTTCGATCTCACTTACAATCAAAAATGTTAAACTGTACAAACTTCCGTTGTACAGAGTCATTTAAAGAAAATGAATTTACAAGTGCTTTACAACTGATTTTTTATATGTTACGTATACAAACATATGTAGATTTTATTGTTATAATATTATACCCTTTACCAAAAAATTTGGAAAGGGGATATATAGGTTTGTCATTCCGTATGTAATTTCTTCATTATTCATTTAAGACAACATAAAGTATATATATTCTGGATCCTTATAGATAGAGAAGTCGAATGAGCGATGACCGTATGTCCGTCTGCTACATTTTTGTGTATTTAGAATTAAGGCCAAAACATAACATAGAGACATACCATTCTCTTGGAATTTTTCATAAAATTGTTCGGTTTGAAAATAACAAAACTCGGTCAAATAATTAATGAGATATAGCCAAAAGACTCTTTTGTTATATATCCTATTCTGTTGTTTTTTTATGGCCCCGACTGTCCTACGGTCAATTTTATGAAGCAGGTCTCTTGTATGGAGTTCTACGAAGGCTTACACTGAAAATAATTGAAGTCGGTCCATTAACGACTAAAATATAAGCAAAAAAATGGCATTCGAAATAATTTGACTTTTAAAAATTTTTAGGAAAAAGTTGCGTAGGGATTCAATCCAACAACCTAGTGGTTGGTAGTCACAACCGCTTCTTGTACACCACACAGAGCAGTTGAATTTTTTGTTAGTTTACGCGTTTAAGAACATAATCTATCTTATTTATTATAAAATACTAAAACTTCAAATTCTTAATGGAAATTGGTGTGGTTGTTTTTTTTTTATCTTGGACCAGCACTCAGGGGATGACCCCTACACATGCAATGCATTGTGCTGGAACTAGAGGAAAGGGATAGTGATAGATATGAAATTAGGTGAAGCTTCATTTGTTCTTTACAACTCTGCTTTTTTTCTGCACGTTTATTCGTAGAGCAGTGTTGCAGCGCCTCTGGTGGCGAGGAGGACATTACGAGTTTTGAAGCTGTGTTTTTTAGTTTTAGTAGCCACTTCTTTTATTAATTTATTTTACTTCGCCGTTGATTGTGCTACTCAGTACCAAAGAAGGAGGGCGCTCTGATGTTACATTGGAATTAGTATCAGCTGAAGTTGGTAACTGTTCAGTGACCAGTGACCATGCCTTCGCCACTGAAACCTTCCGCCAACAACTGACACAAAGGCACACCAATGCACATCAGAGAAATGCGTGGTGTTTTTTTTTTTATTTCATGACTCTGTCTGACACTGGGTTTGAACCCAGGTCCTTCGGTTTGTAGTCAACGTGCTTACTACCTGAGCCAACGCCACCCTCAAGTAGGGTAGCAGCTCCCGAAAAACAATGTTGTTTCTGTTCTGCCGTGTAAGTTGAAATTGATTGGTGTTAAAATTTTCCCTTGTTGCTTTGGAATATTGTCTCATGTCCAATTCTTTCTGACTAAAAATGTTACGAACTTTAGCCAAAATAATAACCACTTTGGATTAAAAAAAACACTAACAACAAAATTGTTCGAAAAATAATCACATTAAAAAAATAAGAATTATTTTGTCTTACGTGCATACATAGTATTACATACACGCATATGTATGTAAAGGGTGTTTTTTTTAGAGGTATAGAACTTCGAATTGAAATAAAACACAAGAAAATCGTTTTAATGTCCATCAATTTGGCTTTATTGGAAGGATAATTTTATGCCATTAATGTTTAAATATGATTTCGGGCATGTGGCCGCCGCGGCTGGCTCGAATAAAGCCAATTCTACAGGTCTAATTTTCAACCACTTTTTCGAGCATATGGGGCCGTATGTTGGCAATAACGCCACGAATGTTGGCTTCCAAGTCCCCTAACGTTTCTGGTTTGTTGGCGTAGACGAGCGACTTCACATATCCCCAAAGAAAATAATCCAATGGTGTCAAATCACACGATCTTGGTGGCCAATTGACAGGTCCATTCCGCGAAATTATGCGCTCATCGAATGTTTCCTTCAATAAATCGATTGTGACGTGCGCTGTGTGGCATGTAGCGCCGTCTTGTTGGAACCACAACTCATCCACATTCATGCCATCCAATTCGGGAACAAAATAGTCGGTTATCATGGCTCTATACCGGTCTCCATTAACGGTAACTGACTCTCCAGCATTATTTCGGAAGAAGTATGGCCCAATGACTCCACCAGCCCATAGAGCACACCAAACAGTCAGTTTTTGTGGATGTAATGGCGTCTCAAGGGTCTCATGTGGATTCTCTTCACTCCAAATGCGGCAATTTTGCTTTTTGACGTAGCCATTCAACCAAAAATTAGCCTCATCACTGAACAAAATTTTGCGATGAAAATCAGCATCGAGATCAATCTCATTTTCGGCCCATACACCAAAATCACGACGCATTGCATGGTCTCGCGGCTTTAATTCTTGCACAAGCTGGATCTTGTAAGGTCGCAAGCCAAGATCTTTGCGCAAAATCTTCCATAAAGTTGATGGACAAAGCTCCAATTGCTGTGCACGGTGGCAAATCGATTCATTCGGGTCCTCTTCAACACTTTGCTCTACAGCGGCAATTGTTTCTTCGGTGCGCACTGTTCGACGTCTCTGCGGATGCGTATTATCACATAGAGTAAACGTAGTGCGAAAACGATCCATGGTTAACCGAATTAATTGCTCTGATAGACGATTATGTCGACCATAAAATGGACGGAGCTTGCGGTAAACTTCGCGAACTGAACCATTATTTTCGAAATAAATTTGCACGATTTGCAAGCGTTGTTCTTTTGTCAACCTGTTCATGATGAAATGGCAAACCAAACTAAATATTAATCACTTGACAGCTGACAAAATGGCCGCCAGTTAAAAAAGTGATGCCAACTTAACCCATTTTGTACCAAGCTACATAAATGTTTTAATATCTTAATGAAATTTTTAGGGCTAGTTAGAAATCGGTCAAAAATCATTTTTGAAAAAAAAAATTTTTTTCTGCCAGTGGCTACCTGCGAAAAATGCTGGTCGCGACCACTGGGATAATTAGAGCAATTAATTTTCTGTGTGATATGAAATATAATAAAATAAATTTTAAATAAATATAGGTGCTAAAGCTACAAATAAATAAAAACAATTAAGGAATTTAGTTATCATTTTAGTTTATTGATAAAAAAAATTATTTTAAATTTTTGTGGTAGACTTTGAAGCAATTGCCCACATGTAAGTTTACATTACATTTGGTGCAAGTATAGGCAGTATGCTTCTTGCATATTTTGCACCGGCGATAGCAGCCCTTGACACACAGAGACATGTGCATCCCTTTTATTTTGGGCAATGATGTTGGTCGATCTATGAAGTCGTCGTAACTTTCGTTTTCTTCATCGGACGAAGTTAATTCGGTGTTTGTTACCGGTTCGACGGATAATAACAAAGTTTTTGTTATGAAATTCTTAAAATCAATTTGCCTCATGGGCTTCAGATTGGTTTTTTCAGCAATCGTGCAATGCAATTTCAATGCATTGACACTAGCACTGTCCAAGCAGGTAACCCAAAGTGGCCACCACCACTTCTTCCCTCTGATTCCAATCCGATAATTAGCGACAGCATTATCATGCAAATCAACTCCGCCCGTATATTTATTGTAATTAACTATAAGGTTGGCTTGGGGTACAACGATCCGTTTCCTATCGTATCGCCTTACATTTCTTATCGGATCGATCTGATCATAGTTCGTAGCCAAAGTGACTTCTGCATTGTCTCTCCATCGAACCAGTGCAATCTTATGCTCTTGGTCGAATAAGTAATCCATATCATGTCGAGGTAATTTTGTTTTTAGGCCTGCGCCTACCAATCTATTTACTCTGATTGTTCCAGTTGCACAAAAACCTTTTTCTTTTAGAAGGCAGAGCAAGTGGTATCCGGTGAAAAAGTTATCGAAATGAACAGTATGTTGTCTAGGATACTCACAAACCGACCAAGTTGTTTGTCATATGTATCCGATGGTAAGGTAAGCGGAGGTAAGCACACAACTTTGGTTAAATTATGCAATTCCATTTCGCTATCGTCATTATCACTGCAATTCTCAATTTGCGAAAATTTCACTTGTACTTAATATTCACCACCGAATAATTGACTCAAAAAATATAAGCAACATGTATTAATATATATACACACTTTTCCAATTAATAATTAAAAAAAGAAATAGATAAGTATTAAAAATAAATTTTGTGCTCTAATTATCCCAGTGGTCGAGATCTCGACCAGCCATGTTCAAGGCTGTGTTGCTATCAACTGGAGAAGCTGCGATAACTAGTTTGTATACATTAAAATTTATTTGAGCTGTTGTCTATTTAAATCAATAACCATTTTTTGCTTTTCTTTCTTATACACTTAGTTACAACTAGAATAATAATAGGCTATTTTTAACATATTTTTGTGCCCTCCCAGGAGGAACTTTAAAAAGGGGGAGGGGTAATAAAAAACTTCAGTTAGGAGAGCCAATACCCCAAACTTAAGTATTAATTTAAAAAAATCATTTGAATCCACTACGTAATATTTTTAATTATTTAATGAAAAACAGCTGAATTTTGTGGTCGAGATTTCGACCACTGGTACAAAATGGGTTAAAGTTCTATACCTCAATAAAAAACACACATTCCATATACATACATAGTTTATGAAAATTTATTAAATTTTTCATTCCTTTCTCCTTTATCTCTTATTCTGATATTAAAGTAACAGCTTTATTATATAAGAGAACATACTCGTACCTTTAAAAACCATTACTAGTCCTATCCATTTACATGGATACTCGTAATTAAATAATTAAAATAACTAATAAAACAGGCACTAAATCATCAAAACGCCTAAAATCGGAGAACCTATGACAAATCATCAAATCTGGCAGCCGCGGCTGCAGTGAATGTTGAATAGGAAATACACAAGTCCATATGTATATACTAAATAAATAAGCCGCGAATTGTGTTGTTGGGAGATGACCGTGTTAGTTGAATACAAAGAAGTTACCAAGTATGAAAATAGAAAAAACACGAAACTTTGTTCTGAATGGTTGTGATATTGTATATACGTTTTTCTGCGCTCTTACTTCTTTCTGCAACCAACACATGTATGTATGTATGTAACAAGTAAAAAGTTATTGTGTGTATTGTCATGCATGAAGCTCGCGGCGCACAGTGGCTGAAAATCGTTTTTCATTGGCCAAAATTCTGTAACTTTTGAACCGATCAAAATATTGAAGTAATTTTTATTTTATTGGATAGATATTTAGTTCAGCTTGACTCAGTTTAAATTTAATTTAAATTGATTGAGGACTTTTTAAGGAATTCTAGGTCAAAGTTGAACTTTTGAATTTTTTTAACTTTTAGAGTGAAATATGGGTTTATTATTTTTTTATTTATTTAAAAATATAATATTTGGAAATTAATAATAATTATAAATAATTTTTGTAATAATGGAATTTTTTAATGTTACACTTAAAAAAAATTTTACACTGAAAAAAATAGTAAAATCCATTGGAGATTTTGCTATTACAGAAAAATTAAAAATTTTTTGCTGACAAATTTGCAAATTTTTTTTACACTCAAAGAATAGTTACACTTAAAAAAAACGTTAATAATATTATCTAAAAATATTGCTATTACTACAGAAAAATTTATTCTTTTTTGCTGTCAAATTTGATAATTTTAAAAACATTTTAAAAATAAAAACTGCAATAAATTTTAATAGCATTTGTAACAATGGTATGTTCTGTTTATTATTATTTTTTATTAATACTATGTTTTTCGTACTTAAATAACAATAAAAGGCAATTATAATTATTATTCATTTGACTCAAATATTAATTGCAAATATTCCATATTTTGTTCTGTGCTATCTCTGTTCTTTAGTAGTTTTTTGGCTTCTTCATCTAAATCCCGATGTTCCACTTTCCATCGAATACTGGAGATAAACGGATCTGACGTTGCCAATAGTATATTAAATAGATCTCCATTTGTTGAATTTCGTGAAATTTTTCTAGTATTGTGCTCTCTATAAAATCTGTAATCCTTGTTCCTTTTTTCCTGAGCCTCCTCTGATAGATCACCAAGTGGCACCAAATGATATTTAATGACATCTTCTCCATGATAAAGGATTTTGTGAACTGTTGCAGACATATTTCTCCATGGGTAGTTGGTTGTATATATTTTTGCAGTTTCCTTAGCATAATCTCCAAATTTTCTCAAGTCAATTTCTTCATTGCACGCAAGTACATCTAGGATTATTTTAAATCTGAAAATAAGGTTTAAATCCACTCCTGTTATTTCAGATGCTGTTTCTGGATCTGAAAAGAATCTTCTTGCGCTATTGCCATCATTTGCATTACCTGACCCTTGTTTTGGCTGATCTATAATCAATCCAAATTCGCGATATTCATCTTGAACATGTTTCTTTTTTGAACTTCTTAACTCTTTGTTGATTTCGTTGTTTCTTATTGATCCTGAAGACCCGAAATCCAAATCATAACTGATTTTTAGTATGTGTTCCATAAGTCGTATTCTTGCATGTAGTGGTGATAATCCAAATTCATATATTATATTTGTACAACCAATTGCACCGTTAATATCTTTAAGTTTCCGCCTCTTAGATCTATCGCTGCTTTGCTGTTTCTGCAGCGACAGTAAGTTGGCCCTCTAACCAGTTTGCACTTTTTATATAAAAGTTTTGTTTACTGTAGCGAACTTCTTTGTAGCGTTTTTTTAGTGCTTTTTCGAAATTAGATAATTCCTCTTCCATTTCGGTGCTACACGAATTTAAGTTTAATTTTATTTTAACGTAACTAAGAACATCTTCCTGGTTTTTGTTTCTAAAATACTCTTCCGCCAGTTCTTTATAACTGAAGCTCTCCATATTTTTCTGAATATTTTTATTTGCGTCTGTTATGTTTTACCCGTACACTTAGAGGATTAACTTATTACTGAGTGATCCCTTATCGAATCCGTAGTTTTATACATTTTTAGATACATGTTATTCACACATTGATCTTTAATTTCATAGCAGGTAGTGCTTAAATTGCACAAAACTGCACATGTTGTCCAGACCTTAATATCAGGTAAAACTGATTAGTATCTCGCCAATATTTGTTGTTGTTGTTGGGTTGTTTTTTTTTCTTTAGTGGTTTAATGTCCCGATTATTGTTATAAAATTGCTTATGACTTTGGTTGACCCTAACATTTGATAACAGGTAAATTTAGAAACAGATCATATGTTTACTTTAGAATTTTGTGATAATTTTATGACTTATTTTTTGCTGATCAAAACAAAGCCATTAAACCCTTTCGCAGGTATTATATTTAATTTTTTTAGTTTTACGTAGTCTAAAGTAAAAACATAAACTTTTAGGCAAAAAAGTGAAAATTATATACACCATTGTATACGAGTACTTTGGAGTAATTTCATTAAAATGAAAAAAGTGTTCTACACACGGCTCGTCACGGGTGCAAAAGTATATATAGCGGTAAAGAGGACACTTTCACCTTTCTCCGGGTGGTATACATTTCTTGTTCCCTTTTGTTCCCTAGAAGTTCTATTCTACTAAAGTTTAAATTTGAGAAAAATATAGTAGTTTCATAAATATTCCGTAACGCCCTTAATATTAAACGCTAGAGCTCTGACCACTTACAAAAACTAAAGACTATAATCCTACCAACATTATAAAAAAGACCGCAGGCCATTATCGATGATAGCTTGCGAGTAGTAATCATTTATTTTTGATAAAAAACAACAGAAAACCACCTTTTTCTGAAATTACAAAAAACCGTTGAGTTTGACAGCATGCCACGCTCACAATTATCAATAGTTTAACCTAATTTTTTGGCTACCTTAATCTGGATATATTAGCTGCAAAAGGGCGTAAAAATTTTAAAAATCGGTGACAAAAAAAATTTGACTTTTGGCCAATGAAAAACGATTTTCAGCCACAGTGCGGCGTATTGAAGAACGAGCTAAAAAATAACAAATCAATAAAATCGACTGCTTAAAATTTTCCCAGCCTAAAAATTACTTAGGAAAAACCGAGTGGGGTCGCGGGTATTATGTATTGTTGCAGTTGTCTGCTGATAATAAAAAAATAAAATCAAAGAATACGAAATTATTTGATGCGGGTCATTTAATAATGAGCCATCTGCAATTTTGTCCGAAGCTGCAGACTTTGTTGTGTTCCATCATAGAGTTCTACAAATTGAAAATCGCGCAAAAGCTTAAATACTGTAATAGAAATAAATTTTAATATTTTTTAATGTTTAGTGCGTAATAAGGGCGTATTTTATTATTTTTTTAAGCTATGCAAATATCTCAAAAATGTAAATACTTGTGTGCCTAGAATTATTTTTGTTAAATTCAGCCACGCAGAGTAAAGTTTCAAAAATTGTAAGTAAGGCAAAAGTAGTGATCTAAATTCAGATACATACTCCATGAAATTTAACGATTTATAAAACTCTAGGATCGCCCTGTGGTCGAAATGCGACCACTTGACTTGAACGTGAATGCAATTCTTTCTTCAATTTAGAGTTAGTATTATTAATCTAAAGAAATAATAACACAAAAGTGGAGTACATTTGTATTTATGTATACTAGTGTATCCAGCGGTCAACTCAATTGACCGCATTCTAGAAATTAATATGAAACATTTACACGTTTGTATACTATAGTCGGACAAAATCGTTCCTTTCGTGGAAACGTTCCGACCGAAAGATCCGAAAGATGAAAGGAACTAGGTCGTTCATCGTACATTTTTTACTTTGAACAGTGTAGGAACGAGGAAAGAGTGAAATTTTCTCTGGTTCCTAAAAACGTCAACAAACATTTGTGATTGTTTGCTTTCATTTTCTGGCTATACTAAAAAAGTTCTACAAGTGCTTTCGTGAAATAATAAAAAAAATAATAAATGTTATAAAATAGATTGAGGGTGCTGTTGGCTGAAGTAGTTAGCGCGTTGACTACAAAGCAAATAATAATGTTGGTTCGAGCCCAGCTTCAGACAAGTCATAACCTCCAGCATTTTTCACATGTGCATTAGTATGCCATTGTATTCGTTGTTCTCGGAGTGTTTAAGTGATGAAGGCATAGCACTGGTCACTCACTGAACAGTACTGTCAGCAATTGATACTGGTGTATGCTAGCGGACATCACAGCGCCCTCTTTCGTCGGTATTGTAGCAAAATCGCCGGCGAAGTAAAATAATTAATAAAATGGCTACAACAGCTTAAAACACATTTAATGCGCCTACTTGACATCAGAGGCGTCGCAACACTGATCTAAAAGCTAACACAACGCGCAAAATCAGAGTTGTAAAAATTAAGCTTTCTCTCTTTCACCATCTGTCCTCTCACTATCCCTACGGGTTGGTAGGTATACTATTTGCCTGAGTGTTACTTCTCTTAAAAAAAAATACAATATTTGTCCATTAAGTCTTCAACACTGATCTTAATGCAAAAAGTCTACCTTGTTCTAAGAGTACAGAATATGTGAACGAAATAATCTATATGTATATATATATATAAATAGTCAAAGACAAATTTTTAGATCCCGTTTTCTCCTTTGTTTGCCAACCGATTTTGTTTATTCTTTTACCAAATGGTAAACATACGAGCAGTTGAGCTTTAGTGATCCGATTATTTAATTTTTAAATTGGTTTAGTATTAGAGGAATAAAAGTTTCATAAAGTTTCATAAATGCTGAAAATCCACACGTACACGCATTCACTTATAAAGTAAAGCAATGAGAGTGTTAAGAGTTCATAAATACATATAGGTATATGAGTAATAAGATGTTTTTATAAATGTGCGTGTTTGTATGCAATTTTATTTCGTTTATTGTTTTTTTCCATGGGGAAGGGAATAAGTAATTAGGTAGTTTTTTCGCTTTAAATGAATGTAACTAAAACTCGTGTCTAATTTCCATGCAAAAGTAAATTGCACAAACATTAAAATCATATAAACTTTTCCAAAATCGGTTCAGTATTAAGGCCGTAAGAGGGATCTAAAAAAACATGTTTGCCTATTAATAATATAATAATAGATGTGCATAAACATGTTGTTGTTGTTTTTCAAGCAAATTTAAAACACTTTTTACAATTTTTATGAAAAGAATTTTGAAATAATTTTTAATATTGTACATACTTAGAGATATGTATGTTTCATCAATATTGGTGGGCAATAACATACTTAAAAGTATACCACAGAAAAACGTGTGGCCTATTTATATATAAGATTATAGGAAAGGAAACCCTTTTATGCTACTATGTACGTACATATGTACATAGACAGTTGTTGGGTCTGTTCCGTTTCACTTTTTAGAAAAGTGTTAAAACCAATACGGCGTTAGAATGCGTGTTCATGAACATTTTAGCTTGGTTGTGCGTGAAAAGGCGTTATATAAACACACAGAGTTTTTGAGCTTGAAAATTTAAAATTTCGTCGCGCGTGAAGAAAAATATTGTCTTACTGAGCATGCCATCTCCACTATACACATTAATGAGTAATAAAAAGCGGAACGTTTTTTGGTGGCTATTTATGACTGCAAAAATAAGGAATAACAGATTTTAGGATTCCTTTTATGAAAAATTACAGAAATGGTCATATTTCAACCTTTATTGATATTCACTTAAATCATTTCATAAAAGAAACAAGTTTGCATCTTTCCACATGTTTATATGGAGAGATGATATGCACTTATGGCAACAAATTATTGCTCTGTATGCTTGATACAGAGGATTTGTCGAAATTTCGCGCAGTGTAATTTTGCGCCACCCTAATAACTTTAAACGCTTGTATGTACAAGGCGAGAGACGAGTCTTTTCCTTCTCAGTTTATAACGGTATGCTGATACGTAAATTCGCGCTGGGCAATATTAAGCATACAGCAGCATTAGGAGGACATTTCCCCTAGCAATAGAAATAACGCCAGCGTCCTCATCAACATAATCATCTGCCTTGGTGAAAACAACAATAGCAGCCAGTAGGATGAGAATACTGAAGTAAAACGATACATAGTCAAAGAATATTTAGAACATATGAACAAATATATTCTGACATACATACATTCATACTCTTACAATTTCTCATACCGTTGAGAGTGATGATGGTAAGTGGTTTGCATATAAGTATTTGCTCGTTTGATATTCACTGAACACATATTCACACTGAAGAACACGACGGGTAGTCAAGTATTGGTACAAGTAATGACTAGTGTGTCTCTGTATGTCCTTTATTCGCTGTTCAGTTCTAACTAAAAAAACTAACAGTTGCTTTGGTCCTTTAACGGAAGGCAAGAGGTTTTGCCATCACACCTCACGCCATGACTAGCAGTACTGTGTGAGTAAAACATGAGCACAATTGAACTAAAGCGCAGTCAGTCATCATCAAACCAAGCCAAGTTAAACAATGCCAATGCAGAAAACGGTGGAAAATGTTTTCTTTTTTTTCTGCAGTTTTTTCGTCTTTTTGTCGATTTCTTCACATTCGTCTTTTGGCACGGATGCAGTTTTCCATTTCGATGAGAATTCGCGATTGTGTGCAATCAAGTGGACGTTGAAGAGTTGCCAGCAGTGCCATGAAGTACATATGTATGTATGTATGCTCGCAACAGCTAATTTACATACGAGTATATTTGTATAAGTATGACGCTCGTATTCATGTTGTTTATTAAATAATATAGAATGCGTCTAATCATTATATGGAAATAATGTTTAAGAAAGTTTTGGTTGTTAAAACGTATGAATTGTAAAGATTGTAACAGGGTAACTCTGTTGTGAATAAAGTCAAAGCTAATTTTGCGCCAAATCGCGTTTTTACATCTTTTATATTACAAAGTTGTGGATTCGCAAACGTATACTTGCATGACTTCGCCAAGTGGACTACATGCATAAACATCATCCTCAGTAGATGTGGTAGCCAATGATGTGGTATTCATCACATGACAGGGATGATAAATTACATTTTCCAAATTGTACTTATTTAAGTAGGAAATTGTACTTTGTTAGCCTTAATTGTACTAAATATATAGCCTATTTCTGATTTAAGAAAGAACACTTTCATTCTCATTCTATGAGAAAGAAAATTAATTTCGATTTCTCTACATTATTTCTATATGAACAGTGACTCGATAGACAACTCGAATGAAAACGTAAATGTTTTCATATAAAATCCGATTTCTGTGCTACGAATGTGTCGTTTACATTGAGAATGAAATGTTAAAATCAGTCACTTGTGGTTTTGCTTTCCCAACAAAATTTTTGAGTTTAATAAAAATAAAGATAATTTAAAAATTAGCTGGAAAAAGCGGTCCAACAATTTAAAGTCGCTTGGGCCTCCCACTCATACTATTTGTGAATGATTTATGTTTGTTAGTATGCTATAGAAGAAACCTATTTTACATTTTATCTGTAGAGTAAGTTCGGGTATTGTGGTATAGAACTAGAAGCTAACAAAACCAATCTTGATAAATTTTAGATCTCAAAATAGTAAAAAATCAAAATTCGATTTGCTTTTTGGAAGCTTTGCAAAGGGTGGCAATAAAAAGATTTACTAGTCCTTTTTTGGTTTCACTGAAAAATGTCTGCCATCAAGTTCGGCTAATGTGGTATAGGCGAGGAGGCATAGTGTATTACATACCAAAGAAAATTGAAATAAGGAAATCAGAAGCAGCTAAGCTTAACTGCAAGCCCAGTTTGATTTCAGAAACGAATTAAAGATATTTTTTTAAATACTCGAAGATCAGTTGTTACGGCCATATTTCCATTAAAAATCACCATTGCCCACGCACGCTAATTTACCACATAAACAGAACAAAGTGTTACCCGGCAATTTTTTCAATGGCTGGTTTATGGGGTTTTTCGTTTTCTCTCAAATATCTGTAAAACTTGGGCTCCAATCGAATTAAGCTCCGAAACATTATAGTCAAATAAAAAATAGGTACCCGAACTTACTTACTTTCCTTAGAGAGACGGACTTATACAAGATGCCCTTTCTATCGTCAGCTGTAGCACCTGACGGTAAAGTATTTGGTGTAAAGCCCCACTCAATTGATAATTATATTGCTGCACTGGTGGAGTCACCAGCATGCATGGTGCATTAACGCAGTTGCAGTGGTTACACCAAACAAAACCCGGAAACTTGCCAGCATCAAAATAAACTGTAACAATAAATGCTTTTCACCCCAAAATGGCCAGCACGTATCCAAAAAACAACAACAACAAAATGCAACTGCGACAAAACTTAGCGAAATTGCTTAAGCGACAGTGAACAACCAATCGGCAAAAAAGGCAAAAATCTGCAGACAGCTAAGAGTAGCAAAGAAGAATGCGGTGACATCTACAGAAAAAGCTAATTCATTAAAACGAATGGCTGATGCTGCTGAGGTGCACTGAATCAGCAAAGAGGATGTCTAACGCCTTTGAAACAGCAGCAAGTTAAATCCACAATTAGGAAGAAAATAAAAAAAATATTACCTTTTTTATTATTTTATTTTATTTATTATTTTATTGACATATCTAAATACGTAAGCTAATGAGAATGAAAGTGAGTGCCAATGAGAAATCCAAATTGGTTCGAATTCGAGCGAGTGCCTTTCATTCTCTTAAGTTTACTTTCTTAAATCAGAAATAGGCTAATAGTCTTATAGATGTACGTGTGACTGATTTTTACCTCACGATACAATAAATAATTTACAATAACTATTATTAAAAACCCCCTATTTTTTATCTTAAAACATTAGAATATAATTCTTTTACTAGACTAAAAAATTAAAATTAAATTTCTCTATATTACATTTGCTTTACAACTCTGCTTCAAGCTATTCAGTATTTAAATAAGTTCCGCACCAGTAAACAATGGTTTGCTCAAATCACTTATCGGTGGTGGTGTGGCTAAATATTGCCTCACTATAGCTAAAAGAATCGCGTATTTCTGTTTATTGCCTTTCCATTATGTCAGAGGGACGAAGTCATTGCCAACCATTTTCAGCAAAATAGTCAAAATAGTTTTCCGAACAATATGACGGGCAGGATATTGAAAACGTCGTGTCTCCCAAAGCTGCTCCTTTATTTCATACAGAATCATTAGTCGCATATAACCCGATACGTTTTGAATTTCGATCACGAGAACTTGAAGATGTTTAACCATTTTCGAGCAAATCCAAAAATGAGTCTTGTTTTTTTAATATCCAATTGGCTGCTTAAAAAAAGCTTCAACAATTTTTGGCTAGTAATAAAAATTATAAAAAACCCGGAAAAAATTTAAAATGGAAAAGTAAATCTTATTCCACCCATTTTATGTTTGATATATGTAAGTAATAAGAAAGAGTAAGTAAGGTTTAATTAGAAAGAATCAAAAATTACTAGAATGCAGATGTGTACTAACTCAAAGACTGTAAAGGCCGGAAAGTAAAAGAAACTTTTTTATTTTTGGACGTAAGTTATGCATTTGAGTTCATGTACACTTGAAAAAAGGAGTGATCTTACGAGTTCCTTAAAGTTTTTAAAGACTAGCTTCAAGGAATAATGGACGACGACACGTAACACTGATGAAGGATTTATTCAAAGCAAAGGAATAGCTAAAACTATCATTGGAACTATCTTCATGAATGCATAACGCATGAACGATTGGTAGAGCTAAAAAGTTTCGAAAAATAATATCGAAAACTAAAAACCAACCAACTGCGAGAAAATACACTCCACAAGAAATACTAACATTATTTGTAGACGATGAATTTTCAAGATGGCAATGGCAGTTACTACAAGGAGAACGCAAAGAAATGTATCCTTGTTATTCTCGACTAGAAAGATAAAAAAAGAAGTGTTGACCAGCCGAAAATAATATATAAGTTACTGAAACAATATAAAAGAACGAAATTTTTGAGTTCTCTCGCGCCTGTATGATTAGTTGTTTTGTTTTCAATTGTGAGACAAGGAAAACAATATGGTTCAGCAATGTCCCGTCGAACGATTCGAGCTCGATTCATTCAGGAAACGAAAGACATTAATAGGGAGGAAATCTTAGAGAAGCCGAAATTACGGCAGAGTCATATTACGTTGCCAATAAAGGTACTGCATCAACTATGATATGCGGCCAAACGTGAAAAGATTTCAATACATTAAAGAAAGCTGACATTTCTCAAGAAGCTCTCAAATCAGGTCTATCTATTCTCCATTCAAGAATTTGCTTTTTTAAGTTATTCTTTCACATTTCATATAAAAACCCTGTAAAGAAGTGACAAGTACGAACGACTGAAGTGAAAAATAATCTAAATAACATATTCAAGAGCTTCAGACAAGATTATTGACATTTCCAAAGTAGGCTACGGTGATAGTAAAGTCGGCAGTACTTCAAGAAGATATACGTCCCATCGGACAGTTATTGGAGAAGGTTTAGAACAATTATTTTCGCAAATATTGCGTAGGTTTTATTAGAAAGTTCTCTAGAATAGACTGCAGCAGACACATTTTAAATAGGTTGTTTCTTACATCATATCAGCTGCTGTAGAGTAAAACTAATATATAAAAACAAGCCTTTTTTCAAGGAAGCCCTTAGTATTTTAGTACCAGATACAGGCAATTTGCATTAAAAGCTAACTAATATGAATTAAAATTTTACCCTGACAGACGACAGCTTTTAAATGGTTAGAGGGCAGAAAGTGCTGTTGGTATAAAATCACTATTCATTTGAAAAAAATGAAATTACTTTGCTGAAACTGTTTCAAAAATTGTACATGGACTAGCGACCATGAATCTGAACGTGTTGCTACAAGTTGGGATCGCAGTAGGACACTCTGAAATAAGAAAATGGCAATTGTGGAAATTTGTAGGTTTAATATTATGTTTTCATGGAGAATAATTCGTATGTATGACATTTTTTTAAAGCATGCCGCCAACACTTTTTTGGGATTATAACGTACTTACAAGGACGATAACAGATTTAAGGAAAACACTCGCCTCAATAGGAAGATTTTGTATTCCACTCGAAATTAAGCCAAAAGAAGAGGATGCAGTAAACTATCACAATTAAGCCAAAAAAGAGGATGCAGTAGACTATAACAATTAAAAGGCTGGCATTCAGTGGTTTTATTAGCAGCTTACGTTTTCCGACTTTGAATTCATTTTAATTTTAAAATAAATTTTACACTTTTTTAATTTAAAAATTTTTCCGACTAATGTATTGTTTACTGTGTTTACTGTGTTGCTATATTGAAATAGCTAAATTCCATATAAATTCAATTTGATTTCGTGCATTTACGTTAAATTTAATACACCTTGGGAAGGTGATAATTCACAATTTAATTTGAATTAAGACTGCTGATGCAAATTAAAGCAAACTTTCGATTGCAAATATGTTTCCAGGAGGCATGTTTTTTATAATGGTACTACCTTCATGGAATTTTTAATAAATTATGTACTCAAGCGAAATCAGTAAGCAACACAAGAACAATCAATCCAAGGATTTTGTGTTTTCTTGTTTCGAAGTAAGGCGTAGGAAATTGGAGTTGCGCACCTACTTGTTTTACCTACCTCGATAAGCTTTGATATTCGTCTTGGGATGAGAATGACGTATATTAAAAAAATACACAATATAAAATCAATACAATTTTAAAAATACAAAATAACAATACAAAATTAAAAATCAAATATTACTGCAATATCAGCAGTGAATCCTTAAACATACAACACAATGATTTTATCTAGATATTAAGTTGAAAAATTGAAAAAAAGCTAAAAAATACCACAAAGGCATAACATAAATTTCCAGGTTTAAAGATAAAAAATAAGCTAAATTTAGATTCGAAGAATATCAATTCGTGCTGATTTGCTGAGCTTTAGTATTTTTCTGCCAGAATCAGGCTTGATGTAGTATTTAAAGATATGTAGAAATTTTTGTTCTTTTTATTCTGTTATGAGAAAATCTCTTTTTAAAAAAAATGAAATTTTTCGATTAGACAAATTTTCGATGCAAAAAAGTTTGAAAATAAACAATTCCATATTGATTAATTTCATAAGTCTTTGTTAATACAATGTAGGACTTATTCCATTTACAGTATGCTCTTATTTTTGCATTTATAAATTCAGAAAACCAAAGTCAATTGAAGAGTATTTTAAAAGATTTTATTTTGAAATTCTACAATTTCATTTTTATTTCTATGAACTGAATATAAAATTAATTTGTTATTACAGTCTGAATGGCAAAGCTATTGCCAGCAATTTGTAGGTTCCACGTAGGCTTGCCAGATCTAATTTGTCAAAAAGCTTGACATTGACCAAAAAAAACTTGATTTTAAAAGAAAAACTTGACAAATAAAAACACTCATACTAAATATATAAAAAGAGATTTTTAGTTTTTAAAGAAGAAATTCTGGATAATTATTATTGGGAAAATACGAATTGAATTTTAACTTTTACTCGTAAAAACAATTTTGCTGAGAGTTTTTAGCTAGTCTATAATAAATAAATAATAATTTTCATAAATATCTTGACAATTCTTCAAACACATAAGTTTTATTAAAAAAAACAGTGAAAAACCGCCTGTATTATTCCACCACGGGTATATCAAGTCGGTTAAGCTGATAGAAGGTTGGCGCTCCGGTAAAACCCCGGCTCAAGCCGAATCGCCGCCGCCGCCGACGAAAAGTCCATGACTTGCTTCTCTGGTTCAATGTTGTCAATTTACTAGTGTTGAGTAATGGGGTAAATATCAGTGTTGGCACTTTTAAAATAATTGTACAGAAAGTTATAGTTATTTTTTAAACTATAATTGCACAAATAAATATGTATCATATTAGTCTTTAGTTCTATTGATAGTAAAAATATGGGCTTTAGATTTGTTTTTTAAAAGTATACACATACTTTTTTTAAGTATTATTACATAGCTAGAATAAATTTGAGAAAAAAAATTAACTTACAAAAAAGCTTGACAAATCACTTTTTCACTTGACACTTGACGCGCATTAAAAAACTTGACAATCAGGCCAAATCAGGCCCTTCTGGCAACCCTAGTTCCACGTTTCATTCTCACGAATTCAAATACAATGAAAAATGTTTGGGAAAAAGTCATTTTAGATTTATATTGTACTACATATTTATGTTAAAATTCATTGGATATAAGATTTTTTTTGTATGGCGGAAAGCAAAAACATAGTTAAAACAATGAATTGGGAAATTTTAATACTCGTATCGTACAAAATTTTTTTTTAAATCATTAATATAATTAATTTAAATAAAGTACTATAGTACTTTTGCATTATGAATTGTGTTGAAAAAAGTACGATAGTTTTGAAGTTATCAGCCCTGCCGCAGAACGACAAAGGGCGTCGTACTCATAATAACTGATATCACTGCAGTATATTTCAAAAAAGAGTACAAAAACAAAAAGCACAGTAAAGCATCCCCATTTCGTCAACAAAGCAAATCACAATTCAACTAAGCTCGTTCAAGAAAGTAAACTAGCACATTGATTCTTCTTCTGTTTCCTCCTCAGTTCAAATAACAAAAAAATTTATACTTATTCCTCACATGATACTTTAGCATTTTCCTGCTCAGTCAAGTGACTAACAAAAACCGAAATGACGTTGCGACATTTCGCGCCTTTTTCAATATACCGTTTGCATAGATTGTCGTCTAACTATGTATGTATGCATGTACCTGAATATGTGTGCTTGCATATTTGTGTAATGCACATACAGTCACATACATTAACACGGAATATAAGCCTGGCAACCTACCAGTTTGTTGGTGTTTCTTTTTTTATGTACGTACATATGTATGTATGTATGTATAAATGAGCACAAGACTGCAAGTAACAAACACTGAGATGACGGTGGACAACATTGATGCATGGCATTTGAGCACAATAGCATACATATTCCATCTTTTCCTGCCTATGTACTCCTTTTCTTTCCTCGTTATAATTCTTAAGGATTTACATGCGCACATATGTACATACATACATACTTACGTATGAACATACAAACATGTGGAGCTCAATGGATTGCAAATCCATATACAAAGGGAACTTTCGCTTCTAGAAAATCAACTGTTTCAAAAACCCGATTATATTCTAGCGGTTTTTTCACTCATTCCCACATACACACACATATGTGATGAACATTCATTTAAGCGCATCGCGATATATGTATGTACTATGTACACCATTCAATGTAAGATTCACAACATACACATCTGTAAATTTGTGGTTATGTGTTCCATACACCGAAAAGAAACTGTTAGATATAACAGTTACGACTTTTATGGGTTTCTAAATATTCAGATATTGCCGGCGGTGCAGACCACTTTACACACGGATGAAAACGTATTGTTTTACATACCGTTGATTCAAGTTACACAGTTAGCTTCTTCCAGAATTGAAATCCGTCAGGGGTGTAGAGCATGTGCTATCACCATGTGTGGAAAGAAATCAACAAAGTAAAAATTTAAAAACAAAGTCGACATAAAACTTGAGCAAAATTAAAAACGTACATATGTACATTCAAGTGTGCGAAAAACACAAAAGAAAACAACTGCATCAGTAACTCTGCATTCCAACAGATGAACAGGTTAGAAACAAATCAGTTCATTTGAAACTTTAGAATGCGCAATACATTTAACATCCATCATATTGTCTAGTTGTGCGTTGTTTTATTCTAACGTGTGGCAACGTGTTACGAAAAGTCTCAAAAATCATTTAGGTGTGGTAAGTATGGCTTGATGGTTACTTTCCAAACACACACGTAAAATTTCATGCAAATACTTGCAATATGTTCTCTGCGGATAAAATAATTAGTATATGGTAGGAATATACTAGTTGTTTTTACTTCAGACTAATTGCCTATCTCTCCTTTTTATCATATGTCGAACTATCGATTTTAACATAGTCATCCAACTGGTTTATTTGTATAGACATACTTAGTTACATGTTAATAGATGTCAAATTTTGAGCAAGTGTCGTCATTTACTTTGCGTTTAACAGCTGTTCAAAACATACAACTTCGTGTATTTTTCTAAAAATGGACAAAAGTGAATTTCGATTGCTCATTAAACATTATTTTTTGCTAAACAAACCGTCAAACAAACCAAGGAAAAGCTCGATAAATACTATGGGGACTCTGCACCATCGATTTCAATGGTAAAAAAGTGGCCAATTGAGGTCAGTACACCCGAAAATGTCAAAAAAATCCACGATATGGTGTTGCCCGATCGAAGAGTAAAAGTGTGTAAGATTGTTGATACCATAGGCATTTTATATGGCAGTGTGGTTTCGAGTTGAAGTGATCAGGTGGGTTTAAGAAAGTTGTCTGCAAGATGTGTGCCGCGTTTGCTCTCAATTTATTATAAACACGTGAGCAGTCTCAATGGCAAAACTCTGAATTAGGCTACGAATTGGTACCTCATCCGCCATATTTTCCGGATTTATCCCCTAGTGAGTACTTCCTATTTTCAAACCTAAAGATATGGCCAGGTGGAAAGAGATTTAGCTCCAACGATGAAATTGTTGACCAAAAAAATTCCCATTTTAAGGACCTCGAAATATCATACTTTTTGGAAGGGATAGAAAAACTAGGGAAACGTTAGACTAAGTGTATTGAGTTTTCAATTCAATTTATTGTGTTAAGTGCGATTTACAAAATTTACTTACAAAAGTATATATGTACATATTTACAAAGAGTTTAAGGGTTTTTCCTTTTTCTACTTAGCAATACAATTTCGTTTTATGATATATTTAATTTATAATATAGTATTTAAGTTAAGGTGAAAATTTTCAAAAAACCTTGTGAAATTTTTTTGGTATGATAAAAACTTAAAACTACTTAACTGACTAATCTAAAGCGGGGGCTAGCTCAGCTATGTGGTTATGTTCAGAATGTAAACAACTAGTATTGAAATTTTCATACAATTTGTATATCTTAACAGCAACCAAATCAACATTTGCCATTTGGTGCAGTCTAGCTAATTAAGAAGTTTGTTTTGAAGAATTTGTAGCCTTTTTATGTGGCATTTTGCACTTTTTGCCCAAACGGGAACTGCATAAAATATAATTGCCTGAAATATAAGTTTAAATATTAACATTTTATTGTCAATACTTAAAGTTGAGTTTCTATTTATTAAAGGGTAAAGGGTTCTTATAAGTACGTTACATTTATTAACGATGTATGATACGTGATCTCTATAAGTTAATTTTGGGTCTAGAACTACACCTAGATACTTTACGTTGTTTTCCCATTCGATTTCGGTATTGCTAACACTTATACCATTTTGGGGAATGAAACATGATTTCCTTTTTCTGGTAAAATAAATTGCTTGACTTTTGTTATAATTTAATGCTATTTTCCATTTTGTAAAATATTTAATTAATATTTCAATAGCCGAATTCAGGTTTGCTAATATTTCCGATGAAAAATTACCTGAGCATAATACTGCAGTGTCGTCTGCAAACATGGATATAACACAGTGGTTTATAGTAGGTATATCCGCAGTGTATATATTATACAAAATTGGTGATAAACAGGATCCCTGAGGGCATCCTGCATTTATTTGCAAAACGTTTGAGCATTTCGAGCCTATGTACACTCTAAATGACCTTGAAGATAAATAACTTTGAATTATTTTAATAATATTTGGTGGAAAATTAAACTGTATTAACTTAAATATTAAGCCTTCGTGCCATACGTTGTCGAATGCAGCCTTTATATCCATCAATATCATTCCAGTCGAATTTTGTTGATTAAAGTTCGACTTAACAATGTTCCTTATGCGTACTAACGGGTGTACGGTATTATGTGCTTTGCGGAAACCAGATTGTTGGGGAGGTAAAATATCTCTACACTCTAAGAAATTAATAATTATATCTTTTATAACTCTTTCTAAAACTTTACTTATAGAAGATAATAAGCTGATTGGACGGTAAGAAGATGGGGAATCTGCCGGTTTGTTAGGTTTTTTAATTGCAATAACCTTCGCTTCTTTGAATTCATCTGGAAAATAACTTAATTTGAGGCAGCTGTTTATAAGATGTGTCAAGAACTTTATACCTTTTCTTGGCAGAGCTTTAAGGATTGTGTTATTGATGCCATCAGCACCCGGTGACTTTTTAATTTTCAAAACCTTTAATGTATCAGACACTTTCTTATACGTAACAGCACAATTTTCTGTGGATACAAAATTTGAATTGAATTCATTAATTCTATTCTTGACCAAATTTTCGGTTTCAATATCACTTATACTAGTTGAATATAAATGATTCTCACAAAACGTACTAGCTACTAATTCACATTTTTCTTCAGTCGAAGAGAATCGTAAATTATTATGCTTTAACATTGGAATATTTTTGGATCTCTTCCTTAATATTTTTGTTAAATTCCAAAAAGGAGAAGAGTTTTTGTCTAATGTAGACAATACCTGATTCCATGAATTGTTTCTGAATTTAGTAATTTCGGATTTAATTACAGAGTTTATGGTTTTAAACTCATAATAGTCACGATCATTTCTATAACGAAGCCATATCCGACGAAAGTGGTTTCGGTTACATATTAACAATTTGATGTTATTTGGCAAAGTTTTTCTTACACTTCTCTTTTGTTTTTGTGGTACACTATGCGTAACTGCCTCCTTTAGGGTATCAATAAATAGGCGAAGTGCAGAGTCAACCATCTCTTTGCTTGAATATACATTATTATTAGGCAAGGAAATATTTCTGTTTATGAATGTAGAAAACCGTTTCCAATTCGCATTTTTAAAATCAAATAAGTTAAAATTATTGTTCGCATAATCAGTTTTCAGAGCAAGTCTAACGGGAAGATGATCTGAACTTAGATCATTGATAACTTCCGGGGAAGATAAATTATTTGTAAAATTTGTTACGAAAAGATCCAGTGTTGAACTTTGACGGTTTAATTGGTAAGGTATGTATGTACTTTCACCAGGAAACAATATATTTAAGTTGTAAGAATCCTGTTTTTCATATAAAATATTGCCCCAACAGTTGGCTCGTAGGCATCCCCATGTTTGATGACGACAGTTTAGATCGCCACCAATTATATACTTTTGACCCCTGCTAAGCTTATGGATATCAGAAGCGAAAATTTGTTTTTTGGAATTATCGGGGCCGGCGCGGCCACCAGGAAAATAGCAAGCATATATGTTTAAGTTACCAGTAATAGTTGAAAGTTTAATACCGATATTTTCTATAAGAGTAGTATTCACAATAGGAATTGTCGAATGGATAATGTTTTTCTTTACTATTATAGCTACGCCCCCTCCTCTTTTTATCATTTCTATGTATAAGAAATTCTTGGTGACTAAGGGGTATTTTTGGTTTAAGCCAACTTTCTGTTAATAAACATATGTGAATGTTATTATTTAATAAGAACTGAAACAGTTCAATACTTTTGTTTTGAACGCCTTGTGCGTTCCAAGTTACTATATTTAGTACATTGCTAGCCATTATGAAAGGAATTTTGTGGCGAGGTTTGTTATCACCTCAAATTGATCTAACTTATTTCTACAATTCCTGAGATTAGTGATTAATTCAATTGTAATTGCTTGTATTTCTTGAATAGAGAACAATTGTCCGGAGTTGATAAGAGATTTTGCGGTCTGATTGTTGTTGCTATTACCAGTGCTCTGAAAGTTCCTCGATATTTGCCATACACCTGATGATTGTGGAACATTTTGCTGGAGAGTATTAGGAAAGTTATGGTTATTCACAATGTAAGGGTTGTTCACGATTGGCCGTTTGATCACTGGCTTGTTACGCTGCTTGACCAGTAAGTAGTTAGCTTTGCTGGGACAATTATTATCAGTTGACTGATGGGGCCCATTGCAATTTGCGCATTTCACAACCTCCTCATTGCAATTTGCGGTTGGGTGACTTCCAGCACATTTTGCACAAAATGTTTTTACTTTACAGTAGCTTGAGCCATGTCCATACATTTGACAGTTACGACACTGTGTAACTCTGGACTTATTAGTCTTTTGGAAATCCCATTTGACTTTAACATAGTCAATTACAGAGTGGTTCTGTCTTAATTCTCTGATAGTGATAGTCTTGCGTTGAAAGTAGACGACGAAAATAACATATACGCCGTATTGTGTTTTTTTATTTACAATTTTTACGTTTAGACATTTAAGTCCCTTGGAGATTAATTTGTTTTTAAGCACGGCTGGATCTTGGGTTTCCAAACCAAATAATAATGCTTTATAAGGCTTGTCTTCTTTTGAAGCATACGAGAAAAATTCATA
This sequence comes from Gymnocheta viridis, assembly GCA_956483585.1. Lineage (NCBI taxonomy): Eukaryota > Metazoa > Arthropoda > Insecta > Diptera > Tachinidae > Gymnocheta > Gymnocheta viridis. The sequence goes on from OY101440.1 coordinate 71,342,288, forward strand.
TTTACCACTAAGGGTATTGCAAATTAAATCAAAGTCTTCTTTTGTGTTACAAAACACCTTATGTCCAATTGAAATTTTTCGAATGGCATAATCATTTATTTTAGAAATCTTACAAATCTCATGTATTTCTTCTAACTTGCATTTTAGAATAGTTATTGGTGGAATATGTTTTTTACCTTCATTTGGTATTTTATCGTCTTCTATATCATTATCATCGTCAATGGTTTGTAACGGTGAAAAATAATTATTTTTGTCTGCATTTGCTGCAGAGTTATTGTTTTTATGTTTTTTCTTTGAATTCATTGTCGTAAGATGTGCATGCACATCATCACTTTTGTATGTTCGCTTTATTTTGTTTTGACAATAATGTATGTAATTGTTTTTGTTTATTTAACTTATATTTATGTAAATATGTGTATATGTTTTAAAACAATGTTTATTATTTTGGAAACGATCACAAAAGTAAGTAAAGCTAATGAGCGTAAACACGTCTGTCCTTGGAGAGAACGAATCATTGACTGAAGTGTATTGAGTTAAAAGGAGATTATGTTGAAAAATAAATTTTTGTTTCCAAAAAAACCTTGTTTCATTCATTTCATTTTGATTATATTTGAATGATAGAAATAAAAATAGAAATTCTCCATAAAATCGCAAACAAAAATCTTTTATAATATAATTTGTTTGTTGAGATTTTTGAATAAGTTTCAACGCCTACTATGCTTATTTATACTTTTGTAATTTTTGAAATTCTCATTGGTTTTTTAAAAGTGTTTGTATCAGATAAGACGTTTGAAACTTTTCAAAAATAATGTTTAAGGTCTACTGATGATTTGGCATTAGCATTAATGAAATGCATGTACATATGTAGACTAGCTAAAGAAACTGTCTGTTTTAGTTTCTTAAAGTACAATATTTAATACCGAAAGTAGATTTTTGTTAATATCAGTTTTAAAGATTTTTCTTGCATAAGAAATTGAAAGTCTAGCTGCAATTTTTCTCTGTTGCACCATAACTGGTAACCAGTGATGCCAGTTTAGCCTTTTCGAGGCTAGATTAGCCTTTTTTGCCTGTTAACATCGAAATATACGTTAATTTTTTATTTTAAATTTAGCTAAAAATTTTCATTTTCTGTTAAACCACAAAATCATTTTGAAACATATTAAAAAATTAATCAAATTTAGGTGGAGATGCAAAAATTTAAGAATGCCTTGCAAGAAAATTGATTTCTTGATTTAATTGTAAAGAGGAGGGTATGCCATTAATTATGATCAGTTCAGTCAAATGGCCGCTACGGCTACGCTTGCAGAACCATATTCCACAAATTGGCGGCTGTATGTCCCCGATAACTTTACGAATTCCATCTTTGAGGACTTGAATCGGTTGTTGACCATTGGAATAGACCATATATTTCACCAAATAAAAAACTGTAAAAGTGTTAAGTCTCAAGATCTCAGCGACCAATTGTGTTCGCCGCTTCGAAAAATCACACGGTCAGGAAACCTTTTACGCAGAAAGGCGATGGTATCGTTACTTGCGTATCACATAATAACGTCTGAAGCTTCATTAGTTTTTACTTTCTTTGCCGTTCTTTTCTGTAGAAAATATTTCTTACTTACTTGTTCTGAGTCTGAACATTCGGATGTGGACGATATAATTATGGGATTGAATTTTGTAAATTGAATTATATAAATGTTTAATAATTTTAATTAAAATAAAATATTCTGACTTTTAAAACAAAATTTGTAATACTTCATTTCACAAAAATCTAATACATACAAACTCTGGGCTGTCACTTAACGTTGTATTCTATTTTCTACAGAATAGTCCGCAACAGAACAGAACGAAAAAGTATCAATATACCACACATACAGTTTTTTAATTGAACAGAAACAAAACAGCTCATTCGTAACAGAACAGAACGTACAAACTAATTCTGCCTCTATTAAAAATAAACGTCATTCACATTAATTTCGGCCATACAAAATCATTAATTATCGTTCGGTCCATTTTTCCACATTAATTAATGACGTAGTTTTTACTTGTCATCTGTCGAGCAGTTACAGCTTGGGTCATGACAACTGTTAAAATGGCAGGCTATTGAAAATATCCTGTAGTATTACTTTTCAGTAACCCTGAGGCTTAAAAGTTTTTAGTGCCATGAAAATAATTAAAATTAAAGAAAGAAATCGTACTAGAATTATAATGTTTATTGCTTTATTACATATTCGATGCCGTTTAAAAAGGTTACAGAAATGTTACAATGATTTCGCAATTACCGATGATTTAATAAAATTAGTAGAATCTCGTTATATTTATGCAAATAATAGTTCTGATTCTCATGCCTAAATACAAATATTCTGTTATATTTTCGAGCAACTGCCAATGCTGGATTTACGCCTAGGCCCATGAGGCCCGGACCTAGTGCAGCATAATTTAAAGGGCGCCAAAATTTAGAGGAAATATAATGTAAGTGCAATTCAAATTCGTAAATTAATTTGGCCAAGTTTTGCTTTAAACGAATACGAAATTTCTATTTATTAAATTACACAGTGTGACAAAAAAAAATCTGGGATGTGATATTATTTTTCTAGTAGTAGTAGTAAATCGGTTAATATTCAACTAAGGTACAGACCTATAAGTGCATAGAGGTACGAAAACCCGGTTTTTTACCCGAAACTCCAGAAAATTTCAAATACAGAATCTTGATCTACTCGACAGCAGCTACTAGAAAAATAATATCACATCCCAGGTTTTTTTTGTCACACTGTGTTAATGGATTAATAAAATTTGTATAAAATGTTTAAAAGTTTATTTTCATGAAAAGTTAAATAACTCAGTCAATAACTTATCTATTTTTAAACCCAAATATGCGTTGTAATCGTAAATAAACGTACTTTTTGAATAAATTCAACAGTATTATAGTTTCTTAATAAAATAATGTATAAAAACGTCACCAAAGTTGAAAAATTTTTGAAAAATCTACAAAATTTGTGTTTGCTCGACATAAATTAGATAAATTATAAGTCATTCGAAAGATCTCAGTTTCTTCTTTCCAAATCTAGTAAGAAATTGAAAATCAGATCATTATCAACAAAATTACAGGCTTATAAGTGCGGTTTTTTAACCGTAAATCCGGATTTTGGAGGTGTCCGGCATATTTCACTATTGGAATCTAGTTTTACTCGACAAGCCCTACAAGAAAAATAATATCCGGTCCCAGGTTTTTCTACTTCATTCAATTTTGTAACACTGTGTTATATATGTTAAGTAATTCAATTGTTGAATTTACTTACTAATTAGTAAGTCGACTTAGATGGTTATCGATTCTGACCACAGCTATAAAAAGTCCTAATTTATATTTTAAACATAACAAAAATCAAATTTGTTTATCAGATATATCTTTGCCTTTCGTTGTCTCTAGTTATTATTTACTGAAAGATGTTTTCTATCTGTATGAAATATCTCGCGTAATACTGTAACAATATTTGAAATTTAAATTTTTATTTAAAAATCCCTTACATTTTCCTCAAAATGAAAAATCTGTCCTCTTTTCCCTTCGCTTGAAATTTTCCAATAAATTCCCTACAAAAATAATTTTTTTCCCTGTTTTCAAAATCGCTCGATTTGACGGGAAAATAGCAAACCCTTATCACTGCTCAAAAGGTTTTAAATAATCACCCTTATTCCAGTTGTCAACATGAATACAAAACGATATTGTTTTGCCTTGTTTACTTCAAATTGTTATTCCAGTTGTCGTTATCGGATATTATCGATGACTGTCAACATAGAATTATTATTCTACAAGAAAATTTGACGGCGATATTGTTTTGAAACGACTTGAACTTATTTGAAATATACATATGTACATACATACATAAATTGAAAAATGGAAAAAACTGAAAAATTTTAAATACAACTGCAACTCAGTTTAAAAAATTAGTGGAAGATTTGCAGAAGAATCCCTCTCTTGCAGTGGGATTTTGCAGAGGCACTCTTCCAAGTAATTTTAGAATAGTGGAACATAAAAATACAATTTCTTAATAGGTTTGGCGACAATTGAAGTTTAAAGTACTCTAAAGTAACTTTCAAACTTAAAAAAAAATTATACAATTATTAAAGCAATACACTGAAATTAGTGTTCACTTGCTTTCTGGTAGGTTAAATATGTCGAATTTCTGTATCAGAAGCTTTCGTTCAAATATGAGATTTTGTTTTCTTGTATTTGCATCATCACTCGAGTCTGAATTTATATCACAAGTAAAAAACATTTCATCTTTTAATAAAAGTTTTGTTCAAAATTAACAAAAACAAACCATACAACTGTTTCAAATATTTAGAGATGTGTGTTTGATATGTTGACATAAACGATAAATCGTCAACGTCGTCGTCATCCTGTTATATAATGCAAAAATGTTATTGAATTGATGCCGACGTTGAAGCAAAATGATATTGGCAATAAAATGACGGCGACGTTGACGACGACAATTGGAGTAAGGGTGAATATTTTTTTGAGTATCTCTGCTACAAACTGTTCAGCAGAAGGATCTTTTCCCATCCTGAAAAGGGTAAAAAACTATCTAAGGGCAAGTATGGGCTAAGATAGACTTTATTCTCTTGCATTATTGTCTATAGAAGCCCAATTTATGCAAGAAATAAACTATGAAATTTTAATTGATGTTTTTGCCCGAGCAAAGACTTAATTATTTATTTTTGAAAAATAGTATTCATATTAAAAACTTACATTTAAAGTTTATTTTTCACAAAAGTTTTGTTTTTCTATTTTAACTGCATACATATGAGTGTATATTTTAATTTATTTTATTTAAAACCTCAAATTTTGAAAGAAAATTATAAAATTCCGAATACATTTTTTTAACATACCCCATTCCATTCATGTGTAAAATTTTTTCAATTTGTTGCTTGAAAATTATAAAAAAAATTTTTATGCATGCATAAAATATTGAAAATATTTATGAAAAATACGACGGATATGAACCTACTTTGAATTGGCCAAAAGATTGGAATAATTATAAGCAAATTAAAAAAAACATATGTATATTTTTATTCCGAAAACGTGTTCAAATTAAAAGATCGGTCGATTATCTATAATGTTGTTAAGAAAAAGATAAAATAACTCATATTTTATGAAAAATCGCCAGGAGAACGGTGTTCTTCCAGCAATTAATTTTTATTTTAAACTACAATCAAGAGGATCAAAATAATGTATTAAATATATTTTTTTTTGCTGCACACTGGCTATTAAATTAAAAATTATAAAAATTTTTTGTTTGTTCTACAATCTTAGAGGTAATAACATTTTTATTCACAATTCATGTAGAAGTCATTACATATAAAATTTAAACTTCTTTAATTTTTATGTAAATTTCCATAGAAAAAATTCGAAAAATTGCAATATAAGTGCCGTATCAAAATCAACATATCATTAATTTGACCACGAGATTTGTTAGTATAATTTCGATAAGTTTTTTACAAGAAATAGTTCACCATCAATAGTTCACAATTCATTGGATAATATTGACATAATAATAATAATATTAAAAAAGGATACAATCAAGAAAATTCATAACTATATAAGATCTCATGTTTGAAAAAAAGTATTTCAGCCCAATTATAAATATTTGCAAAGAATTTGTTTCATGAGGAAAGATTTTTCTCGAGAAAAATGTCTCGAATTATTTCAAACTCCCTTCTGTTTTGTGCTGGAAATTTTTTTAAGGAAAACCTAAACTTAAATATATTTAGAATAACAACTTTGTAGCTTTTTATTTTTTTCTACGTTTTACACGGTTTATGAAAACGGACTAAAAAGTAAAATGAGGGAATTTTTATTCATTTGCTTAAGTAAGTGAAGTGTATTCTTGTTTAATTACTTTTAACACGTTTTATGCATTTTTATTATTAATAAATAAAACGTTGAATTATAACTTAAAAATTGATGTCCTCTTTTTAGCTTTTATTTTTGGGCGATTTGGCCTTTTTTTAAAGCCAATTTAGCTTATTTTTTCCCAGCTCATGGCAACACTGCTGGTAGCCCCAATGTGCTCCTTAAAAATGGATTATTGTGAACAAAGAGCGCAACATTCATCACATAGTATGTTTTTATACAATGATCAACAACGACACAGCAAGTTAGCGCCTACAAACTTACAACAAACTCAAATTGGAAACATCGGAAATGGTAACGCACATGTCGCAAGTCTCCCAAAGAATTCGGATATCTTACATGCCACACCTGCTTTTTGGATAGCACAAATTAAATCTCACTTTGTAGCCGCAGGAAATATTATTAAAAAATTAATTTACTAAACAGTGAGTGGTCGTCGAGAGCAGAGTCTTGTCCTAGTTTAGCTACATTTGCTTAATTATAATATTCGTTAGGTTAAATCGAGCAGATAAAATCTCTAAAAAGAGTAATTGTTGAGTTTAATGCTAAATTCACTCTGACGCTGACAAAATTTGCCAGTACCATCCTTAATACTACGACGAAGAAAAATGCCTTCAAAAATAAATAGCCAAAAATAGATTAATTTCGAAAAAAATTCATTTATTATATACCGTATTATATGGGGTATAGATTGTAGCAGTGACCACATCATTCCGAAATCATCATTTAATAAGAAACCGTACATTACGTTAGAAGAGGATAGCTGGTTAGCAGGACTTTCAATTTGTATACTGACGATTCCAAAAAGGAAGAAGAGGTTGAAAATGCAGTATTCTGCCAGGAGCTGCGTATTCGGGAATCCTTAAGGCAGAAATATTTGCAACCGAAATGGCTGCTGATCTGACTTGTAACCCCAGAACTAGGAACTCACATATTACCTTCTTTATAGATAGCCAGGCGGCAATCAAGGCAATATCCGCTGAATATACTTACTCTTCGATTGTTCAAAGGTGCAAGGAATCATTTGATAGATTATGTACCAACAGAAGAGTATATATACTTTTTTTCATACATGGCAACTTACATCTAGTTATGAATTTTTTGAATCGTATCCTTTTTTATACCCTTCACCAAAAAATTTGGAAAGGGAATATATAGGTTTGTCATTCCGTATGTAATTTCTTCATTATTCATTTAAGACCCCATAAAGTATATATATTCTGGATCCTTATAGATAGAGAAATCAAATGAGCGATGACCGTCTGTCCGTTTGCTATATTTTGGTGTAAGTAGAATTAAGGCCTCACACAACAATGAGACATAAATTTTATACCATTCTCTTGGAATTTTTCATAAAATTGTTCGGTTTGAAAATAACAAAACTCGGCCCAATAATTAATGAGATATAGCCAAAAGACTCTTTTTGTTATATTTCCTATTCTGTTGTTTTTTTATGGCCCCAACTGTCCTACGGTCAATTTTATGAAGCAGATCTCTTGTATGGAGTTCTACAAAGGTTTAGACTGAAAATAATTGAAGTCGGTCCATTAACGACTAATATATGGGCAAAATTTGTACAATGTGATAAAAAACTTTTCACAATTAAAATGTTGTTTGGATACTTAGTAACACATAACAAAGCAGAAAAATCTCTTCCCGGCTAGAATTTGACAAGAAATGTTTCTTTCATTCTGTAACATCAGTGAGTTAATCTTCAAAAGAACTTCAATTAGTTGCCATTTCTATAAAAATTATATTAGCAAAGAAACTAAAAAATTGAAAACCCCGCGAAAATATAGCATATTCTAAAAATTGCAACTGCAATATTGGAAATTATTCCCAAAATTTATTTTAAAAAAATCATATAATTGGCAATCGGCAGCCAAAAGTCTTGAAAAAATCTCTAAAATGCCAAAAATTCTTAAAAATATGCGAACATCAGAAAAATTGTATGTATGATTCAATATTGATTAAAAAACAACAAAATTATAGAGTAATAAAACTTACAAAATATCATTTCCATTGTGAAAATTAAACTTTTATTAAAAACTATTTTGTATTTGGAATAAAAATTTAAAATGCATTTGTATTTTAAATAAAAGTATTGCAAATACCTACAAATTTATATTTAGCTTCTAGATTGCATTATCCAAGTGAATATTTTAATGTGGTATTAATTAAAATTTATTCTAAGAATAGTTCGCAATTCATCAAATATTTTTCAAGCAATCAGTTCGTATCGTATACATACATATGAACTTTGGATTTTTAGATCGGAATATTTGAGGAAAACTTTCAAAACATTTGTAAAGCGTAGCGATAATAGTTTGCGAGTCGTACCGCGTCTAAAAATAGTTATGCATAAATATTTGGATTTTTTTTTTTTGTTTCATATTTTCGTATTTTCCCCAAATTCAACATTTGTATACAAAATGATAAGTTAAGATCTTAGGAGATAAAAACTTGATTTCTTCATATTCAAATAAAATTAGCTGGTGTTACATTCATTAAAAACACATAAAATCATAGTTTTGCGGAATATCACATTGTCGATAGCACGCACTACGGTATTCGACGCGGATTCATGGTAAAATATTACGAAAATAAGCCGAATTATGGGTTGGATTTGAGAGCAAAAAGCTTTCTGTTTGCGTTTTTATCGTAATTTTTCATATTTAGTTCTCTGTCTTACACAGTAAACGCAGAACAAGATTTAAATAAAAAATGTTTTTAATTAAATCCATCTGTTTTCTTAGCAGGCTGAATATTAATGACCGAATTCGCATTTTTTAAATCAATTGTGGTTGAAATTCCATTGTGTTTCTATATAAGAAATATACAGCTTATATTGGACCAAAAACTTTATCGTCTGGTCCAACAGCAATACAGATAAGTAAATGGAAAAGTTAACAAAATTTTAAAAAGACAACTATCAGAATACCACTAGTTTACATACATACCTACATTATACGAGTTTCAAAGAATATTTAATAATTTAAAATTTCTTCTTACACCGTCAAGTTATTTTTATTTTTGGTGTTATTATTATATTTTATCACTGTACAAAATCCTATCTGATAACATATTGGATATTTTTGAAAAATAGACCTTTTATCGTTCATAAAATTGGAAAAAACGCAAAAATTAAAAATAAAATATTATAAATGAGATTGTGCCTGGTTTTTTAAATAAATTGTGGAACAAACCTTTTCAAATGTATCGAAAATTAAAAAAAAATTGCATTTTGTTGTGTTCAGGATTCGAAACTGTGTCACCGGGTAGGGTACGGTTTCAAATCCTGACCAACCATTTATTAATTTTTTTAATTTTTAATACATTTTAGTTATTCTTATTACTTTTACTTTTTATTTGAAAAAGTTCGTTTTTTTATGAATTTTTGATAGCTTTAAATTATTTTCAATTTATTTTATAATTTATGTAATAGGTGTCGATATTTTTTTATCAATTTTGGGAGAATTTCTTCATTATTAAATCTTTTCTTACGTTTCAAATCATTTCTTTGTTTAGTCGAAGACCACTGGCTTTTTGATAAAGACATTGAAACACTTCTTGGATGTGTGAATATTTTTATAATGCACCCCAGGCAAGAAAGGATTACAAATTTGTTACGGAATTCATAATTTATGGCTGACTTCATAAAAACAGTTTGCAAAGCAACACTAGATTGCCTTGTAAACTCATGCTTCTAGTGTTGCTTTGTAAGCAGTGTTTATGAAATCAGCCTATACTATGAAATAGAGATTAGAACCAATAATGCGTAATTGTGATTAATTTTTTGTTTCCATCACGTGGAATTTTTTTTGCTTTAATGTAATTTTTTTCATTTAAATTGGGTTTTTTTTTTTTGGTATTTCGTGGGCGTGAATTTTCGTGATTGTGACTTCTTTCGTAACTCCATACTATAGTGAAGGGTATATAAGATTACTTTTGTATTGGCAACAGGTTAAAACTACGGTATAAGGGTGAAAAGGAAAAAAAGAGAGAAATTATTATATATTTTGGTTTTTGATCTTTGGAAGAAAGTGCGTTCTCTATTGCTTAGGGCAGAATCATATCTTAAATTATTATATGATGTTGAATTGTAATTAACCGCTTTAATATTAGTTAGTCTCTACATATGGTAAAAGACTGGAATGTAATTTTAATTTTGTATAATATTTAACTCATCGAGGTACAAAAATGCCTCAGGTGGTACGAATTCTTTATTTAAGTTATGAGATATATATTCTTCATTTGTGTTGTACAGTGCTATTATTAAATTTATTGTCTTTACATTGTGTACATCTCAATATATTATTTCTAATTAAATATGTAATAAAATTATTTATTCTAATAACATTTGCAGTATTCTACAATTTTTTATTCGATACATATTTCATATAATTGCTTTGAGGTGTTCTATATAATGAAGTACAGGCCCTTAAACATTTTCTTTCAAATATACGTATCCCCATGTACGATGGGTAAACATTAAACCAGATAGGACTTCCATATGTAATAATGGGTCTTATTAATGCTTGATACATAATCATTTTAACTCTAGCATAGATGCATTTTGAATCAAATAATGATTTATATATAAAAAATGCATTTCTGGCTTTAAATATTATTTCTTTAACATAGTTATTGAAATATATAAGTGTATCCAAATAAATTCCTAAGTATTTTACCATATCTTTATTTGTTATATAAGTATTATTTAAATTATATTTATTACTAAAAGCTTTCAAATTTTTCTCTATATTATTATTGCATTTATCTACTAGAGGTCGGAATAAAATTGTTTCACATTTTTCTGTATTTATTTTCATTTTAAGGTCAATAGTATATTGTTCTATAATATTAAATGATGCTTGAAGATTCCCATTTATTTTATCAATGTTATTGTGTGCGTGATATATAATAATATCGTCTGCAAAAGATATAATATTCCCTACTTTACAGAGTAGATCCAGTATAAATAAATTAAAAAGAATTGGTGAATTAACAGTTCCCTTTTGTAATAATAAGTTGAAATGTTTTTTGCTATTATGATTTTGATAAGTAATCATAAAGGTTTTGTCACTAATCATATTATAAATGAGTATAATTTGATGCAATGGAAATTATATATTTTATATAATTATATAATTTAACAATCAAACGCTTTTTCCATGTCTATTAAACAAGCCTCCGTACATAGTTTCTTATTCCAACTCCAATTCATAGTAGATGTAAATAAATGTACTGCAATGGTTGTCGAAAACCAAACTGTTTTTCGGTAATTAAGTTTTTGTTATTACAAAATTTGGTTATATTATTATTAATGCACATCTCGAACACTTTGCTGATATTAGCGAGCAAGCTTATGGCACGAAGATTTTTTCGATTATTTGAATCTTTATTCTTTTTTAGGAAAATTACCACTTTTGTCTCTTCTTAATGTTTTGCAAAATACAAATTGTTAAGCATATTATTAAATAAACTACAATGTTCTAAAATCATTTTCTATCTATACCTGAAGACAGCTCCCTTTTCAGATTTGAAAATATATATATACAATTTTACCCTTCATTACAAAATATTGTTCGCCCTGTTTGTTGTTTTAGTTTCTAAGAATTGTATAACCTGTACTTGTAAGCCATTGTCTGAGTTAATCCGTTTATCAGCGTAAACAGACTCTATATAGGAACCAATAGCATCGAGCATTTGAGTAGTACCTTGATTGTTATATGCGTGAACGTGAGTTTTAGTTTTTTTTTTTTGTGACACCTTAAAGTTTAAATTTCCTACATATAAACAGCTTCAAAACCGACTCTTTTCAATAAATTTTTAAAAACCAGATTCCAAAATAATATAAAAGTACTTTTAAAATGATCATGCTGAAGCAATGGGCATATCTGGGTTAAGAATCAATCAATCGGATGCAGAACTCTCACTAAGTTTTCAAGAGATAATGAACCGATTTTAAAATACTAAGCTGATCGAATCTGAGGTGTACTGATCCGATTGATTCGTTCAAGAGATTTTAATAAAATTACTCAAAAACTCAATATAAACCCGGCTTTCAGTGTGCGTTTACTTTTTTGGACTTAAGCAAATAGATTAAATGGATGGAGAGATTAAATGGTTGTCGAAAAATAATTAATTATTTGTTATATAAATTGTCGGAAAAGTTTTAAAAAAATAGTTTTTTATTTTTGGTTTCAAAAAGTTGGAGTGATAAGGATGTTTAGCTTTTTACCGCCTTGGGGTTGAGCATTATGTGAAGTTGCAGGAGTGACTCGGAAGGTCAATCATTTTCCACAATTTTTTGCAACTACAAAATTAATACATGCTTAAAATTTATTAAGTACGGTTTGAACATCTTATACGAATTATATGCTCATTTAAAATCGCTGTGTTAGTCAAAATTTATTTTATGTATACGCACAAGGAAATTTTGATATTTTTATCTGCAAAAGGAATTCGGTGACAAACTATTACAAAAGTTAAAAAGAGATGAAAATATTTTTGTTGGTGTTCAAGGTTTGCCGAGATTGAGAGGCAGGTGTCATAAATTTTAAATGTACAAAAAAACACAGATACAATCTCTGAGCAGCAAGTATGTATGTAGAGGATTCTTCGCTTATAATAAGCATATGTATGAATGTGCAATTCATTTACTTGAAGATATGTACATCTTTACCATTGTAAAATATTGTTTGTGTGTGTGTGTGAAAGATTATACGAGGTGTTTTCGAAACTGAAATGAAATATTTAAATTCACAGTACTTCACTCAGTGTAATTTCTAAAATCTATTTTTTCGTATAAAGTAATACGCTCCTACACATTAAACTAGTGAAACGATTTGACAATCTTGTAGTGTAAATTGTAAAATGTTAGAAAACAGAATTATTAAAAAATACCAAAGAAAGCAAAGATTTAGTATCTATTTGCCACTACAAAATTGAATTGTATGTAAATGAAGTTGATGAATTAAATGGAAGTAAAGGGTCAAAACTCACGGTGGAGCTTACAAATTTAATAACTTTTTCGTTTATATATTTTTTTATATTTTTCAGATTATATAAATAATACCTAGAGAATAAAGAATGGAGATATTCACAACTGAACAAAGAACCAGAATAATAGATTTTTATTTGAATGGCTTTCTTAATAAGCAAAACTGTAGGTTCTGGGGTTCTGAAAATCCTAGAGCCATTCATTAATGCCAATCGCACCCAATTAGATGTACAGTATGGTGTGGCATTACATTTGAAAATATCGTTGGGCTTTACTTCTTCAAAAATGAAAATGGAGTACGGCATCGGTTTATGATATAACAGTTTTTACGTACTGCTCTTGAGCAGACCTGTGATGAAGTTTCAGCAAGATGGAGCCACTGCCCATATAGCTCGATGCATAATAGTACTTTTAAGTCAAATTTTCGGAGAGCGAATATTTTCCAGAAATTCGGAACATGACTGTTTGAAGAAGCGAATATATATGAACAAGCCCGAGACCTTAACTCAAAGTCAAAATTTTTGCAGAAATTCGAGCGTTACAGGCACAAACTTTGAAAATTTTATGGAAAATGTTCTAAAAAGAGCACATAAATGCGAAGCTGAAAACGGTGATCATTTAAGTGACATTACTTTTCATACTTAGTGTAAAGAAATATCCATTCTGTATATTTTATAATCTGAAAAAAAAACTTTTATATGTAAACAAAAAAGTTATTAAATTTTACAGCCCCATTGTTACTTTTGGACCATCCAAGGCATAGAGCCAAATTTTCGCTTGCAAACTTTCTTTAAAGATGATCGTTTTTTATAAGGAGAGTTCCCACTTAGAGGCACAATAATATAAAAAATAAACGAAAACTGCAAGCATAAAAATCAAGTAGAAACATCTCAAAAATTGTTACTCTATAATTCAGTATGACACCGATTTTATCCCATTTTTTCAGTAGACATGAGCCATTGTTATTTATTTCAGATTCCAAAGCTAACAAATAACACTATGAGGCACACTATACCTCAAGTACTAAAACGGAATCATACAGACAATGTCTGCAGATTAAAGTTTTTATGAGAATTCCGGGAATTTTACTAACTATTGTTTGTAGTTCTTTTTTTGCAAAACATTCGCCTCTATTTGAAAGATCTTCAAATATTTAAAAACAAATTTCAGTAATTTTGTATGCAGAAAAAATGTGTAGCCTTCTTTTATTTTGATATTAGTGATGAACTAGAAGTTGAAATGTTTGATGGTAGTGATTTTGTACAATAAAAATTCGATTGTAAAGGACAGTAGCGACCTGTAAAAACATAAAGACCTGCATCTGATAAAATTGAGGGTGTGTTTTCTCTCTCAGGGAATTTGTAATTAAAGTAGGCGATTGCATGACTCCTTAAACGCTTTGCCGAATTTAAAAATTCACTCTTAGTTCTTAAGTTATTTGTTTCAAAAGAGGCTAACTTTATATCTATAGATTAATGTTTATTTTTTTATATAACTTTGTGATTTTTGTAATAAAATGAAATCAATGCATTCCTTCTCCACAAAAAAAAACGACTGCTACAAACATATGCATATGTATATATACTTAATGAAGGAAGCTTAAGCTAAGCCTATATTTTCTAAAAATATCAATTTTTTATCGTTATACCAACATTGGAGTTTTGGAGTTCAAAGATGGGCATTTTTTACATTTTATACATTTTCGCACCTTTCTTTTTGCAGAAGGTATTGATTGTTTTCGGTCATTATTCTAGTTCAATTTAAAGCAATAAAACATATGTACGTCATTTTAATATCTGTATATATACTATTTCTATTTATTTGTTCGAAGCGGGAATCCCTGAGAAATGAAAAGTGGGGGAGAAGAAAAGAACTTTCAAGATTGGAAAAAGAAGCAGATAAAATAAATTATTGAAACAACTAAGACTTTTCCAGAAAAGTGAAAATTTAATTTACCTTTTGAACGCACCTCGTCAATGTATGTTTGGGATTGTGTGTCCGGTTTTGCAAAGTTATATTTTTGAAACCTCATCGTGCTATTTTAAGATGCTAAAATACAAGTAAATAACATCCTGCCATTGTCAAGAGAAATATGTGAGTTAAACAAAAAGATTATTAGCATGAAACGACAAACAACGAAATAAAAACTTGGCTGAAGCATATGGTGAAGGTAAACAAACAGCAACCAAAAAATAAATAAATGGGCTAACAATTACAACTTTAATTTATACGTATGTATTTACAGTATATATGTTATGTACTTATCTAGGAGTGGTATTTTGCGCAAATAATATTCTTAAATGTGTGGAAACATTATGCGAAGTCATGATGTATGCATGTTTATATGGATATGTTAAGTCTGTGTGTGTGTTTACCTTCCTTTGACTCCTATATTGAATTTAATTCCTTCTTTCTATCTCTATATATGTTTTTGTGTGATTTGGAATAAAGGAAGTAAGTGTGGCTCGTTTTCTTTTTCTCAATTTAAAAAAAATTTAGATGGACATTAGAAACTTACATGTATCAGTTAGAATGAAGAAGGAAATCTATATAAAAATAAACACAATATCCCTCCAAACATTTGCAAAATTGCAGCTCTTAAACGTCGTATCTTCGACGGTCCTGGCTGCTAGAGGGAAGAAAGTTTATAATTATAAAAAAAAACAAATATATTACAGTTATATTGTTTCATTGTCCTGAGTAACTTTTCACTCACGCTCACGAATTTATATTTTTGGCAGACGTCTATGCAGACTGCCCTGGAAGTATAAACAATGCCTGAGTTTTAAAAAATAGTACCTTATTCCGTAAAATGGGTAGTGGTTGGAGACCTGATCAATATTTTATTATTCTTGGCGATTTCGCTTATGCCTTTAAATAATGGCGAATTCCGTGAGACCGTGGCGTATATATGTGAGTCAATTCAATGAATGGTTTAGTTTCATAACTGGTGCCGAAAGGTTTCTCTGCTGTTACGCTTAATAAGGATGGACCAATCCCATTCAAAACGGCATAGTTTAGAAATCAAGGGAAATTTTTCCATTTCATGGTATAAAGGGTTCTAAGACCCACTATTTTATTTGGTTTTGCTCGTAAGGCAATTATAGAGTTTTTCAACACCCATGCCTACATATAGATAAAGTGGGATAAATTGGTCATTAGATTAAGAATTAAATATTTATAAACTAAATTTGAGTAAAAAATTTTACATTAACTTTTGCAGCAAATACTCAATCATAAAAAAACAGATTAATGCATACTTGTAAAATCCTACATCACTAAATGTAAAATTTTCTACTAAAAAAATGCTGTTAAAAGTTTTGTGAAACGTATTTTAACAAGAGTTGTCATATGAATAAATAAAAAATGTACATAAAAGTATGTAATATGTATATTAAATGTATAGCTACATTTATGTATATCAGGGTGTATCGAAAAAAATTCGCCGTACACCACCGAATATAAGGTATTTTTGTAGAGCAGTTTCGAAAAAAAATTTTATTTTACTTTGCGAACGTATGGATCGCCAAAATACATTTTTCGTTATACTTTTGGCATTTACATACGGATCTTAATGTGTGATATATTGTTGTTTTTGTCTCAAAGAGAACAATGTTTTGCTTTAATAGTCATTGACCTCAAATATCCAGTTCGAGTATCTACCTACCAGATCACAGTTCATGCTCCCCTACTGTATACCCTAATATCAGAAAATTAAAGCTCGCAAAAAATCATTAAACTTTTGCTAAGGAATTATTTCTATAATTCCAGCAGAAGTATTTTAAAAAAATAATTATATTTTTTTTTTGCTGTTAAACTCTTAAACATGCTTAGTCTCTAAATGAACCATTAATGGACTTACAAACGAACAACGCTTGCAGCTTATTGAATTTTATTACCAAAGTTCATGCTCGGCTAACAAAGTGCATCGTACACTTTTTCCATTTTATTGTCAGCTTGAGCAACCTTCTGATGCTGATATTCTGAATCTTGTGACTTAATTTCGCACCAATTGGCAATTTAGACTTTCTTTGTGGGGCTACATCAAGGCTCATGTCTATAGGGACGAGCCCGCAACGGTTGACCCAGCGTACAAACCATTTTTCATTTTTGTTAGTAACTTTTAAAATTTTTATTAATTTATTATCATTAATAAATAAAACGTTAGCCTACGAATAAAAAGTTTTTAGTCTTTTTTTGTATTTTTAAAAATTCTATTTTGCTTATTTTTCCCCAGCTCCTGGCAACACAGCCTGCCAGTACTATTTTCCGAATTTTGAAGAAAGTTTTGGTTCTATCTCACGAATGGATAGAATTATATTAGTCTCAGATTGTGGATTATTACCGGATTATTCGTATAGCATCAGTATTTAACAGCACAACACAACGGGCTTTAATCGCAGCTCTGAGGAGGTCAATTGACATCGTCTAGACAGCTGATAACAGGATTTTTCGATGAATTTCTGCCGAATCCGACGTCCAATATATTAGCAATATTTCTCATCGTTGTTCAGTTATAAAACGACTTGCAGTCAATATTTCAGACAGAAAATATCGACCGATTAGTGCCAAAATAACATATGATTCATATTCATGCACGCTTAATTTTTTTTATACTGAAGTTCATCCACGCGCACGTGATTGAAATAAAACACTAATCACGCATGAAAATTTCGAGTGTTTTCCTATTATGGTTCACGACAGAGAAGCATATGATAGACGGACAGACATCATAGCGAAAACAATAGAGTTACTATTTTATAATTTTTTTAAATTTTTATCCTAAAAATAACTGTAAAGTTTATAGAAAAGTCTAAAAAATCTCTATTGCAATAATTCCTAATATAATTATATGTATTGACTTTATCATTCATTGATGAAGGACTCTTTATATTTCTTAAAAAAATATATATAAATTTAATAGTGTCAGTTAATATATCATTTCTTTTTGATAATATGAATTTTTATTAGTAAATTAGTATATTGTAAGCCGGCATAAAACATAATATTATTTACATACATTTATATAACTATATGAAATTTTGGTAATTTTGCAGAATTTATAAACAATAAAAAATTTTCCTGAAGACGTAGGAAAAATGCTGAGGAAACGTTGAGAACATTTATGAAATAAATTGTTTGGTTTTATTCTTGTATTGTATTCTTATTGTAAAAGAAAAAACTTACCATAATTAGGCTAAATAATACAAACAAAAACATTACGCGTTATTCTGTTTTTAGTTGTTAATTTTAAATTAATTTACTATAAATGTATCCTCAAAAAAGGATCCGTTAATGAATTTTTCTAAACTGAGTTTCATTTCAGTAACTTAAAGTTCCTTACAAATGCAAATGGGACATTTTCCATTTTCTAGTGTCGTGAATAAAAGTAGACATTTAAATAAAATACAAAATGTATAAGTATATCTTACAGCCTAAAAGTAAAAAAATAAGAAAGAAAAAATTCGTTTTATACCATAGAACAAACAAACATAAAGTATAAAATATATGCCTTTTGAATAGATTAGTGCAGGAATTTTATAATACTGTTTCTAACTTTTTTTTTAGCAAAGCCTTCTAAATGAAACTCTAAACACAATAGTTCCGACATTTTCAATAAAAACATAAATTAATTTCCAAATCCTTTAAAAATAACAATTATTTTGTATGCAGAAAAAATTTATAACCATCTTTTATGTGATAGAAGTGATGAGGCTAACTATAACTACTATATATCTTAAGATTTTGCTTTGCTTAACAGAAGCTGAATTTATTTCTCCATTTTTTATTTCTACGAATTTATGAAATAAATATCCATATGTACTGTTTTATTTAATTTTTCGGAGCGGGAACCCAGAAATTTAAATTTATTCCCCGAGTTTATTGAAAATGAAAAAGTCCGGGAAAAGAAAAACTCTGATATTCCAACCAATTTGAATAATTAACACATCTCCCATAGAAAGCGAAATATAATTTTTTATAGTGGTTAACTTTGTACAATTTCGTTTAGGTGAACGATCATAAAATGTTTTTCGTTTTTTTAAATTTTAGTTCTTTAAAAATGTTATAGTGTTATTTATTTAGGGGCTTCTAAACCGCCGCACAGTGGCGCCTTTTGGCTTATTTCGTTGCAAAATCATAAGTTTTAAACATCATTTCAAAATATCGTTGCCCTAATATAGAAAAGCCCTAAGTATTTTGTTTTCAAAATCGAGTGGTTAACTTATTTCGTTAAGAGATCTTTGAATTTATTGAGAAATGCGAAAAAACTCAATCTTAAAAAAAATATGTACGGCCTTTCTATATTAAGGTAATGATATATGATTAGCTGTTGTTACAAACATCATAACTTTTAAAGTAATAAACACGTTTTAAAAATATATAAAGCGTTTGAAACACAAGCACTTCCGCTTAAAAGTAATTAACCCACATTTCCAATATGCACAGTGTGTTTTTGTTTGTAAAAGTTGTTACTCCACTTAGCCAGTATGAGCTCTGTTCCATAAATATTTTCGTCGTACGGTTTGAGGCAAGCATTTTTTTTGTTAATTGTCTAGTAAACAAAGTGAATTTTGATTTTAACATCCTGTTCGTGGTATCCTAGTAAATCGTGTAGTTTTTAAACAATAGCCATTTTCATTATCTGAGGAGCAGCTCCACCAGCCATAATCCAATTAAGGAAAATGTTTTTGAATTGGGATCAGTAAGACGATGTATTTATAAATTTCACAAAATTTTTCATCATATATTTGTTTTTGCCAGGGGTTTCGGAAAAAGGCACCACAGTGCGCCGGTCTGGAAAGCTTTCAGATGTTAAATATCTGCCATCTGAAATGTCCTTTAATTGAAAGGATTGCTATTCATGAATATTCATTGTTTAGATAACGGAAAACGTACTGCAAATGTGGCGGTTCAAATATGGCCACTTTGCGAGCATTACGGGTTGATTATGTTCATGACCGATTTACTGTGCAAGGAATTGACAAGATTATAAACAAATTTGAAGAGATTGGAAGCGTTACAGATTTGGTCAGGCCTGTGCATCATCGCACCGCCAAAAATATCACGCAACAATTGAAGTCGGCTGACTATTCACAATGCCCTAAATATCGGCTGATACAGGCTTTCAATTCTGATTTTCGAACAATTTTACATATGTATATAAATAACTTTTTCATTTTCCATAGAAATAGATTAAACTAAAATAAAGAAATTAAATAAATCCTGATTTTTTACATTTTGCATAGAAATACATTAAAGCAAAATAAAAAAAATTGAATAAATTCTGATTTTAGTGTTTGTTGACAACGCTGATGACTTCTTTTCAACAAAAACTGCTAATGTACTGTCTGCATTATTTTACAGTAGCTACTCAATTACTTACTATTAAAAAATTATAATTTATTCCTTAAGGGGCGCCGAAGTCCAGCTTGCGCTTATCAAACTTTAGCTGAACGGTTCAATTCCTCGTGAAGCAAAGCTGGATTTTAAATTAAATGTTCGTAAAACCCAGTTTTTAGAGCGTAATAAATAGTTGTGCCATTAAAGTTTTCTTGTTTTTATGTATTCAATGTATTTTAGGGCCATCAAAGTTTTCGCTGGGTAAATATGTATTTAATTATTAATGAACATATTTTTGGTGGGAATGGAAATGATTTTTTATTATTAGAAAAACAGAATATCCAAATTTGACTGCTTTCTGGGTGGCATGTATCTATTTCCGGTGCCACAACACACCTTAGCAGCAACTTACAAAAACCACATAAATCTATTAATTTATCAACAATTTTTAGTTATTAACGAAGCTTCCTCTATTTATTTTGTATTTTATGTTTTTCATATTATCACACTAAAACGAAAGTACAAAAATCTTCTGTTAATAAAAGATAGAGAGACGACTTTCGTAATGTACGGAAACTTATATAAGTAGCTTTTATCCGTGACTTCGTTCACGTGAAATTTAGTGGCAGAAGTTACCCGATCCCAGATCGTGGTCCTATTTTTGTAAAATGTAATACTCAGATCAGTAATCGTCCCTTACCCCACTCGTGCAATAGTAGAATTTGTTACAGTAGTTATTATAACGCTTAAAATGTCATAATTTCTATTTTACTCAATCTCAACGGACTGCAAGAATTAAATTGAAATTGTGTACCTTCGAGATATCTATCATCCTTACATATAGTTCAATCAATATATTTTTCCATTTATCCGACAATGAAGTTAAATAATTGACAAGGGTCAAATAGATAGGAATTTATATAGTAACTAAAGCAAATCCATTTGAATATTCTATAATTTTTAATGCGTAACAAGGTCGCATTTTGCCTTTTGTGTCCTAAAATAACTTTTATATATTTATTACGGGTACAGAAGGCAAATATGAATACAGAAGGCTATACTATATTTCAAGAGGTACTATAATAGATTTCCAGATATCAGATAATTAATATTTTTTTGTATGTGGAGTAAAGGTGTTCTTATTTGTACGGCAAAATTTAAGTGTTTGAATTTCAGTTCGCCGGGCAGATTTTTGTTCCTTTGTATTAAAAAAGTAAATGAGCAAAATTGGGAACGAATCCGATAACGTTTAGTAGACCCGGAAACGACTTTTATATATCTGTATACAAATTAATAGATTAAAATTAATATATTTTTTAAATAAATAATATTTTGTATTGATTTTAGATTTCATAACAACAATAAAATTGGAAAAGAGAATAGCTTTTTAATTTATATTTTTTAAATTGTGGATTTAATTTTAGATAAGATTTTTTATGCGAAGAATATTTCTTTCGATTAGCCTCAACAACCTGAAGCAACAATTGCTCTTCCTTTTCATCATTAGTTGAAATTCTGTTAACGGCTTGAATAAATTTAGCTCCGCTCTCAGGAGTATCACTAACAACAAATAAGTCCTTAGAGAATATACAAACTTTCTCAAATTCAAATGATGTTTCCCAAGTTGAATTCTGAACTCTAGAAATTCCAAGAATAAGCTGAACCGTCGGAATAAATACTTAGTTTTTTCTGAAACAGAATCACTTAAGGTGTATTTTTTAAAGTCTTATAGATTTGTATAGTTTCGGCCACTTTTCAATTTTACAGTTGGAACGGTTTTTTGAATATTTTTCCACTTTTCATATAGTTTTAATAATTTGTCAACACACTTATGATCTTCTTAAATCGGTATACATACGTAATTGATGCCAAAATATTTGAACAGAATCAATTGCCAATTTTGCGCTTTCCTAAAAAAAACCTTTACAAAGCGAATATTGTAAATTGGGACTCTTGCAAGACCTGATGAGTTGACTAGAGTTTTGTGCCAATAATTTGGTAAAAATCATTCCCAACTAAATAAATTTTGTTTAAATTTTCGTAAGTTTTTCGTGTTTTAAGGATTTCAGTTCTTGGTGCTTCTGCCGTAGTCTATTTCGATGATAGTTTTGACATGTTAATTCTTATTATTATTATATAGCTTCAGAACACTTGAATGACAATTTATTTATTTACACTTAGATCTATATTTTCATAACGAAATAAAACTACAATTAAGTCACGGTTTTTACAACAATGGTATTCGACAATGTTAGCAAAAGTGTCTCGTTATCAGCAGCTACCATCGCTGAGGAGTACACAGTTTGCAATAATGTCCCGTTTTCAGGAGCGACTATCGCTGAAGGCCGTGATTCATTATCCTACATAATCGCACGATCTGCCAAATATGACACGTGTGCTAAAGAAAAAAGTATGGTAGTGTGGACTAAAAATGCAAATGTGTGACATTTTTTTTGGACAAATCTTCCGATTTGGTAAATTTTATAAAAATTATCATAAAATTATAGTTTTCATGCGATCGGAAAATTTCGGTGGCGCCTAAAAAAATATATTAGAAATATGGATTCATCGAAAATTATTTCTTAAAGTCTGTCAGACTTATGTAAAATATTCCTGTAAATGTCTCGTGCGATCGTGAATGATAGTGAATCAGGGCCTTAAGGAATACGAAAGTTCTAGGAATAGTTCACACAAACGCTATAAAGTGTTCTAAAATAATAATTTTGAACCGCATATTCATTTAAAGTCTTACCGTTATTGCAACTTCAAAAAATATACAGAAAATATCATACAGCCGATATATTAATCTCGCGCAAACAAAAATACCAACGAATATTTTTTTGAACTTTTTGGAATGCTATATTTTAAAAAATATACCAACGAAGCACTCTTAAAACTTTTTTATATGTTTACTTTTATCGTTAAAAAACAATATAAAAGCACAAATACATAAAATTAAAATTGCAAATGAAAATCTTAATAACATAATAAATAACACCTAAAGATTTTAATAAAATTAAAATTAAAGCGTTAGTTTGTAGTAAAATGGTATATACATTAGAGAAACATAGTGAACGATTTTTCGATTTCGAATCGCTACCGCCTCTTATTTTGTTAGGATTGGAAACAAAATATATGTGCCAAAAAATGGGGGAGTTTGGTTGAGGGTAAATGCTCCTCATCGAGGTCAAAGTTAAAGGTAAAAGTGAAAAAATTCAGAAAATGTCCAATAATTGCCGCGGAGTCGCCCCTAGAGTAGTAAAATGTAAAATCGACGCCCATTAATTTTTCCTCCCCAACATTTTTGTAGAACATACTTATACCCTATCTCCGCTCCTTAAGGGGCTTGCCCTACAAAAGTTAGTTTTTTATAAATTTTATCCCCATCGTCCTAACAAGTTTCAGGGCGCCTCTGGAAGATTCAAATGTATGACAAACCCGAATTGATTTTTCCTCCCCAACATTTTTGTAGAACATACTAACCTTCTATCTCTGCTCCTTAGGGTACTTCCCTTCAAATAAGGTTTTATTAATTTGCCTCCCCGTCCTAACTACTTTCAGGGTGCCTCTGAAGGAGTCAAATGTACATACCAAACCTGTTTCTCTGCTCTTTAGGGTACCTCCTATACAAATCTTTGTTTATATAAATTTTGTCCCTATTGTTCTGAGAGGTTCCCATACAAAAAACCATTTTTATATATCTTTAATTTTTTATTAATATTGAATTCAATTACTAGTTTGAGTGCGATATCTATGTATATTATTTTAATTTATTAATTTATTTTTGTAATAAAGTCGATATTTTTTCCTATTTTCGGCAACGACTTGCAGTAGAAATATTTTTTCTTCCTCGTTGCGACAAAAAATATTGTTGTAGTCTTCTATTAGTTTTACACCTCTTTCGGCGGAATCGTTGAGTTCGTTTACTTCTTTTGGTGTCAATGAAATTCTTTTAACACTTTCGAAGTTCCAAAAATGTACTGGAGAAACATTTACTCTACCCGCTTCTGCCCCGCTATCTTCATCATGAGAGTGACTGCCCGACAGTTCTTCCGCGTATTTCTCTTTATCTCTCTCAAATGTACGAATTGCATCTGCCATTTTTCGCTTGGTATCAAAGGGTACATTCTTATCGAATAATGCAAAAGCAACAGCTTCACCACTAAGATAACAGAGATTTCCACAGAATCTCTTCACCAACTGACGTGAAACTGTCTCATTAATTGAAGCATAATGGATAATCGCTTTTAAAAAGTTCAAGTCATTATTTGGGGCTACTACTGCTTTGGTAGCACTAAACCAAGCTTTAATATAAAGAGTTACTATGAAAATAGCATCGCGAAGTCCGTTTAATTCATTTTCACTTAAGTCAAGAAATTTTCGGAATAAAAACATTTTTATACAGTATATGCCTTTGGCCATCCACCGAGAATGACTGGTAGGTCCTGGTTGGCTAAACTTATGGTTGGGAATATTTACACCAAAGAACAGCAAAACGATTTGAAAAAATTCCTTGTAGTCGCATCTGGGTTGTTGTTCGTTTAATTGAGCCAAACAAAATGATTCGGTATCAATTTGAACTTGGACCGGTGTTTTTGCTGCAACTTCATCTTTTATACCAGGACTATACGGTTTATCTTTAATATTTTCCTATTGCTCTTTAAAACGCTCAAATATTGGCACCCCGGGTCCAGACATTTTTCCAAATTTGGCTTCAAACACTTCCTTCAGTTGCAACTCATAAATGTGATGTCTGCATGGAAGATAGAGAAGATCTCGTTCTAGTAATTGCTCAAGGAATAAAGATGCACCTTGGAATTTGCCAGTGTTCGTTGAAGTGGTGTCGAAAGAAATAGCTTAAATGCGGTGAGCGATTTTCCATTCAAGTAGAAGCTCGTAAATGTCCTCCGAAATGCGTTTGCCTTTTCCTTTACCTGACCTTATCTTTGGCACACCCAGAAGCTGCTCGTTACCATCATATGTTAGGACAACTGGAAGTCGTTCAATCTTTTTTCCACCGCCTTGATAGTCTACCAACATTTTTCCATCCCAGTGCACATTTAAATATTTTGCTTCCGCCAACTACAAACGCATAAATTTTTCATACCGCTTTAAACAAGTATTGTATATTACAGAAATATATAAAAAATACCTTCGGGTTTTCCTTCAAGAATGCGGTGATCTGCTGTCGATTTTGTGTCCGTGCTTCTCGAAGAGATGTTCGATTGATGATATACTTTCTTGGATTAAGTTGAAAAGCTTGAGCCGCAGCAATCAATATAGGAACTGCTGCAATGTAAGATGTCTTACATCTGTCGAAAACAGCTACTAGATCCGGAGTAATGCAATTGATGGATCCCCTTGTACCCCTGGAAAATTGCTTACGCAGGTCCGATTCGTTACTAAAATCTTTCTGCTGATTGTCTGATTCAGTCGATTCGGCAGATGAATAATTAGTAACTTTAATTATGTAGAACACAGTGTAAATATTCAAGTCTAAAATGTATGGTGTTTCTTAATGTATTTATCAATAATAGTACTTACCCGCTGTTGCGATTTCGTTCGGATCTCATTCTCTCTTCACACTCTCCTTTTGCTTCGTGTAGCAAGAATTTTGAAACATCTTCCGGATCGCTAATCATTTCGAGTGCATTTGCATGAGCTATATCAAAAAGGTCATCCAACTGCTCGACAAAATAAGATTCCTTTTAAATTTGTGTTGCTCCGCCTCTTAAAGTATTTTTTTGTAACGTTTTCCATTCAGCTACCAACGATTGCACTTGTGCCTTTACTTTGCCTCTGTTTTTTGTCGGGATGAATGCCTGACGCCAAAATATCATGACTGTGTCAGTTACCAAGTATGCACTTTCATCCGAACTAATTTTACGCTGTCCAGTTCCATAAAAATACATCTTGAGTACTTGCTTTCTAGATGGCAATTTCGTTCCTAATATATTTGAGCATGGTTGTCCTAATAAAAAAAGTTCAGTATTCGATCTCAAACTTTTCGCAATGCCGGTCGATGTTGAAGCCATTTTTATTAGAAATAATAAGCGAATTTATTTCACAATCACAAACATATAATACTGTTGTTAACTTCTTAGTACCAAACAAAGACCGGCTTTTTACACTGTTTTATGTTTTCCACAAAAATGTTGTGGGACAAAAATTAATGGTCGGTCATCAGGGATGCAAATTGAAATTTTCAAATTGTACTAAGTTTTCAGAAAAAGTGTACTAAGTTTTCAGAAAAAGTGTACTTTTTTCAGTCCGATTCTACTTTTTATTTTTTAAAAATTTTTTATTAAAACAACTAACTAAAAACATACATAAAAATTCGTTTGTACATATATGTGTGTAAAAAACCTAACAATTGACAGAAAGGTACATTGAAATTCATTTGTACTAAGTACGTGTACTAGTATATTATGTAGAGAAAGTTGACAAATAAATTTAATGATTAATTCGAAAAGGTACATAAAAGACAATCAGTTGTTGAGATCTGAATATAAAATTATACTTTATGGTATACTTCTTGCTAAAAAACTCTTAGTCATTTCTAAATTGTAGCAGCACGAATTAGATGTTTCCTGTTTCTCTTTTTTGTTTTTATTAAATTTTGAAATAAAAATATCCTTTCCACATTTGCAGCGGAATGTGAGATGGATAATATTCCTCTAGCAAATTTTGAAATATCATCAAATATCGGTTAATTTATCATATCTGATACATTCGTCCAAAAAAAAACGTATTTCAACAGGTTTTCTACTTTTTTCCACAAATTAGAGGCTCGTTTGTCAAAATTTGTATATGTTTACATAAGGGTTGAGATGTCGGTTGTTATTGTAATGATGAACCTGTTGTAGAATCGCCACCATCTATATAATTCCGCCTTGGGTACAAAACAATTCTCTACGAATGGATAACATGGAGTTGTCATATAAAAAATGGAATAATGACTTAAAATACTTTCGTATAATGAAATAAAATTTTAAAAAATTATGAAATAGTGCCAAATTAGGCATGGAGGTGCTATTGTACTTTTTACTTTCAAATAGTGCTAAAAAAAGTACAATTGTACCAACTTTTTCATTCCTGTCGGTCATACATTTGACTTCTCCAGAGGTGCAATTAAAGTAGTTAGGTCGAGAGGGCAAATTTATAAAACCTTATTTACAAAAATGTTGTGTGAGAAAAATCAATGGTCGATCATACATTTGACCCCTCCAGAGGATCCTTGAAAGTAGTTAGAACGAGGGGGCAAATTTGTATATCTTTATTTGAAGGGAAAGTACCCTAAGGAGCAGAGATAGAAGTTTAGTATGTTCTACAAAAATGTTGGGGAAAAATCAATGGGGGCTTGTCATAATTTTGAATCCTCCAGAGGCGCCCTGAAACTTGTTAGGACGATTAGGGTAAAATTTATAAAAAACTAACTTTTGTAGGGCAAGCCCCTTAAGGAGCGGAGATAGGGTATAAGTATGTTCTACAAAAATGTTGGGGAGGAAAAATTAATGGGCGTCGATCTTACATTTTACTACGCTAGGGGCGACTCCGCGGCAATTATTGGACATTTTATGAATGTTTTCACTTTTACCTTGAACTTTGACCTCGATGAGGAGCCATTTACCCTTAACCTACCTGAACCATATTTTGCCTCATATATTTTTTTTCCAATCCTAACAAAATAAAAGCACTTCAAAATCTTGTTGCAAAAATTTTAATATATTACTTTGTCATAGCTAATATACATATGTATTGCATATATTTAAATCAACATCCTGCAGTTGGCCTGGAAGCAAGTGCCTCTTTTCTAGAGGGACAACTGCTCTAGTGAAATTGTCGACAACAGTTTTTCTCTTCTTGCATTTTATTGCGTTATATTCTTTTGTTGAAAAAATACGGTTCTAGTACTTTAAACTCTGTTATTTAAGCATTTCTTTAACAAAAAATCTCTTATACATAAAATATATAAGCATGTTTAAGTATGTTGCCCTAATTGCTATAACAAAAACAATCCCGAGAATCGACTGAGAAGCACCAGTTATGTAGACTAGATTCACAAAAATGTACTAGTAAATTGTGAGTTTAAATGTCTCCATCTGAACCTAAAAGAATCTCCTCGTCACTAGTAATACGGTCTACTAGGGGATTTCCAATAACAAGCCTGTTTTAAATGTCAATAGTAAAAAACATTGGCTGGTGTATAACTGGTCAGTGGTACTGGTGACAAAACTATAGTTTTACCATGTACATTCCCTACAGTGCAGTAATATATGGAGGGCTGATACCTGAAGTGAACCAAGTCACAAAAAGGCAATTCGAAGATATCTTGAGTTTCAGTAAATGAACAGCTTCGAAAAAATATAAAGTGAGAGCCATTGACTTGGGTTTTATAACCGTTACCTTAGGAACGAAGCACTTTTTTACTTAGTCCGTTATAGAACTAAATAGAGTTAGACTTTGCGGAGGTTTTTCCACTAGTTTTGATATTTTTAATATTTTCACTCCCATATACATATCCACGGATCCAAGAGAGGTCAGGCCGGATTAACAAGTGAGTGCCCTGGGTAGGGTTGCCAGAAGGGCCTGATTTGGCCTGATTGTCAAGTTTTTTAATGCGCGTCAAGTGTCAAGTGAAAAAGTGATTTGTCAAGCTTTTTTGTAAGTTAATTTTTTTTCTCAAATTTATTCTAGCTATGTAATAATACTTAAAAAAAGTATGTGTATATTTCTAAAAAACAAATCTAAAGCCCATATTTTTACTATCAATAGAACTAAGGACTAATATGATACATATTTTTTTGTGCAATTATAGTTTAAAAAATAACTATAACTTTCTGTACAATTATTATAAAAGTGCCAACACTGATATTTACCCCATTACTCAATACTAGTAAATTGACAACATTGAATTAGAGAAGCAAGTCGTGGACTTTTCGTCGGCGGCGGCGCAAGTACGAAAATTCGTCGGCGGCGGCGGCGATTCGGCTTGAGCCGGGGTTTTACAGGCGCGCCATCCTTCTATCAGCTTAGCCGACTTGATATACCCATGGTGGAATAATACAGGCGGTTTTTCATTGTTTTTTTTAATAAAACTTATGTGTTTGAAGAATTGTCAAGTTATTTATAAAAATTATTATTTATTTATTATAGACTAGCTAAAAACTCTCAGCAAAATTGTTTTTACGAGTAAAAGTTAAAATTCAATTCGTATTTCCAATAATAATTATCCAGAAGTTCTTCTTTAAAAACTAAAAATCTCATTTATATATTTAGTATGAGGATTTTTATTTGTCAAGTTTTTTTTTCAAAATCAAGTTTTTTTTTGGTCAATGTCAAGCTTTTTGGCAAATTAGATCTGGCAAGCTTAGCCCTGGGGATGAATAAAATGTTTCGCCCTTGTATACATAGGCTTATAAAAATTACATATTATTTATTTAAATATTCTTTAATTCAAAACTTATATATAATCGTATATGTATTTACACAAAAGAAAATTATTCAAAACGTTTTATAAATACGTGTAAATTAAATATTTAATAACTTAGATTTAACTAAATTTAATAATCTTACATTTAAAAAATAAATAAAATTTATTCGACCTTAAATTTTGATACGAAAATTAATTTATTCCTGTTCGAGGCCAAATTATTTTCTTATTATAATTTGATAAAATAAGAACTTTCAAGAACTCAGTTTTTCTTTATGAAGATATTCTCCAACTAAATAAACATTTCACAGAGTTTCACAGAATGAAATTACTATCGTTTGGGGTATATTCCAGGTCCCCACATAAAATTTCTTAGGAATTTGTGGCAATACTGCAATGAAAAGCATCATAAACTCATATTCATATGAACTGCTCAATCAAATTAATAAAAAAAGTTACAATAATGACAAACTGATTGAGATAATGTGTTATACTCAAACTTAAAATATAATTTTTCTTGTATCTATGAAATAACAATACATAAAACCAATATGCTATTGTAAAATGCAAAAAATTGTTTGCGACCGACTCTGCCAAAAAAAACTCAGTCAAAATTGTATCATTTTGGTTTTTTGGCGCCCTCGGATCGTTGGCCCCACTGCACAGTGGCCAATTTGGCTTCGCTAGCGGCATTAATTCAAATTTAAAAAACCGTTAATTTTTTTTAACAATCGATAACAAATACATTCACTAGATTTGTATCGATTTTTAAAAGCTCAGCTTACAGCTGATGAACAGCTGTGAGCTGTCAAAGTCAGCATATGTTTCTGCAAGTGTTGTGCAAAATATTTCCGCCTTTTTGATCATCGTTTTGCTATTCGTGTTAAACTTGCAAATTTTATTATATTCATTAAAAGTTTTGTTATATACTAACGCCAAGGTATAAAAAACTGTGGTTTGTGTATTAGCAACTCGCCCATTGTAACGTACACCTGTCTTTCGTGGAGTAGAACTTACAAAATTCACCTGCATTCAGTGTAATTGTAAATTTTCCTATATGTGTAAACCATTGTGTGTCCAAAATGTCCAAAATTTACTGCGAGTACCTGAGAGCCTTCAATTTATTGTACTGAAGAATCTGATTAATATTTCTTTTATAATATGGTTTCTCTTTGAGTTGACAATTTTTATTTTATATATGAATATATGGTGGAAAATGTTTATTGAATTAAAAACAAAATAAAAAATTAAAAAAAAATTAAAAATAAAAAATTTAAAATTAAAAAAAAAATTAAAAATAAAAAAAAAAAAAATTAATGTTTATAAGTAATTAGTCGAACTTTTATTAATATTTTTATATATTGAAACGATTAATTTTGGCTCAAGTTCAAACCCGAATTTACCCATTTATTTATTCTAATTTTTTTATTTTTAATTTTTATTAGAAAATTTTTTGGATAAATTCATTATTATTTTTTTATTAAGAGAGTACTATATATAGAACAATTTTTATTATTCATCATACTAGCAGAACGGATCAGTACTGATTTCGAGGTCGCTACACCATCTCATCAGCGTTCTTTGTTCAATTTTACCACTTTTGACGGTGGATACTAGTGATCAGGAATATTAACTATTTAACCGTATTATTTAACAAATTAGGATACGAAAAGTACAAACTTATTCATTTTCACATGTCAAATCAATTTCGGTTAGTACGAAATCCCATCTATGATGAATAACTACTCTATATATTTCAGTCTCTCTTGCTTATTCAGCGCCATTGGCTGCTGAGAAATAAGCGGTACTTAATCATGTTGTTAGGTTTCTGTCATTTGTAGTTGAATTTCTTTTTTAGTATTCAACCAACTATGACCAAGTAAACATGTAGATTTTTTGACGCGTGAACATGACATAGTATCTAAATAGTGGCTACTGACCTATCTTCTTGGTTCCAGAATGTGGTGAATGTGTTTAATGCATGATTTGTTAAGATAATACAGCCACCGCATAATACAACAATTAATTTAGTTCAACTATTACAGTGAAATAGTTAAAAAGTTTACATTTAACAATATTTGAAAATAATTTTTTGATAACTAAAAACGGAGGCAGATTTGTCTCTCAATGAGGCAAAGTCGGGATCACTGTAAACTTGTCAACTAGAAATTAGCGATATAACGAATAAGTACTCGCGAATAGGAATAGCTGCCGACGAAATTTGCGCATACGAATATTTAATTATAAATTTGGTGGCGCTCATCTACTGCTCGATTTTAATGTTTGCAAAATAATTTTTTTTAATTAATTTAAAAATAAATTGGATAACATTTTCACACGTATACATTTAACATTTTTATGATGTTCCGACCCTCTGCGAGTGAATTTTCAGTGTTGCACCGCTTATTTAAATACCACACTGCAATAGTCTAGAATAAGAAGTCTTTTATTTTTCAAGTCCAAGATTCCCCTACTGGCGTTTGATTTTTAATTTAACATGATTTGAACGAAAAAAGCTTAACTTATTATTAAAACGCTTTTAGTTTCACTTGTAACATGTTATTCTGTAACGTCGACGTCACACAAAGTCAACTCTAAAAAACAGGCTCTCGCTATCGGAAACAATTAACTCGTTCAAAAGTAGTCTTATTCATTCATCAATTAGAAAAAAGCTGATAGATCAAATCACTTTTCTTAAAAAAAATAAACAAATCAAAATTCGTCCAGCCGTTTGGGAGCCACGATGGCACAGAGAGATACATAGATACACACTTTTAAACTTATAACATCTCTTTTTTTTTGTGGTCTGTAGTCGAAAAGAAAATAACATCATCTGCGACTCATTTGACCAATGATCATAGTAGTCACTCTCCAGTGGATTCCGAAATAGAAAATGTTTGGTGGGATTAAACCTACAAGAAATATACATTCAAATACGTACATACACACCAATATGTGTTTGAATGAGTGTCCCTCACGTTAAGACGACGGACACTTGCTAAACGACAACGATACTTATCTGCAAAAAGATACAGAAGAGTTTGTTAGAATGCTGATGGAAAAATAAAACACAACAACACAAAATCTACAAGACAGCAATAGAAACACATGCACAATTTCTAAAAAAAGAAAACAAAAACAAAAGGTATGCAAAGTTACATGTACATCTACATATATAAGGATGACCAAACGATACAAGGAATTGCCGTCCGTCTTTCGCGTCGCAACAGGACATTATTATTTCTCCCTCCTTTCAAAACACATTATACAAAAATGTATATAGAAACGACTTTAATAATGACAAGGAACGCAAATTCGAAGAACAGTTCTAAGGTTGGCATTCAACTACTACATACGAGTATGTATGTTCATAAACACTAACTCACACAGATACAACATATCCATACGAGGGATATTTTTAAGTTTAAAGAACTATAATAATAACAGCAGAAATAGAAACAGCAACAAAAACTACATCCCAATAAGTTTATGAAACATATATTTATCCCGAAATACCCTACAGAACCATTGCTATTTTTATTTCTTATAAGTACATACAACGTTATATAATAACATTTTAACTTTAAGAACCCCCGACATCTGCGCTTCCAAACAATTGAAACAAGGTTGGGAACTCGCTCCATCAAGTGGACTTTAAAAAAAATACTTAATCAAAATCGCGCGTCAGCCGCGGCGTTGCCTATTTAATCATTTTTCGTCCTAATTAGGCAGAGCACAATTTTTGTTAAACTATTAGCCAGTTTTCTCACTTTTTTTATTTAGCTGTTTTTAGACTTTTATCCTACTTTTAAGAGATTTTCTAAAAAAATTCCTAATAATCGCAACAAACGAAGACTTTTTACTACAGAAAAATACAACAGACTCTAATTTTTTGTCTACGATGTTCTAATGTTTACCAATTTCAATTTAATTACTGTCTGTCCCAGAATATCAAAAAAATGTTTCTTTCGATATCGTGGGACAGGCAGTATGTTGATAGCCAGGCAATAATGTATGTAATATAACATACTGAATACCTGTGATGGTGACTGGAAAACGAACCTCAAATATTCAGGAGTGGCGAAAATGTGAAGTTGGTTCAAAAGCAAGTGTTTGTAGGTGAAGGTTGGCAAACCTGGGGGCAAATTACGGCATTTTGTATGGTATTTCATTCGATATCGAATGCCTTAATTTGCCCCCTGGTCTGATGTCTTTTCTTATTATTGCAGGTAGTTTTTGAGTTATTTCCAGGATAGAGATATAGAAATAAGAGTAAATATGCCAAACTTTAAACAGTTGCATTTCAGAACAACGTTTCTTATTTCATAGTACACAAAAGTTCAGAGCTTAGTAAATTTTTGGAATTATTGTGGCAAACAAAGAGCGTTTTGTGCAGTTTTTCTTGAAATATGAAATGGCAATAACTCGATTTTTTTTTAAGAACAAACACAAACCGCGAAGAAATTTTGGCTGGTCTGCAGAAACACCCAGGGTCGAGGGAGGAATCGAACCTGCGACCCCTTGACTAATAGTCTAGTACGCTGTCTACGGGGCTCCCCTGTAGCGATAAGCATTCTATTCTCTGACAGCATCACATACATATATGTGCATATATAAACTAGACATGAACATCGTGATCACGCATGATTTCGATTTTGGATTTTTTTCATACTTTTAATAGGTACGTGGTTTTTAATTTTGTCATGAAGACATAAAAAGTTGTTCCGGTATGTATTAATGTACTGATGTGAATAAACGAGTCAAAGTAGCAGTATAAGTCCGAGTGTTGACTGGCGAACATTTGGAAGAAAAACATCTGCAATTCTCTTTCGGTTTTTCATTCGCATTCACACAGATGAACAAGACCTTCGAAATTTTAAGTTTTTGGAAAAAAGCTAAAGATCTTTCAATTCTGCAAAAAATTGGCTAAACAAATACTTTGTGTACCATCCAGCTCAGCTACAAGTGAAAGAGTTTTTTCAACGTCTGGAAGAATACCTGAAGAGAAAATTCGTATTTTCTTTAAGAATTTTCAATTGTATTCAATTGACAAATTTAATTTTAGCTGCAAAGTTTGAAATCGCATGATATTATGTACATACATACATACATATGAATATGCAAATCCTGCGTTACGAACCCTACATTCGGTCTTTCAAAAGAGGTACCTTCAACTTATGTAAGGTGCTTAGTGCGATATATGTAAGTGTACTTTCGAATGGCATAAAAAATAATTTTTTTGCAGATATTTGTTGCGAAATAATTTATCATAAAATTTCGCATAATAAATTATAAAAAATATAGTTTCTAAAAGAAAGATTAATATAAGAGAGTTCTAAAAAAAACTT
Organism: Gymnocheta viridis; assembly: GCA_956483585.1. Classification (NCBI taxonomy): domain Eukaryota; kingdom Metazoa; phylum Arthropoda; class Insecta; order Diptera; family Tachinidae; genus Gymnocheta; species Gymnocheta viridis. Next base: position 71,377,321 of record OY101440.1, read on the forward strand.
ATTTGCAGCCAAAAAATTTTGTCGTTTTTTGTTACGTTACTCACGTTACATTTTTTCTATTATATTTCTATTCTGAAATTTCATACCTAACTTCAATGCATCCAAAATAGTAAACACAAATTTTTTTTTGCTAATATTGAAGTGATTTCATTGTATAAGAATATGGTCGGAGACCGGGCCATCTTCACCAACACTAAAGTAAAATGATATGAATACCTAAAAATGGTTAATTTCTGGTATGAAATTAGAAGTTCTGAGGTAGGGTAGGATTTGATAATAATTTGTGCATTGATGATCGTCGAAATACATTTATTTTATTTACAAAATTATATATCTAATCTAATATTCGATAAAAAAATAAAAAATAAGTTGGATCACTATCGAAAAATTTTGTTTGGTGGACTGTTTCTGGGGCTTATGCATATATTAAAATTGAAAAATTGTATTGCAATTGTATTGTTTCAGAAAAGTATATTTCTCAGTTAAACATAATTTTCCTCTTTTATTGCAGAATTTTCTAATTGTATATTCGATTTTTTTATTTGCATTCAGAAATTTTAGGTTGTGATTTTTTCGTGAGTATTTCGTGAGCATGAGTTTTCGTGATTGTGACTAACTTTTTTTCCACTCATGTGAGCGTGAGTAAACGCGAGCCTAAAAAATGAGGTCGTGCGTGAGCGTGCATGAGTGAAATTTCTTTATCGTGAGCGTGCATGACCGTGAGTGTAAAGTCACTGGCGATCACATCTCTAATATAAACTTAAACTACGCAACCGATATGCAGGTGGAAATAAAATATTCAAAGAAATTTCTGATTTTATTTTATAGATTTTCGTTTAATACTCTTGGTTATTGCGCTTAATTTTGCATGGCCACTTTCCGCCGTTAAAGGCCAGAACAGATCGACATACATAGATAAACAGATGTACAAGATAAAAGTAAAAGAAATAACTCTGTTTGTAGCAGAAGTCAAAAGATTATTATTGTGCAATATGAAGTATAAATTGTCAACTAATACAATTGCATTGGGTTGAATTTTTATTTTCGTTACTGAAAAGATGGCGGAAACAAAAATTGGTTGTTCATCCATCTTTGAAAGTTTTTCTAAGAAATATAATATGAAGCTTAAATTAAACAAGTTCGTATCATTTTAAAGTGCGTAAAAACACATTTCGATTAATATTCTTAACTCCATTGGCATATTGCGGCTTTACAAGTTATGTATGCTCATAAAACTTAAGAGGTAAACAACACCTTTTAACATGTAGACTGAAAAACTGATTAGAATGTCATGGAGCTGTATACCTCCGAGGTATAGAACTATCTATTAAATTATATATTATGTAAAAGAACTTTTCATGTTGCATAATAACATACTTAAATAACATTTATAGAGTGTTATGTAATCGTGAATGCGTACTGTGCTTAATTTTTCATACATTTGTATATATGTATGTATGCATGTATATATATATATATGTATGTACATATGTAACAACATATGTGCTATGTACGGATATGTTGAATATTGCTGTTGAATGCAAAAAGTGAACATTCGACACGAATAAATTTGGGAAAATGTTAGGGAAAGGAAGGTTGGCCAAAATGGTCCGTTGGTCATTTTCAAAAATCATGCTCACGACAACTCAAATAACGATGATAAGAAAAAGAACACGATGTATACTTGAGTAATATAAGTTAACAATATGACCCGCACTACCAACTCTACTTTACCTTGGCATCAACATCTAATCTTAAACAACTAAAAATTTTGCTATTCGTCTAGCGCACTAATAACATTTATTTGTGTCTCTTACTACAAATTTTTCACTCACCTACCCATGCTACTTTCCGCGCAGCTATCTATAGTTTTGTTTCTGGCCTGCTTAAGTAACGTTTTGCATCTTTACTTTTACAAATTGTATTTTATTACGTACGTAATTGTATTTTAGCATAGACGTACGTGCAAACCCACACACTCCAAAAACGCACACAAAAGTACTACCAATTCACTACCAAACAAATAGACAGGCCGACAAACTCATAAGACTTGTCGCATTCAAGTTGCTCTGGACTGGAGTACAACATATTTGTTGTGTGAATGTTTCATCTCTGTTTAGCATCTCTGAGAGTACGTTCGTTAACTTACGCACATGTGTTTGTTTGTAAGAATGTGTGTGCTATGTGTTCACTAAGATCTAGGACACATATGATGGCTGCTGTTGTAAAATCTTTGTTGTCGTGGTCATCGTTTGTTGCCATCATAACCAAACCATCCTCCACCCACTTTTTGTTTCTTGGTGCTGACCATTGTAAAAACGAATGATAAAAAAATTTCATACACGCTTACACATCTACTATGTCCAAGATTATAAAATGTAAATTTACATACACATTTTCTAAGTAAGTTTCTCCAATCACCTCAAACCATTTAAATTTAAGACGGTAGTACGTAGTCTTTTATGCTCATACAAACTCTTGCGAGCATAAATATATGCGTGTGTGTGTAGATTTTTTTCAGCATGCATATGTATTTATATAACGAATACAACACAAGAAACTTCTATACATACACGAATGTGCGAGGTGCCCACACTTAGAAAATGATCTAAAAATAAAGGAAAATTTCGCGTATGTCGAATGACGACTAAGGACACTACAAGAAGAGTAACAGCTACTGCCTTACAACTTCATCGTTCTCCCACTCCATGGAAAAGCCCCGACAAACACAAACTCACTCACACTCTAATCTATTTTAGAGTTGTTTTTTAAACAGTCTTTGAAACCAACATGAATTGTAGTTCGTTTGCATACCCCATTAGAAGAAAATTTCATACAAAGGATGTTGGTTTTTGTTGCGTTGGTACACAGTACAATAACAACACCAACGACAACGTGGAAAAGGAGCACAAAGAAGAGAGAAAAACAAAGAAAAAGAATTATAGCAAATGGTCAAAGTGAGATGATTGAGGTGGTCGGTATGAAAGCATATGAAATGGCATGTTAAGTTGGGTTGATGAGAAAGTAAAGAAATATTGGTTTGCAAGGATTTACATTTTAAGGAACGAGAGTATTCTTGAAAGCATTGAAGAAAATCGCAATAGCATGAACATAGAGTAGGTCTGTCGGTCGTTTAGTCAGTCGTTTGGATGACAGGTTGTTTGGCTGATTGTAAGGTTGGTATGTTTTGGTTAAATTGAATGGTTGCCTAGTTGATGGTATAGTGGTCAGTATTTAGTATATTCGTTTGAATGCATGTAGATTTGTTGGAAATGTTTCATTAGATCTTGTATATATTATATGTATGTATATGCATCTACTATGTATGTACTTAATATGTACTAATGTATGTATATTAGTTGTATATGAAGAAATAAATATATTTGTAACTTGTTCTGCATGTATGTATTTATGTATGTTTCGGTATAATTTTTGGTATATTTACTTATAGTTGAAGCAAAAATAAATCCTTGTTTCACTTGAGGCAATTTTCCAAAAATTTTAAATTAAAAAAATATGTACGTTTACAGCCACAGGGTGATGAATCATTAAAAATGAAGCAACGACTGCCACTCCAGATTAATTATTATTTTTTCTTCATTTAAGACCTTATTAATTCAAATATAGAACTTTCAGATCGTAATGCTTAATTAATTATCCTCTTATAACTTAATTATTTTTTAAATATTGGTAAAATTCAAAGCTTTTATTTGTTAATTCAATCCAATTTACGTGTATGCAAGGTGATGATTACGTTGTAGCGACCATCAAAAACAGAACTGCTCGGTTCTTTCTTATTAAAAATAATTATTGGGCAGTACATTTATATAAAATTAAGCATCGAATTCGAGCTAGGTTTAAAAACTTTTAATAAAAGATTTCTTTTATATTGAAATGTATTGTTACCCATTTAGAATTTAAATAACTTTCAATTATATAACCCACAAAATACAAAAAACAAAGTAAAGATAAATCAATAAGTTTGATTCCAGCAGCAAATAGCACTGGAAAAGCAAGAGATATGAATTAATTAATCATCAGAGATGGAAATTTCGTACTAACCGAAATTGATTTAACTTGTTAAAAATGTATAGAAGTAGTTTTCGTATTTGAATTTGCTAAATAATACAGTGAAATAGTGGATATTCCTAGTCATTAGTAGCCACCGTGATATGTAATAAAATTGAACAAAGATTGCTGATAAAATGTTGTAGCGACTACTGCTAGTTTAATGATTAAAAATATTCCAATATTACTTTCTTAGTAAATAATAATTGAATTTATTAAAATTCTTAACTAAAAGGAAATTGCCAAAGTTAAATTTGAGCTCGAACCAAACCATGCCTTTCAACTTAAACCTAAACAGTTCAAAAATGTTAATTTTTCTTTGATTTAAACAAGTTTCGAGTGATTCTAACAGGCTGTGCACCAAGCCTATGCACACAATGTGTATATTAAACAAAACCATTCGAATTATTTTAACATCACTTAATCATAAAATGATAAAACAATAGTTAATCAAAGAAGAATATCAAAACTTAAATAGGTCCATAGGATGTTCCTTATATGTAAGGCAAATTTTTTTAAGAATTCGATTTAGTAAAAAAATTTTATTCAACATTTACTTTTATTATTAAAACTTATTAAACAAAAATACACTTCAGGTACATATATAAAAAAAACGAATGAAACGAGTATATAGCATAAAAATCAAGTATTTCTTTTGAGCTGAATACAATATTGGGTCAAAAATAAAACAGAATATTTGTATTTAGGCATGATCACATAATTATTGTATCATTATATAGATATATTCAAATAATATATCTAGTATTCAAAAAAAAATATTTATATACAGTACAAGCTCGATTTGCGCAACCCAAAGAAAATCAAGATTGTTGCTTTCAACGAAAAGTTGCAATAACCGACCATTAAAAATTCAATTGAAAAATACACCACTATTTAATTTAAATTCATTTATTTTATTATTAATTTTATATAAAAAGTTCATTTATAAAACAAAGCTACACGAATTTATGCTTAAGATGTAGATTAAGATTAAGAGTAATGCAGAAGTTTTGGTTCGAATTTTAGACTTTTTTTATTTTTTTGGAAACTTTAGCTTCCTCAATTTTTTAATAATATTTTTTGTTGGCCACACTTTAGGGGATTACTGTGCTTACTCAATTTGTACATTCTATGAAATTTTGAGATTTTAACATTAAATTTAACACTAATAATTAATATAAAAAAATTATGGAACCAAACTCCAAGCATGCTCTTTCAAGCAAAAACTGAATTTTGAAAATTAGTTTTTAAACGAGTTATGCGTTTACAATCATAAAAATACAGATGAATCGATAACCTCCGCTTTTTCTCAAGTCGGTTAAAAATTATCATGCAAATTATGGTGCAACCTTAAGTGCTTCTTAAAACATACATAAATGCAGAGAGAAAATTGCATAAAATTCAATAAAACAGAAATCGAGATCGTTTTTTGAAAAAAAACGGGACTTATAAAGACTGCAATGTAAAAAAATTGCCTGTTGCGCTAATCGGGGTATTGCAATAAATTGTAGTCGCGCAAATAAAGCTCGCAATGTATATATATAGTTTTTCTTTTTACATATTTAATACTCTTTTACACATCTATTATTAATTCATATAACAGGAATTATAATTTCCTCGTCGACAGTAGAATCGGAATTATCATTTTCATAAATATCGCAAGTCTAATAATTTTATTAATTCATCGGTAATCCAAAAATCAGGGCAACTACGCGAATTGTGAAATATGAAGGTAATGTGGAACCCCCTATTATTTCGGAACTTAAAAATTATTTAAAAGCTCTCTCTGTATGTTAACATAGTTTTTATGTATGTTTTTTTTTTTGTGTGGAAATAGTAAACTAAAACACCCTCCTAATTTTCTATTTGGTTGGCATTTTATTTTTATTATTTTTTTAAACTTTAGTATATTTGTTTACAAAAATTTTTCAATCGTCTAATGCGGAATACTTCAAGGCGGTTATTCTGGAACCTCTTTTGATAATATTTTCAATAAGAATCATACCAAAAAAATTAATTAGAATTAGGGAATTAAAATTTATAGAATTCCAAGGACTAGAAGGGGTAGAACCAAGACATAGTCTTACATTTTGAATTAAATTCAATAAAAATACCACATTCTCTTACAAATTTAACATGTTTTCTTATTTATATTTTGATTCTGGTAGTGTGGCATATTATTCCACATTATTTATCTGGGGGTCCGACATTACCGTTCAATTTTAAAAATGGCTATTTTTGGGATATCTCAGATTTCTCATGTATAGATTTTTTCACTATTATTATAATATGATTTTTGCACTACACGCAGCTAGGCAATAGATTAACAATTTTATTGCAATCAATCCGTTAAGAATTTTTTAATATGTTTTTGTAGAGCGTCAAATCAAAAATTTTAGTTCCACAATACTCGAAGTTACTCTTTAATTGTCATTTTTTTCATGGTAATAACAAATCTTTCAACCTCAGCGTTAATGAAAGTTGGTACCAGACAGCAAATATTAGATTACCCAAATCAAGAAATGGATTTTCTTGCAGGGCATTCTTAAATTTTTGCAATTCCACCCAAAACTCAGCTGTTGACTGTTTGTTATAACTTAAAAGCTTTCGTCATTGGATTCCAATCAATGTAATTTTGGCTTCAGTGGACTTGGATTAATTTTGTAAAATGTTTCAATGTGATTTTATATGTTCAGCAGATAAGCAAAATTTTACAAAATTTATTCTTTTCACCAAAAATTTGGAAAGGGGATATATAGGTTTGTCATTCCGTATGTAATTTCTTCATTATTCATTTAAGACCCCATAACGTATATATATTCTGGATCCTTATAGATAGAGAAGTCGAATAAGCGATGTCCGTCTGGCCGTCTGTCCGTCTGCTACATTTTGGTGTAGTTAGAATTAAGGCCAAAACACAACATAGAGAAATAAATTTTATACCATTCTCTTAGAATTTTTCATAAATATCTTCGGTTTGAAAATAACAAAACTCGGTGCAATAATTAATTAGATATAGCCAAGACTTTTTTGTTATATTTCCTATTCTGTAGTTTTTTTATGGCACCAACTGTCCTACGGTCAATTTTATGAAGCAGATCTCTTGTATGGAGTTCTATGAAGGTTCAGACTGAAAATAATTGAAGTCGGTCCATCAACGACTAAAATATGAGCAAACAAATGGCATTCGAAATAATTTTACTTTTAAATTTTTTTTTAAAAAGTACCGTGGGGATTCAATCCAACAACCTCTTGGTTGGTAGTCACGACCGCTTCTTGTACACCACAGAGCAGTTGTATTTTTCATATTATTATTGTTATTTTATTTATTAATTTATTTATTAATTTATTAATTAATTTATTAATTTACTTATTTACTTATTTTTTTATTTACTTATTTACTTATCCATTTATCCATTTATCCCTTTATCCCTTTATCTAATTATCAAATTATCAAATTATCAAATTAACTATTTAACTATTTACCTATTTACTTATTTAACTATTTAACTATTTAACTATTTAACTATTCAACTATTTAACTATTTAACTATTTAACCATTTAACCATTTAACCATTTAACCATTTAACCATTTAACCATTTAACTATTTAACTATTTAACCATTTAACCATTTAACCATTTAACCATTTAACCATTTAACCATTTAACTATTTAACTATTTAACTATTTAACTATTTAACTATTTAACTATTTAACTATTTAACTATTTAACTATTTAACTATTTAACTATTTAACTATTTAACTATTTAACTATTTAACTATTTAACTATTTAACTATTTAACTATTTAACTATTTAACTATTTAACTATTTAACTATTTAACTATTTAACTATTTAACTATTTAACTATTTAACTATTTAACTATTTAACTATTTAACTATTTAACTATTTAACTATTTAACTATTTAACTATTTAACTATTTAACTATTTAACTATTTAACTATTTAACTATTTAACTATTTAACTATTTAACTATTTAACTATTTAACTATTTAACTATTTAACTATTTAACTATTTAACTATTTAACTATTTAACTATTTAACTATTTAACTATTTAACTATTTAACTATTTAACTATTTAACTATTTAACTATTTAACTATTTAACTATTTAACTATTTAACTATTTAACTATTTAACTATTTAACTATTTAACTATTTAACTATTTAACTATTTAACTATTTAACTATTTAACTATTTAACTATTTAACTATTTAACTATTTAACTATTTAACTATTTAACTATTTAACTATTTAACTATTTAACTATTTAACTATTTAACTATTTAACTATTTAACTATTTAACTATTTAACTATTTAACTATTTAACTATTTAACTATTTAACTATTTAACTATTTAACTATTTAACTATTTAACTATTTAACTATTTAACTATTTAACTATTTAACTATTTAACTATTTAACTATTTAACTATTTAACTATTTAACTATTTAACTATTTAACTATTTAACTATTTAACTATTTAACTATTTAACTATTTAACTATTTAACTATTTAACTATTTAACTATTTAACTATTTAACTATTTAACTATTTAACTATTTAACTATTTAACTATTTAACTATTTAACTATTTAACTATTTAACTATTTAACTATTTAACTATTTAACTATTTAACTATTTAACTATTTAACTATTTAACTATTTAACTATTTAACTATTTAACTATTTAACTATTTAACTATTTAACTATTTAACTATTTAACTATTTAACTATTTAACTATTTAACTATTTAACTATTTAACTATTTAACTATTTAACTATTTAACTATTTAACTATTTAACTATTTAACTATTTAACTATTTAACTATTTAACTATTTAACTATTTAACTATTTAACTATTTAACTATTTAACTATTTAACTATTTAACTATTTAACTATTTAACTATTTAACTATTTAACTATTTAACTATTTAACTATTTAACTATTTAACTATTTAACTATTTAACTATTTAACTATTTAACTATTTAACTATTTAACTATTTAACTATTTAACTATTTAACTATTTAACTATTTAACTATTTAACTATTTAACTATTTAACTATTTAACTATTTAACTATTTAACTATTTAACTTTTAACTATTTAACTATTTAACTATTTAACTATTTAACTATTTAACTATTTAACTATTTAACTATTTAACTATTTAACTATTAACTATTAACTATTTAACTATTTAACTATTTAACTATTTAACTATTTAACTATTTAACTATTTAACTATTTAACTATTTAACTATTTAACTATTTAACTATTTAACTATTTAACTATTAACTATTAACTATTTAACTATTTAACTTACTATTAACTATTTAACTATTTAACTATTTAACTATTTAACTATTTAACTATTTAACTATTTAACTATTTAACTATTAACTATTAACTATTTAACTATTTAACTATTTAACTATTTAACTATTTAACTATTTAACTATTTAACTATTTAACTATTTAACTATTTAACTATTTAACTATTTAACTATTTAACTATTTAACTATTTAACTATTTAACTATTTAACTATTTAACTATTTAACTATTTAACTATTTAACTATTTAACTATTAACTATTTAACTATTTAACTATTTAACTATTAACTATTTAACTATTTAACTATTTAAACTATTTAACTATTTAACTATTTAACTATTTAACTATTTAACTATTTAACTATTTAACTATTTAACTATTAACTATTTAACTATTTAACTATTTAACTATTTAACTATTTAACTATTTAACTATTTAACTATTTAACTATTTAACTATTTAACTATTTAACTATTTAACTATTAACTATTTAACTATTTAACTATTAACTATTTAACTATTTAACTATTTAACTATTTAACTATTTAACTATTAAACTATTTAACTATTTAACTATTTAACTATTTAACTATTTAACTATTTAACTATTTAACTATTTAACTATTAACTATTTAACTATTTAACTATTTAACTATTTAACTATTTAACTATTTAACTATTTAACTATTTAACTATTTAACTATTTAACTATTTAACTATTTAACTATTTAACTATTAACTATTTAACTATTTAACTATTTAACTATTTAACTATTTAACTATTTAACTATTTAACTATTAACTATTTAACTATTTAACTATTTAACTATTTAACTATTTAACTATTTAACTATTTAACTATTTAACTATTTAACTATTTAACTATTTAACTATTTAACTATTTAACTATTTAACTATTTAACTATTTAACTATTTAACTATTAACTATTTAACTATTTAACTATTTAACTATTTAACTATTTAACTATTTAACTATTTAACTATTTAACTATTTAACTATTTAACTATTTAACTATTTAACTAATTAACTATTAACTATTAACTATTTAACTATTTAACTATTTAACTATTTAACTATTTAACTATTTAACTATTTAACTATTTAACTATTTAACTATTTAACTATTTAACTATTCTATTAACTATTTAACTATTTAACTATTTAACTATTAACTATTTAACTATTTAACTATTTAACTATTTAACTATTTAACTATTTAACTATTTAACTATTTAACTATTTAACTATTTAACTATTTAACTATTTAACTATTTAACTATTTAACTATTTAACTATTTAACTATTTAACTATTAACTATTTAACTATTTAACTATTTAACTATTTAACTATTTAACTATTTAACTATTTAACTATTTAACTATTTAACTATTTAACTATTTAACTATTTAACTATTTAACTATTTAACTATTTAACTATTTAACTATTTAACTATTTAACTATTTAACTATTTAACTATTTAACTATTTAACTATTTAACTATTTAACTATTTAAACTATTTAACTATTTAACTATTTAACTAAATAACTATTTAACTATTTAACTATTTAACTATTAACTATTTAACTATTTAACTATTTAACTATTTAACTATTTAACTATTTAACTATTTAACTATTTAACTATTTAACTATTTAACTATTTAACTATTTAACTATTTAACTATTTAACTATTTAACTATTTAACTATTTAACTATTTAACTATTTAACTATTTAACTATTTAACTATTTAACTATTTAACTATTTAACTATTTAACTATTTAACTATTTAACTATTAACTATTTAACTATTTAAACTATTAACTATTTAACTATTTAACTATTTAACTATTTAACTATTTAACTATTTAACTATTTAACTATTTAACTATTTAACTATTTAACTATTTAACTATTTAACTATTTAACTATTTAACTATTTAACTATTTAACTATTTAACTATTTAACTATTTAACTATTTAACTATTTAACTATTTAACTATTAACTATTAACTATTTAACTATTTAACTATTTAACTATTTAACTATTTAACTATTTAACTATTTAACTATTTAACTATTTAACTATTTAACTATTTAACTATTTAACTATTTAACTATTTAACTATTTAACTATTTAACTATTAACTATTAACTATTAACTATTTAACTATTTAACTATTTAACTATTTAACTATTAACTATTAACTATTTAACTATTTAACTATTTAACTATTTAACTATTTAACTATTTAACTATTTAACTATTTAACTATTTAACTATTTAACTATTTAACTATTTAACTATTTAACTATTTAACTATTTAACTATTTAACTATTTAACTATTTAACTATTTAACTATTTAACTATTTAACTATTTAACTATTTAACTATTTAACTATTTAACTATTTAACTATTTAACTATTTAACTATTTAACAATTTAACTATTTAACTATTTAACTATTTAACTATTTAACTATTTAACTATTTAACTATTTAACTATTTAACTATTTAACTATTTAACTATTTAACTATTTAACTATTTAACTATTTAACTATTTAACTATTAACTATTTAACTATTTAACTATTTAACTATTTAACTATTTAACTATTTAACTATTTAACTATTTAACTATTTAACTATTTAACTATTTAACTATTTAACTATTTAACTATTTAACTATTTAACTATTTAACTATTTAACTATTTAAACTATTTAACTATTTAACTATTTAACTATTTAACTATTTAACTATTTAACTATTTAACTATTTAACTATTTAACTATTTAACTATTTAACTATTTAACTATTTAACTATTTAACTATTTAACTATTTAACTATTTAACTATTTAACTATTTAACTATTTAAACTATTTAACTATTTAACTATTTAACTATTTAACTATTTAACTATTTAACTATTTAACTATTTAACTATTTAACTATTTAACTATTTAACTATTTAACTATTTAACTATTTAACTATTTAACTATTTAACTATTTAACTATTTAACTATTTAACTATTTAACTATTTAACTATTTAACTATTTAACTATTTAACTATTTAACTATTTAACTATTAACTATTAACTATTTAACTATTTAACTATTTAACTATTTAACTATTTAACTATTTAAACTATTTAACTATTTAACTATTTAACTATTTAACTATTTAACTATTTAACTATTTAACTATTTAACTATTTAACTATTTAACTATTAACTATTTAACTATTTAACTATTTAACTATTTAACTATTTAACTATTTAACTATTTAACTATTAACTATTTAACTATTTAACTATTTAACTATTTAACTATTTAACTATTTAACTATTTAACTATTTAACTATTTAACTATTTAACTATTTAACTATTTAACTATTTAACTATTTAACTATTTAACTATTTAACTAATTAACTATTTAACTATTTAACTATTTAACTATTTAACTATTTAACTATTTAACTATTTAACTATTTAACTATTAACTATTTAACTATTTAACTATTTAACTATTTAACTATTTAACTATTTAACTATTTACTATTTAACTATTTAACTATTTAACTATTTAACTATTTAACTATTTAACTATTTAACTATTTAACTATTTAACTATTTAACTATTTAACTATTTAACTATTTAACTATTTAACTATTTAACTATTTAACTATTTAACTATTTAACTATTTAACTATTTAACTATTTAACTATTTACTATTTAACTATTTAACTATTTAACTATTTAACTATTTAACTATTTAACTATTTAACTATTTAACTATTTAACTATTTAACTATTTAACTATTTAACTATTTAACTATTTAACTATTTAACTATTTAACTATTTAACTATTTAACTATTTAACTATTTAACTATTTAACTATTTAACTATTTAACTATTTAACTATTTAACTATTTAACTATTTAACTATTTAACTATTTAACTATTTAACTATTTAACTATTTAACTATTTAACTATTTAACTATTTAACTATTTAACTATTTAACTATTTAACTATTTAACTATTTAACTATTTAACTATTTAACTATTTAACTATTTAACTATTTAACTATTTAACTATTTAACTATTTAACTATTTAACTATTTAACTATTTAACTATTTAACTATTTAACTATTTAACTATTTAACTATTTAACTATTTAACTATTTAACTATTTAACTATTTAACTATTTAACTATTTAACTATTTAACTATTTAACTATTTAACTATTTAACTATTTAACTATTTAACTATTAACTATTTAACTATTTAACTATTTAACTATTTAACTATTTAACTATTTAACTATTTAACTATTTAACTATTTAACTATTTAACTATTTAACTATTTAACTATTTAACTATTTAACTATTTAACTATTTAACTATTTAACTATTAACTATTTAACTATTTAACTATTTAACTATTTAACTATTTAACTATTTAACTATTTAACTATTTAACTATTTAACTATTTAACTATTTAACTATTTAACTATTTAACTATTTAACTATTTAACTATTTAACTATTTAACTATTTAACTATTTAACTATTTAACTATTTAACTATTTAACTATTTAACTATTTAACTATTTAACTATTTAACTATTTAACTATTTAACTATTTAACTATTTAACTATTTAACTATTTAACTATTTAACTATTTAACTATTTAACTATTTAACTATTTAACTATTTAACTATTTAACTATTTAACTATTTAACTATTTAACTATTTAACTATTTAACTATTTAACTATTTAACTATTTAACTATTTAACTATTTAACTATTTAACTATTTAACTATTTAACTATTTAACTATTTAACTATTTAACTATTTAACTATTTAACTATTTAACTATTTAACTATTTAACTATTTAACTATTTAACTATTTAACTATTTAACTATTTAACTATTTAACTATTTAACTATTTAACTATTAACTATTTAACTATTTAACTATTTAACTATTTAACTATTTAACTATTTAACTATTTAACTATTTAACTATTTAACTATTTAACTATTTAACTATTTAACTATTTAACTATTTAACTATTTAACTATTTAACTATTTAACTATTTAACTATTTAACTATTTAACTATTTAACTATTTAACTATTTAACTATTTAACTATTTAACTATTTAACTATTTAACTATTTAACTATTTAACTATTTAACTATTTAACTATTTAACTATTTAACTATTTAACTATTTAACTATTAACTATTTAACTATTTAACTATTTAACTATTTAACTATTTAACTATTTAACTATTTAACTATTTAACTATTTAACTATTTAACTATTTAACTATTTAACTATTTAACTATTTAACTATTTAACTATTTAACTATTTAACTATTTAACTATTTAACTATTTAACTATTTAACTATTTAACTATTTAACTATTTAACTATTTAACTATTTAACTATTTAACTATTTAACTATTTAACTATTTAACTATTTAACTATTTAACTATTTAACTATTTAACTATTTAACTATTTAACTATTTAACTATTTAACTATTTAACTATTTAACTATTTAACTATTTAACTATTTAACTATTTAACTATTTAACTATTTAACTATTTAACTATTTAACTATTTAACTATTTAACTATTTAACTATTTAACTATTTAACTATTAACTATTTAACTATTTAACTATTTAACTATTTAACTATTTAACTATTTAACTATTTAACTA
>OY101440.1:71395251-71503227 GCA_956483585.1 Gymnocheta viridis
CCGACTTATAGTAATAATATAGTAATACCGGTCGTATCAATGTGGGAGAAAAGTCAGGTATAAAATTAGAAATTGTGTCATAAGTGACAAACAAAACAAATATTGTATTAAAAGATCACAAAAAACTGAATGTAGGGATTTTTGCAAAGGTCTTAGTTTCTTCTTTCGAAGTCAGTTCTAAAACTTTAAAACAGTTAATATTCAACTAAGTTACAGACCTATAAGTGGATAGAGGTACGAAAAGCCGGTATTTTACCCGTAACTCCAGATTTCGGGGATGCCCCGGAAATTTCAAATACAGATTCTTGATCTACTCGACAGCACCTACAAGAAAAATAATATCACTTTCCAGGTATTTTTTGTCGCACTGTGTTATTCTTCTGCATCTACAAATTTTTTGCTGGAAAATGTTTCGTTTTCGTTCGATTTGGTTCGGTTTTCAGAAAACACTCTATTTAAAATCGGCTCGGTTTACAGAACAGATTAGAGTGAGTTGTATTATTACAAATATAATTCTAAAAAAATAAGTTATTTTGGAGATTTGTTGTGCTTAGGAGTCGTTAAAAATATTTATAAAATTGTAATCAAAAGTTATTTTTTTGGTAAGAGAACCAAGAATAGAAAGACGAAAAACGAAAGACTAAGTCATAAAGTTAAGTGCACCAAGTGAAACAATTGAAATTGCGTTATTTCAAACTTAAACATTTCATTTTCTAACGCTCTATACAGTCTTTAAATCTATAATTAAAGTTGTAATCAACTTTTATCCGTTTTTATTTTTAAAAAATATAGGTAACTTAACTAAGTTCTACGCTATTTCGCCATTTTGTACTTAATTTAACATGTACATACATATATGTGTATGTATAAATTTACTTTGATATCATAGGAAATTTTCAAAAGATTATAAGAAAACCTAACTGTAAACTAATTGAACTGAATCAACTAAACTTTTAGCTATATTTCCTAATAAACTTAGCAACTGTCATTTTATAGTTAAAATTTTACTCTAATCTAACCAAATATTACCTATAGAATTTTTTCTGTACATATGTACATATGCATGTATACATATATCTACATATGTATGTATGCATGCATGTACGTCTTTAATTTGTATGGACACATAAATGTATATTTTTGAGAGTTTAGTAAGATGAAATGAAGAAAATTTACTAATGTGCATTAAAGAAAACAATTGCCAAACAAGTCCAACGGATGGACTTTTGCAATCCCATGCGCTCGCCGTGGTCCTCTTTATGCTTTATTTCTTAAGTGTATGTATGAGTGTGTTTCTAACCAAACGCAAATAAATAAATTAAAATCCACACACAAACACACAGTTACGTACATACTGTGCATGTATAAAAAATATCATTACCATTGGCACACGTCATACATACATATGTACATACATATACACGCAAAACGCACAAAATACGCAAGAAATTTAAAACTTCTTGCCATTTTACACAAACGTTATAACTATATTCCCAAACACAAACCACACGAAATAGCCAAGACTCTTTCATTACCCATCAATAATGTCCGACAGAACAACCCACCATCTATTCAACCATCGATACCATGGCCGGCAAGTTACACACCCAACCACCCCTTATGAATGAAGGATTCTTGGTATAATTTCCTCCAATTCTCCAACTATGCATAAGTGTCATCTTAGTAGCCAGAAGACCCCAGAAGCATCCTAGATGTTGAAGCATCAATGCGTTTGAGTGTATCTTTTATATATGTATGTAAGTTGTACATAAATGTAGAATCCATGCTTTGTAGTTTCCAATGTTCAACAAAAGTTTACCCGTACGCAAAATTCATTAACCTACAACATGTATGGAATACACACACAATCTAAAAACACTTTTCACTTTTGAAAAGTTTGTATGTCTAATGCTGGCTAGTCATATTCAGGCAAAGAATCATCTATTGTTGCTTAGATGTTTCTAATCAGGTTGAGATGACCATATACATATCCACTGTTATGTTTATACACACACATACACACTCTAGTACATATAGTATTCGTAAGCTGTAAATTCTTCATCTGCTTTGGAGGTCCCTTGGTTCGTCTGTGGGTTGGTTATTTGCATAAATATTTCTCGATAAATTTTATTTTGTTATACATATATTTAACGAACACGTACATACATACATACATATGTATGTAGCACGTGTGTAGTATACTTGCCCTTAAAATTTAAGTGCTTCAATAACTGAATGAGTCCAATTTTATTATATGCATTCCCAAAAATAATTGTTGAAAAATTTGGGAAACATTTGACTCGGAGGAATGAAAGTAGAACTGGAAAAATATTTTTTTTAACAAAGCACTTTCTATATTTTACGAGTCTATTTCCAATATACGATACATACATATATGAATGTAAAACGTCGATGTGTGACAGGCTTTGGCGGCATCTGTCAAATATGTTCTTTGCTATTGAAGCCTGCCAAGTTACAAGATTGAACAACACTTCCTTGAGATGTGTATGGCAGATGCAGCTCTCCAACGTTTGGAGGCAACCGTTTTGGTAAGCATTCAGCCAGCCCATACATCAAAGAAACAACAGATCGGCCCAGAATATCCATGAAGTGGTAACCAATTACTTTTGTCCCGAACTAACGATATGAACGTGGATGATATGTGGCTATAATGCAAAATATGTAAGCTAATGAGGAATTGCTTCTTTCTGAAAATTTTTATTGGCTTAAAGCACACGCATACACACGCATTGATATTTGTAAAAAAACCCAAAACACACTGTTTTTCTTGGACTTTATTTTTGATTCTCAATGGATTTTATATCCACTTTGAAGTGGTACAAAAATTAACTTTTGAGCAATCCAGAATGCAATCTTTTCTTTTTTGTAATAGAAAACATAATTTAAAAAATGCCTAAATTTCGTAAGCCAAATCATGAGAGCAAATTTGTTTATGTGTGGCTGATATTTACAAGTTCCATTCGCAATTGAGTGCAGAGACTACATTTACCTGGAAGGGTAAAGATAGTTGGATTTACAGACGACATAAAGTTAGTATGTGAAATATATAGGATCTAAAGCATCAAAGATCTGAACTGCGCTATCGCGGAGGTCCAAAGCACCTCCAGAGGAAGTTACACTAATGTAGTAAGACGCATTATCCTATACGCATCATCAATTGGGTCAGGTTCACTAAGATACGCTACATATGTGAATCTGATATCTTTTGTGAGTGCTGTCCGCTCTGCGAGTATGTAGCGCATTCCGAACTATCTCCGAAGAGGCCACATTTGTCATTGCTGGTGTGATAACCATCGAAATACAGGCGTTTAAATAAGTGACAGGCACATTGGACTGTGACTGGCAAGGATAGGTGTTCGTATTCTCTGATACCTGACATTGGAACATGGTTAGCCAGAAGACGTGATGACTTGAACTTTTATATTACACTTTACACAGTTATTGAGTGAACATGGGGTTCTTTTAGGTCGTACTTGTTCCGTTTTGGACCTGACAGTATTCGGTTTTATCTGAGTTGTAATGACAACGTTTAGGGTGTAGTATTAGGCCAGACAACATGGTTCTGATTATGTTGGAATCTATGTAGAACAGGACGAGTGTATGTAATTTTGTGATATTGGTTCTATTGGAACTCCGTAGGTTAGAAGAGATTAGAAGAAGAATCAGTATAGTTTAGTCAGGGTCTAGAAGTAGATTGGGTCCTTTTTGTTGGTTGTGATTCACAAAACAGGCTACGCAACCTATTTCCCATATCAATAATTTAGATGGTATTGAACCTATCAAGAACGTGTTCCTCATTTCGATCTCAGTACAAAGGAATCGCAATTATATTTTTAAAAGTTGATACAATTAAGATATCAATCTTGTTTAGATTCGTCATTTAAATGTGTTTACACATTTGAAAAAAATATCCAATATTCGGAAACGCTATCTCAATATGTATTGTTAAAGGTTATAGTACAAGCCTGTCTTTTCTAAAAGCACGCAAATCGAATTCACCACATAAATTTCGCTTGCAAATAATCTTTGGTGCTTTTCGGAAGAAGCTTTGAGGTAATTACTATATATAAGCAATTTGTGAATCGGGCGCGACTTACGCAAAGTTGCATATACTTAGTAAAAATAATAGGTGTTAAACATATATACCGGTATGAAACCGGTTTTTAAGGAAATGGGTTTTGAATACCTATATTTTGGAACTGAAATTAATTACAGTATCGGTAAGGATACCGGCTTTAAATTTTAACGGTATTTAATCAGATTAATTGCAGTATCGATGACCAATCTTCCTTCTTACACCTCTATATCAAGTACAGTTTTCATGGCAAAGCTTTCAAACTTAACATACATACCTATGTATATAAGTTTCATAATTTTATGCTTAAGTGAGGCAAAGTAATAAGAACGCTAAAAAAGGGCTAATTCACACTATGTGAATAGGCTGAAACTTGGCTGGCGCACTACTATGCGTCTATATGCAGTTTTTATGAATATAACTTACTTGCCCGCTAAGTTTAAGCAGTTTCATAGCTATCTTGAAAAAATTAGTTGAAAGCGGTTATTCATGATAAATATGTAGGCGAGCGACACTGCTTCCAAAATCTCGATTATGTCTTGCCTATTTTTTTATTCAATTTACATCTTAGAGATTTTATTTTAATTTACTACTAGGTAAGATTATATGTACATACATAAGTTTTTTTTTCCTAATAATTAGGAGCCGGTTTAATGTACAACAACAATAGCCATACATACTACACATTTGTATGGGTAGGAATATTTATATGTACAAACGTAAACACATCTATGTATACACATGCATGGATAAATAAATAAACGAACAAATACAGTTGAACGTATTCACTCCTTGTGTTTGTTTAGAAAATTCAAATGTAGCAGTATTTGCCGTGAGAATTTGTTGTTATTGTTATTTTTATTAGTGCTGTTAGTGTTGTTGTTTTATATTTTCCCTATTGAAGTAAAAAATCATTCTTGGTTGCTTATTTTTTGAAAGCTCAGCAACTAACTAATCAAAAGACCGAAAACAAACAAATATATACAGACCCATGTATGCAAATACATATGTATACTGCATACCTGTGCGTGCTTTAATGTGGGACTGAATATGTGACCAAGAAGCACTACAACTAACGAAATCAACGTTGACCAGTCTTGAGAAACAATAGCTGGATCCCAGCACACCTAACAACGGCTTCCAACAAGTGTTGACTTGGAGGGATGCAAGCTAAACTGACCACCACCAGCAATTGGCATACACACAGTACAAAATGAAACGACAATATGTAACATTATGCAGAAGAAAGAAAGAGCAAATCAGAGAGATGTCTTTAAGAGCAATAGCTTTAAGAAAGCTAACGAACCATCATCATCCGACATCCAGTCAACCCAGCCGGGCAAAAACAAGGAATATTTTACTAGACTCTTGGCGGCTGTTGCGAAGTTTCTGTTGATGATATATGTTTTCCAAAATAAATTAGGGAATGTGCATTAGTATTCGTATATTTGGAAAGATTGTGTTATATGAATGGATATGCACATATAGTACGTACATACACGCAAACACCTACTCCTACATGTGAATATGCATATGCATATTAGATTCATGCTCTTGCTAACTAACTTACCAATACTGAGAATGATGATTCCTACGCCGATGAAGAAACTGCACATCTTATAGTTTTATTAATTCTTGTTTCATTGGTGTCTAACTGCGAGTATGTATGCATACATTAGCCTGTGCATGGACACAGCAAGTTTCAAAATAAGCCAGCTGTTCCCAACCATGTTGAAAAATTACTTGGCATAGCGGTCGAAAAATAATTTTGGAGCGCCTTTGGAAAGTTTACGACTAATTAAGCTATCCAAATATGGTTATATTAAGTTTAACCTTAACGGGTTTGTTTTAGTTATTAAGTTTTCTTTTTCTATTTATTTGAGATATGTATTTAATAAAAAAATTGCGCTAGTCGTTCCCTACAATGGAAGATATATCACTGACATTTCTAAAACGCAAACATTTTATTTTTGCCACCACCTAAAATACAACAATTTTTCATATTGCATTTAAGGTCCGATCTCAACATATCTTTGTTATTTTATTTTCGTTTTGGAATACAGTTCCAAGCGACATGCTCGAAATCATATTAAAGTATTAGTGCCATGTAATTGTCCTTTAAGCAGAGGATGTTCATAGAATAGAAAATCATCGCCTCTTAAAACTGTTGATAAAAATTTATTTTTAGTTTTGTTCCAGAAAATTTTGGACAAGATCAGACAAATGAGGAAAAATTAATTAGCTATTTTAAATTAGCAGAACTGACAAATTTGAATAGCCACAATTTTAAGCGTAAGCATTTCACTGATGCTTAAAGAGTTTAGTCGCTTAACAGTCATAAAATAATGCATTTATTTCAAACGATATATATTCAGCACTGGCAAAAAACAAAAAAATCAATTTCTTTCAAAATAAAATAAATAAGCTCAGGTACTTAACGATTAAATATCCGGTTAATCGATTTATTACTACCCGATTAACTTTTCGATAAGTTAAAAATTAACTACTTCCTATTATTAATTAAATCGTTATGTTTGGGTTGATTAACCGCTTAATAAAAATTCTATTATGCTTATAATTATTACTTAAAACTGAAGAGACCTATTGAACAAAGTTATTTTTCTAAAACATTCTTAAACGACGCCTTTAATTAAATTTTTTTCTAACCTATATTTCATTTCAACTTTTTCAAGCTGCGTGTTTTTTTTCTAAACATTAAAAAAAAACTTGTGTGTTTAGTAATGACGCGAATATAAAGAATATATTGTCTCGACGAACAAAGAAACAAAAATATGAGTATAAAATTGAAAATTCAGAACAGAAAAAACATAGAAAAACATTCCCTAAGCAATTTGAGCATTTTATCAGTCAAAGAAAACGACAGACATTTTCTATAACTGGCAACTTTGCAAAATTACGTCTACGTGAGCAATCTATTTTTTTAAATTTTATTACTCACATACATAATGTTAAATTATGATTTTTTTCAGCTAAATCGTCATTGATGGAAGAATAAAATAGAATAAGAGAGTCAATGAAATGTAGATAGGTCTTTTGTTCTCTTCTATTATTAATTTCTTGCTAGAAATTCTCTCAAAATAAAACCTCAAGTTCAAGGCGAATTCCTTTTGCACTTTGTGTTGAAAGCCTAGCTGACTATTTCGCCTTTCGGATTTTTTTTTGGTGTATCAAAATTATTTTTAGGCTATAGGCAGTATGTCGCATTAAAAAAAGAATTATGTAGTTTTGTTAATAAAAGTTATTAAAAATACATTTTCAGTGAATTTTTCCAGTTTATGCATTTTTTATAAAATCAGAAAAATGATATTCGAATTAAATTTAATGCAATCGGTAAAAATAGAAAGGGAAATAAAATAAAAATAAGTGTTGTAGATTTTAACGACACAATTCATTTATAATTTTCAAATTAAAAATTTAACATAGTTAAAAAATTTTTATTTGAACTTCTTTATGATTTTTTCGTTCTTCAATTGCAAATTTACAAAAAATTAATAAGTTACAGCCTCTTAAGACTATGCCAAATGTACCAAGCGAAGGGTCTTAAAAATCTGCGTTTATAAATAATAAATCAGAAATGTTTTCTTAGCCCGACTCAAGTTCTTTTGCGAGAACTTTAGTTCTTTGATAGAAGAAAGTCTAGTATATTTTTTTGATACGTTATGAATTACGAATTAATTTTTTTAATAAAATTCTGAAACAGCACATTTTTATCGTAATATCGATTATAAAAAAATCTTCAATTATATGAAAATTTTACTCACCCATTTTGATATCAGTATTTATTTTCAAATTTATGTTTTAGTGCGAACTATTAACTGCAGCAAAATTAAGTTAAAACAAAAACAAAAGCCTTATTGAAAGAATATTATCAGTAAGTGATATTGAATTTCATAGGAAAAATGTAAGGATAATTAAAAATATATTGAATGAGAATAGTTTTCCTAAGCACTTGCTTTGTAAATTAATAAGACAATATAGATATATAAAAAGAAGTTCAGTTGTTTCTTCTGAGCCTAAAATTTATAAATCTTTAACATATGTACCTGAAATGTCGGAAAGATTAGAAAAATCTAGGGTTTATAATAATGAAAAATATAGAATTGCACATAGGATGAATGACACAATTAGCAAATTATTCAGTAAGACAAAAGATATGATAGATACATTAGAGAGGTCTAATTTATTTTACCAGCTGCCGTGTTGTGGTAATGATAGAGAAAATTGTAGTAAATTATATGCAGGTACAACTAAGAATAAATTAAAAGCTAGAAGCTGGTCATAGATCAGATCAAAAATACAGAAGTAAGATTTCTTCGCAAAAGGCGGCATTAGTATCACATTATGTTAATTTTAATCACAATCCTGAAAAATAACTACAAAGGTCGATATATGTTAGAGATGCTACAAATTATTAATGTTCCAATAGGAAAGAGAATTAATTTTAAAGCAGATACAGCTATTCTTGCACATGATTGTTAAGTTTTTTAAAATTTTAATTTTGACAATTTTTATATGTTTTTGTTCTTTGATTATTGTAAAAATTGTTTATTTACACAATTTTATATATCCATGAAGAAGCCACAAAGAAGTGTCGAAATATCGGTGTTTTTAATAAAAATTTTGCTAACGTTTTTTAAAAATTTTACTGCTCAAAATAAATTACATTAATTTAAAAAAACAGAAGGTCGAAAATACATATATAAGAATAATTTAAAATATTAACGTCGATTGCATAACAATATAAATAAAGTATTATTTAAAAAAAAAAGTTGAGAACTGGCGATTTCATAGAATATGTATACATTTCAAAATTATATGTATGTATATACATTCGTACGGAATGTATGTGAATATTTACATCCATACTTACAATCATACGTATGTTAATATCTTAGAAGTAGTAACATACATATGTATGTATGTATATGATGGTCCAGCAGTAGCAAGCTTCTATATGCCCGTACATACATAAGGGAACATTCTCCAAGAGTATTCCAGATTACGTACTTTTGCATCTTTGCATGTTAGTTGGCGAATGTATTTATTCACATTTTACACATTGTGTATCTTAGAAAGGCTTAATTACTTGAAATTTCTTTGGGATGGACAAAAGTTTGGCCAACACACAATCAAGGCAGGTTCTAGAAACATTGAGTAAAAAAAAAAGAAATTGCTAACAATATACGTTTCTCTCAAGAACATGCAACTTGTAGAAAAAACAAATGTAATAACAATAGTCATGCATAGTAAAGTGCACAATTCATCCCCGCTCTTTTAAGGTATTAGGCAAAATGGCTTTACTTGCGAACCCAGTTATGCATGAGGGAATTTAAAATGATTATTGCAGTGGCCATTCAAAATACTATAGTTTTCTCAGGGTTTCTTCGTTTGAATGGCAGGATTTTATTGTTTTTACTTATACCTACACAAGCAGTTGGGATTAGCAGTTTTCTACGAAACCGTAAGATTTCAAGAAATAATTCTATCGCACACAGTTTGAGCAAAATATCTTAAATGGTCATAACGTAGGCATATCGAATTAAGAAATTCTTACCAACCTCACACATAAACAGCTAAACATGCAACTAGCAAATGTGCTCTGTCTCATTTTAGTTCCCTTGAAATCTATGAAATGCAATTTGTATCTTAAAAATACAAAAATCAGTAGATTTTCGCATAGAACGTGTCAATTGTGAGATTACTTCTGCATGTGTTTTGTTAATTTTCACGCACATACGTTTGTACTTTAAACATTTGTTTGGAAAATTATTCATACTGTTTGTGAGGATTTCAAACAATTTGCTGCAAAGTGAAAATTGTTCGATACGACATTATACTACATTGTCTGCATCAAACATTTATGTATCAAGGTCCTGTATTATCACACATGTACAATCAATTTGATACAACAATGTTCGAATTGATACAACAATGTTCGAATTGATACAACAATGTTCGCTATAAAACATTCTACATGTTGCTATGTTTTCTTTAATTTGATAACTAACTAACATATATTAAAACCAACCTAGAGCGAAATTGTTGGCTCTTGTGCTAGTTTAGTTCAAGTAGCCAACATCTTATGTTGTTGCGAATTCGCATTCCCCCAACATCACCAATAAGTTGGTCGGTTGGCTGATTGTATCTTTGTATAACTTCTTCGTCTTGAATACCATTTATGAAAATCGTATGTCATGGTCTTCTCATCGTCTTCATCTTGCGTTATTTGGTATGACGTGTGGCAAAAAGTTTTAATGTTGTTGATGGTGGATGGATAGCTGGCTTGAACGCAAAAAGAGGCGAAATTTTCTACACCGCACAAAACGCAAAACAAATACATAACACAAACATAACAATCTACAGATCTCTCTGCTAATGTCCAAGTGATTTTTAAATAAATTCATGTGTGAGTTTGTGTCCTCAGCTTTGATTGCGCTACGTCAACGTAGCATGCAGCACGAAACTTCGACAAAACTCGCGCACACACACAGTTATGTCTTACATCCATGCACAGAAAGAGGCCAAGATACAAAAACCAGTACAAGAACAACAATAGCAACACAATGTTATTTAAGAATATTCGTAGGCTTTAGTGAATTGCTTGACGGAATGAAGTTAACTGACAGTGGTTTGGTTGCGTTTCAACATGATGTGTGCGTGCGTTTGTATGTGCTGCGCGAAATGGTCAAAAAAAAAACAATTTCAATAGACAGGCTGTCAAAAATGGTTGCGATATATTCAATTCACTCATCAACGACCTTTATTCATCTTCCACCAATTTCAACGTTTTATTTATTGGCAGAATAACGATGCCACTGTCGCTTTTGTCTTTGTCATTTTCGTAGCCGACGTAGTCGTACTCGTCGCCATCGTTGCCGTATTCTAAGTTTTCATTTTCGCTGTTAATCATTGGACTTTTGGCTGTCACCGAAAACGGCGGGTAGTTTTGCAACAGCAAGATAAGAAACCACGGTCAATACGAGTGACCGATTGTGGAATACAAAAGCAACAACAATAACCACCATTCAGCATACTACTTACACATGCCTACAAGCATATAAATAAACAAACTCTCCATGCAAAAATCTTGTGTGTGCATGTGTATGAGCATAGAAATAAATCCTTTCGCCGTGTAAATTCAATATTCGCTTAAAATACTCGCGATAGTTTGTCGCCGAGCGCGAAGTCTTTTGGTTCGCTGTCACAACTTGGACAAAAACACAGTCACATCCTTTTCGCACTCGAACGAGTCAACACACAAATTTTTTCGCAGTAGCGCATTCAAATAATCTTAACCATCAAACGAGCTACACACATATATTGTAAACAACAGTCAAATTAAAGAAGATTAAATACGAACATAAAATCAAATACATAAATAATAACCAAGTGCCAAAATAAATTTACATATAAATCTAGTGCAATTAAAGTGATTTCCATACAATACAACTGTCAAAATATGAATATATAATTGATCAGTGATTACATTTAGTTCTCCAAAAAATTCATCAGTGCTTCCATTTAAGAGAATTTGTATTTACTATATACGGTTTTTCGCGGGATCTCCCTCTCTCGTTCTTTCTATTAAATTTGTGAAACATAAAATGAAAAATACTAAAAATACAGCTCATTTAAATTGATTATTGTCATTAACATTAACATAAAACTTAATTTTTGGCAATTAAAAGGACAAGTCGCCAGCCATAACAACAAAACCATTTTCTTACTTCTTCTTGCTTCTGGACAACACCTAATGTTCATGTATGCATGCCCACTAAAAATCCGCACTTAAATAAAAAATTAAATAACACATTGGGCCATTAAATTAAACTTCTTCGGACCGAAACATTTCATTAAAATTATAATTGAAAATAAGCAATAGCAAGCTGCTTCTTTCTCTACAAAACAGCAAATATGAAATAATAACTATAACAAAGAACAAAATTAAATGCGAACAACAAACATTTCCGTTGATGACATTTAAACAATTCTGTGAGTGTTGTTTTCAAAAGAATAACATTTATAACTTTAATTAAATAAAAACATTAATCATTAATCACTATATTTTTGTTTTCATCCAGCTAATTTATAAAAGATTTTTTTAAAGAAATTCGTTAAACTAAAGGTAAGTTATTATTCGTTTATCACGTGCTACTGTACTCACTCGTCTTTACTATTATATCTTTTGTTCACTTAAAATTGAAGTCTAATTAGTGGATTGATTACAGCATAAGTGTTGCTTTAACGTCCTTTCACGCTATTAGACTGAGTAATACGTGTCAAAATTCAAATAACATAAGACAGTTTAAAAGTATAAAACAAATAAAAATATGAACCGACAAATGATAAAAACAAAGAAATTGTTACCTATGCACATATCACTTAATGCTATTTCACACTATAATACAAGTGTTACGTAAATTAAGAAAAATGCAACCCAGTTATAATAAATTGTTATTGTTTTTTTATGTTTTTCAAAGACTCCTATATCGTAGCTTTTGCACACTTGTAACATCTACGTCTTTCAACCCTCAGAAATATGAGAGTAACTTTGTTTCTTATAAATTACAAAATGAAATTTATTAAGAAAACAGTTAATTTTCAGTTAAATACTGTGCTATCTGGCAATATTCTTATAGTGTTTTTAGTCCGCAGAAATTAATATAATAGTGATCATCAAATGTTTTATTGAGCGATATAAATCTTTAAATTGTTTAACTTCTCTTCTATTTATTGATTTAAAAGGGTTTATTTTTGCAGCTATGCATGCCATTTATGACGCTTTCAATAAAAGTTAAAAATCGTACTGTAATGTACCCTTAGGTTTTGAAATTATTCCGAGCACTTACAAAACAATTTCTTATAAGCATAGTTACAATTCAGTGCTGGTAGGTCAATATATTATGTTCATACAGTAGAATCTCCCATAACGGACATCTTCCATATGCGGACACCTACTTTAGACGGACACTGTTCTCAGGTCGCAGTACACAGTACAACATTTTTCAGCTCATTGATTTGGGACTCAATTCTGAGAACTGCAGGTGAAAGTAGCCCCAAAAAGAAGACCTTCTGCATCATTCGTTTCGTCAAGTTTGCTGCATTAATAATTTAACTTACATTTTAAAAATAGAAGAACATTGAATATTTCAATATGGAAAATAACAAGTAAACGTACGGTATGCCGAGATAGAAAAATCGATAAAAATCCACCTTGAAAAAAATTCGTATGACCATTAAATTGTTAATGCAGCCAGCCAACTTGACAAAACGGATGATGCAGAAGATCTTATTTTTGGGGCTACTTTCACATGCTATTCTTTTTATCTCTTTTTATTATTGTTCAAATTTTAGAGCTTTTTAATAAATTTTAACACTTTTCTACAATTTTTTGCAATATTTTGCGAATTTTCACCGTTTTTGCGCCAGATGTAGTTTTTTTTAGTTATTGTAATTTTTACAGTTTGAGAGGTTTTTATTCAATTTCATGACTACTTTTTGTTAATTTTCATTTATGCGATGCACAATTTTTAAGAGGCTTGGGTTTTATAATTAGTCAAATTAATGAGCTTTTCCGATGTCTGAATTCAATACAACTTTATTAAAACATAATAATTGAAATTGTGAAAACTACCAACAACAAACCAAATACAACCGATACATCTATACAAGGGCCTTGTAAAATTACCGAATTGCTCAAAAGAGAAGAAGAAATTCCACAACGAATTACAAACAGGGAAACACGGTAATACGTTAATGAGCAAATTAAGTAATTCAATCTATAGTGGAAACATAATATGAAGCATACAGTACACGAAAAAAAACATTAGCAATAAACACACAAAAATTAAAGCAGAAGACACTTTTTTCTGGTATTTGTAGTGCAGTCGACTCTCCATACTTTGAAATTCAAAGGACCAGAGAAAAATTTAAAATAATCCATATTTCATATTAACAAGATTTAAAATTATCGAGAATGAGATAGAAAAAACAACAAGACTTTGATAAAAAATTCATTGATTTTATTAGGAATCTTCTTATAGTTATGTTCGTGATTATTATTAAAATAATCCGTAATTTTATTTTGAGTAAACAACTTCAGTCTGTATTTGTCTAATTAACAATTGCGATGAGAACTAATAAATAATTATCACTTATATCCGTTCTGAGGGCGTAGGTGAGTAAAGTAGTGAGACACTGATTTGCTTCATATATAAAAACTGGAATTGGTTGTTACTCATATTCAGCTGCCAAACTTAAGAGTTCAATATCGGTTAAGGCACTGTAGACACTAATGTCGACTAATTGAACATAGTTTTCAAATGTTAACTCCTCAGAGTTAAGCAGAAGTAGCTATCCTAAATGAGAATGCGAAGCTGTGGAGCATGCTTAAAGCATGTCATGTCATATTAGCTAAAGCAAACGATTTGAATTTTTGGTTGTTTCAAAAACAAGAAGTCACTGATATTATATAGAAAAGCCAAACTTCAAATTATAGAGTTCTGCCGAGCTAGATGTCATGCATATAATCTAAAAAAATGATTATTTCGTTTTTATTTATTTATGTTTTTCATAAAACACAACACATTAAAATAATTCAAATTATTGAATGGAACCGAAAAATGCAAATAATAGCGTCTCAGCGAGCAATTTAAATAATTTCAAATTACTGAAGGTACCAAATTAAATTATTTTATTATATATGGTGGTTATACAGTAAAATTAGTTTTTTTTCGCGGAATTTAAATTTCCCGTGATTTTGCTCCGAGCAAATAAATAAATTTATATATACAAAATATACAATGTATTTTACAATCGTTCATAGGTGGAGCATGCATTCAATAAATTAATTTAATTAAAAATTCACATTAATGAGATATATTAAAAATATAATAATTAAATTATATATATTAATTAATTTCTGTTGAAACTTAGAATAACAACTTAAGAACTAAAATAAACAAAGAAATAACTTTATTTTAAGTTGTTTTAAGTCTTTTTAGAAACGACAAAGCGTTTGGGGAATCATACGAATGTTTATTTGTAGTTTTAGTAGAAAATTTGCGACGGTAGGAACTATGTTCCGAATGATCTAAATCCCCAAAACAGAAGTGAACTAAGTTACCTAAAGTTTTATGTGAAGAGATTTGCTCCAGCTAGGTTAATTTTTGGAGACATAGTTAATTTTTACAATTGGGGAATTCCTGGGTTACCAACTTCAGGTAGGCAATACTGGCAAACCAATAATGGCTGAAGGCTCGTCTTCACCGAAATCCATGTCGAAGAGGTAGTCAGCTGGCCAAAGAACTGAAAATATCCCAGCGAAGCATCCCAAGCATATTCCAAAATAAACTCTAGGTAAAGCCTTATAAGTTTAAAAAAGCACTCGGTCTTACACCAAAGCGAAAAAAACTTACACTCGAAAGTGTTCTCTAATGAAGAAAATGTTCCTATTGAGCAGTTCATAAGTATGTAAAATGATAGTTTTTACTTAATGAATACACTCACGGAAACTTAAGCATGCGACCGCCCACTCGAAGTAATTTTCCATCTCATGTAATGGTATGGACAGCTGAGACCACTGATGGACGCTGTCCAATCGTTTTCATTAAGTTTGAAGTAAGTCACTGAAACAGGAATGACCTAAGTCCCCAAACTTTCACTTCGCTGAGTAAAGGTTGTCTGGCCCTAGAGGAGAAATCCAATAAGTGCAACTGAAAGTCATGTCGGCAAAAAATCTTTACACAGCGAAGTCACTCAGCGAAGCTTTTATTGCCTATACAGGAAATCTCTTCTTACCGAACCCTTAAACGCGGCCCAAGGAACTTAGTTCATTTTGACTAAACCCTAATCTCCAAAACGAACCAAGTCCCCAAAAGTATTAAGTAAAAACATATTTTTTATTGAGGACTTAGTTCATTTTTGCTTGGGGTATTAGTTCAATATTTTTGGGAAGTTAATTCAATTAAAAACTTGGGATGTTAGTACACCATGAACTTAGTCCCCGAAGAAATAAATGAACTACGTCCCTAAGCTTTTATATGAAGAGCAACTACGTTTTTTTGAGAACTTAGTTCCATTTTCATTAAGTTTTTGGGCACATTGTTAATTTTCACATTTCGGGGCTTAGTTTATTTCTGTTTTATTGACTAAGTGTATTGGGTACTTAGTACTTACCGCCAAAATTTTCATGTGAGAGAAAACACACGCTCGTTTTCAACGGACATAGGTCTTCTGTTTTACGAATTACTTCCAACAATCAAAATTCTCTTTTAATGTACAATTACATTCAAGCCAGTTCATCAATGTTTTCACGAAAATGTTATAAATTTGATTTGCGTACAAAATAACTGAAATTATTGGCAATAAAATTTTGCAAATCGTCATATAAAATGCAATATAACGTAATATCACTTTTCATTAGTTTACAGGAAAAACAAAAAACTGTATACTATTGAAACTGTTTGAGATATTGAAATCATATTTTTAGGGTCTTTAGCGCTTTCTAGCGAATTTTAAAGAAAAGGACAGTGACGATATATACCAATATTCGCAAAATCTCATTTTAGGTTTTTTAAAGAAATATAATGGTTTTTGTGTCAAAGTATCTAGGGATTTTAAATTTCATTTAGAAGGTTTTTCTAAAAGAAACCTACAAAGAGTAGGTAGTAAAATTCCTAGGAACTAACACTCTGGTTTTTCGGTATTACAAACATTCGGGGATTCCCAAAACAGCTCTAAGTATAGTAAAAAGTAATAAATGATCACTTTAATGGAAATACAGTAATTTTGACTTAGTTACACAACCAACTTCGTACGATTTCTTGTGCAGATAAGTTAAAAATGCTGTTATCTTAAATATATGTATGTATCTAAAATTTATATTCTAAATGCAAATAAAATAGATAAATTTTAATGATGATGACTTGCGATTTGTGTGACTTGTTTGCAATTTTGTCTGTAATTATGAATGGATTAAATTGAATGTTTATGTGAAACAGTACCCACTATATTTTTTTAAAGTATGTAGCTGCACACATTTTTAGTTTTTTATATAAAAATATTTTAAAACTACCAAAAAATATGGTAAACATGCAGGTATATAAAATGCACTTAAACAAGGTTAATGAAGAATAATTACAGAAAATATATTTTTTTCGGCAGTTAAGTCAAAGCGCAGCTAACGTTGATTTTTTGTATGAAAATAATTTTAAAGTGCCAAAAATTTTGGGCATTTATCTTAAATGTGCAGGTAACAAAAGGTGCACTTAAAGAGGAATTTGTATGGGATTGTAGAGAATAGTAACGGAAATTATTAATTTTATGCAGATAAGTCAAAAGTGCTCTTAACCAAAAGGCAGCTAAATCAAAACTACTGTTACATAATTTACAAAGAAAATATAAATATACTTTATGATTCACCCCAAAATCCATCTTCCTTGTATCGTGTATCTTGCATTGAAATACACTTTTCGCATTTTACTTGCGAACTTCAGTTTTGCGTGTATCTACATAATATGAATGTATGGTGAAATTCGAAACAATTAAAATATTTACATTGTAGTGCTGATTTATATTAAACAAAGTGACGAAAGCGTTTAATAGATAGTTTTCGGGATTTTTTTCTTTACAATATTAGGTATTTTTAATATCAAATTAGGACCTGTTTCCAATTTAGAAGTTTTTTCACGATATTCTTTACAGTTATAACGATTTTTAATAATTTTAAATGCTTTTCTCCAATTTTTGCGATGTAATTTTTACCGTTTGGTCATTTGTTAATAATTTGCAGGACTTCAGATAGAATTTGGAACTTTTTGCACGTTCTCATTTTCGCGATATAAGTATGTATGACATATACATACGAGTATTTGTGTATACAATGATGTAAGTGATTTTTCATTGGCTTGAAGGGTGTTTTTAATTACTGAAATTAATTCACTTTTCCGATGTATTAACCCAATACAAATTTTTTAAAACATAAGAAATAAATTTAAACTGTTGCATCACATGTTTTTAATGAAAACTACCAACAACAAGTAAATACTACTGTAAAGTAATCGATATAACAATAAAAATGGCTTGTAAATTTAACTTACTCAGATATAATGTTTTTACATGTCAGAGGCGCAGAAACAACACCAAAAATATGTTCAGTTTCAAACACCAACACATTGGCATTACGTACTGCGCATGGGTGTGTGTTTAACTGCTTAATCAGCTGAAACGTTAGTTTTATATGTACAGTGCCAGCTCGCTAATCCGAATTAATGATTGTAGACCCTGATTCGGATTAACGTGATATTCGGATTACTGGATGTGCTGGTATTATGTATTATAATTATACTATATTCGAAAATAAAACAAAAGCCAGGATTTCAAAACTAAATTATTTTTTTTTATTAATCAAGAAAGAAAAAATTAAAGCTTTTTTTTAATATTATGTTTATTTTTTACCATAATTTGTGATGTAGGTTTGCTTCTCTTTCTTTGCACATGCTTCCAAAGCCTTGTTCCTTAATTCTTTTAGCATCAATATGTAATCTGTTTACATACCTCATTCCTTTGCCCAATCTATTGAAGTATTTAAGGCCTGTACAGCTTCACGATTTTTAACGTGTTTCATTCATAATTATATGCTCTGATTCCACATTTTCTCTGTCTGACTCTGAAGTATTGTCAGAGTTAATAATCCAGCTAAGAATAATTTCATGTTCAGAAATTCGCACGTCATTATTGCAGTGAAATAAGTTGGTTATTTTGCGAAAATCTTCTGTTTCTTCAACACAATCATTCTCCGGCAATTCTTGTTGTAACAATGATGATGGGATGTAATAATCTGAAGCCCACCTCTGAGAATGAATATGGTTCAAACAAGAATTTATAGAAGAATTGCAACAAGACATAAAGCATACATATGTATGTATGTAATTATAATCAATTACACACATACAATATCAATCATATAAGGCTCTGCATCTCAATGATGTCCCTCCCGTTAGTTTTAAAATTCCACACATGGTTTTATAAAAAAACAGACAAAAAAGCAGAAAAATAAAAATTCGGTTTAACGAGCTTGCAACCAATTCAGACTATAGAGTATGT
Organism: Gymnocheta viridis; assembly: GCA_956483585.1. NCBI lineage: Eukaryota > Metazoa > Arthropoda > Insecta > Diptera > Tachinidae > Gymnocheta > Gymnocheta viridis. Next base: position 71,414,474 of record OY101440.1, read on the forward strand.
AATACGTCACAAATTCAATTCGGATTACTGGATAATTCGGATTACATACCTTCGGATTAGCGAGCTAGCACTGTATATACTGCCGCTCACTTGATAAGGTTCACATTTTTTGCATTTTTATTTTAATTTCTCTTTATACCTATGTACTATATAATGTAAGAGACTATTTTATTTTAACTTGAATTGAAAGAGCATTGGTACACTAATAGTTTAAAGAATAAAATCTAAAGGTAAAAAATAGTTTTTGTTGCTTTTGCTTTTATGAAACAATGCAGAAAAAACAAGTCTAAAGGTTCAATTAGATGTGCCATAACCATATAAAACAGCTGTTCAAACCAACGTTATGGACGAAAGCGTAATTGTATTGGCTCACTTGAATAGGTCCATTAAGAATAAAACCAGTTGCGTTTGAGCAATGGATAAAATCTAAGCATTTAAGATAAAATATAAAGAAAAAACACCTCTTAATGCCACCCATAAAATAAAACGACTTTAATTTGCACATGAGCACACGCCTTGTAAAAACGATTGGGAAGGTAGTTTTTTCGGATAAATAATTTTAATTTGAAATGTGCGGAAGGCCTTAATGGGTACAATTATTATTTCCATGACTTAAGAAAGTAGCAACGTTGCCTAAGTCGTCTGCATAGTTGTGAGGGTAGTGTGATGGTCTGGGGAGCAATTGGACATGTGAGCTTCATTTATCATAAATGAGAATCGTTATAAATCCCTCCCAAATCGTATTTATGTAGTAATATCGAATAAAGGAGGATATACTCATTATTTAATACTTATTATAATATTCTAAAAGCATTTGAAAAATAAAAAAACTCATTAAAATTATATTTTACAATTCGTTAATAATTATTGATATAGTTATTATCTATTTAAGGATAAATAAAGCATAATTCTACTGACTACAATTTTAATATAAAGTATTACTCTCGTATTTTTGGAAAAAAATTTGTGTAAATGTAAGCAAACTTGTGAACCTATTTAAGTGACCGGCACTGTATTATAATCCACACAAAATCAGAAATGTTAATCTAAGCCGCACTTTATAACCAAAAATTTCGGCCGTTAAATGTACTGAGTTCAAAATGATGACCAATTTCTTGATAGGTACAATAGATACTAACTCATTTCTAAGCAAACGGCTAAATTTTTTACATAACTCTTCTTTCCATTTTAGAAACATAAAATATACCCAAAATTATTTCCATATTAAAAGGTAAAAATTATTGCCTGGAAATGTAATGGTATTGTAACTATATGTATATTTTGTATGGATCTCACTCCTTTTCACTCGTAGGAATGTATCCCAGCTGGCCAAATTGCAGTAGATGATAATGGCTTCAACGATTCATGCACCATTTGCCCATATCAATTAGGTTTTCTATATGACGATTTCAAAGAGATCATCGTTCACGACAATACGAACGACAATGATAAACACTTTTGACTTTGTCTTCTATTCAAAATTGTGTAATACAAGATGAACGACATAGTCGGCAGTGCTCTCTTAATATGATGAGCAAATGTCTTTACGGTTGTCTTCTGCTAAAAATTTTCGGCGACATTATCTTAAATGTTGTCTTTAATAAAAATCGCTTGGTGACTATAAGACAGTCTATGTTTTATTTGTTGTCTATTATCAAACTTTGTTTACGAGAAGATGAGCGCCAATGTCTTATGTGTTATGTTCATTCAGACAAATGCATATTTAAAAGAAGGTAAGCATGTAAACTTATAAATGCGAGCAGTCTTGGTTCGATTCCCAGGTGAGATAGCCAACAAAATCAATAAACACATTTGTTATATTGAAAATAAACGACCAAGTAAAAAATATATTAAATTTAAGTACCAAACATAATACAACAAGTCTGTTACAGGATAAAATAAATATAACTAAACACAACAGGCCAACGTAGTACACACATCTGAAGAAATCTAATAAAACATCCCTCCATTTTTTTTAGAAATCTTTAATATTAATTAAGAATTTATGGCTTCACGAATCCGTTCTTTCGAGTAAATATATAAATAAATGTCTTAAGACATCGTGAAAGGCGCCTGCAAAACAGTGTTAATTCTTCGACGACATTTGAGGGAGCAACAGTATCGCTTAGCTTGTTTATTTGCCGACGAAAAAAATTCTAGTCATCATTATAGGACGGATTTGTCAATCACAAAATTCTTAATTAAACCTTTTTTATATTGATGTTGAGAGTAGGATACGAACATGGGCCGTCTAATTCTTAACATATTCATAAGTTAACGCGCTTACCACACCCCCTAAAATATCAAGAGTGGAAAATTAAAATATTCGTTTGTTTGATTGAAATTTGATACAAGACAACATAAAAAGCATAGTCCATCAAAATGTCACTTAGCGGTTTTTTTATGGCAACAATCACGACAATGTCGTTGAAAACGTTTATCTCAAGACAATATAAAAGACTACGTCGCTCATCTTGTCATAAAAAATGTTTGGTAGAAGAGAGACTTTAAGACATATGTAGGTGCTAGCGTTATCGTCAAGTCTTTAAAAGAGGACAACATGCGAGACTTTGTTGCATGTCCCAAAACTATAAGAATCACTGATTTTATGTCGAACAACTTTTAGAAAGTGTTGAAATATAGGACTTTTTTTATTAACTTATTTTATATATCAGTTAAAATAATGAGAATCGTGTGCTCCACAAGTCTAACCGTGTTCCAATCGCGAGAAAACGATTTTCAGTTACATGAAAATGTAGACAAGTCGATCAACCTTTAGAAATTGCAATAAATGTACAATATTTTATTCAATATTTATTGGTAATTATTCGAAATGTTTTATGTTTAAGTTGAAAGGTATTGTTTAGATCAAGTTCAAATCTGACTTTAAAAATTTCTTATTAATTAAACATTTTTTTAAAACTTCAAATTATTTTTATTAAGAAATTGGTCAAGTCGGATTTAAACTTTACCCAACTTAATTTTTTTATATGTACATCGGAACTGAATATTAATCATTCGATTATTAGATTAGAGAGGCATAGATTGTTTGTTAATAACGGAAATATAAATATGTATTTTATCTCTACGACAAAACTTAACATATAAAACATAACGAGAAGTTATATGTAGTATATATAACGTAAGTATATATACTATATAAGTAAGTGAGGAAATGCGGAATATTTATAAATTTTAGTGGTTTTTAATCCAAAGTGATTATTATTTTGGAAAAAATTCATAACGTTCCTAGTCAGAAAGAATTGGACATGAGATAATATTCCAAAGGAACAAGGGAAAATTTAACATCAATTAATTTCAACTTACACGGCAGAACAGAAACAATGTTGTTTGTCGGGAGCCTCTACACTCCTATCATCAGTGTTCATGTGTTTTTTTATGTATCCGCCACTGTTTAGGTGGCTCGGTTGAATGTGATTTCAAAGTTGTATTTATACAAATTATCACCCGAAAAAGGATACGAGAGTTATTTGTATTGTGGAATGTATTATTAGTTGTTTTCAAGTTTTACCATCACTAATTAACGTTAAATTAACACATTGTTACACGTTGTTTTTCTCATGTACCTTCTAATTTTTGGTTTTACTTAAGACAAACTTTTTTGGTTTGATTTATACTTTTTTTGTCAACTAATTGAGTTTTTGATTTATTTGATAAATTTTAACTAATTATGTGACAGCAAACATTGCAAGACTGAAGCCAATAGCTAATTGTTTATTTAAAGTAATTATTTTTGGAACAAATTAGTTATTAGTGGTTTTTAATCCAAATTGATGTGGAATATTGTCTCATGTCCAATTCTTTCTGACTAAAAATATTACGAACTTTAGCCAAAATATTAATCATTTTGGATTAAAAACCACTAAAAACCAATTTGTTCGAAAAATAGGCATTTGTTTGGTCAATAATGGTCATCGTTGGAGCTAAATCTCTTTCCACCGAGCCATTTCTTTAGGTTTGGAAATAGGAAGTAGTCAGTAGGGGCTTAATCCGGAGAATATGGCGGATGAGATACAAATTCATAGCCCAATTCATAGAGCTTTGCCATTGAGACTGCACACGTCAAACGTTTAGGTTTATGGTCAATTGAGAGCAAACGCGTCACCCATCTTGCCGATAGCTTTTTCATATGCAAATGTTCATGCAAAATGTTGAACACACGTTCATATGATATGTTTACCATTTCAACAATCTCACGTAACTTGACTCGACGATAATTCATAACGATATCGAGGATTTTCTTGATATTTTCTTCAGTAACCACCTCTTTTGGCCTTCCTATTGATGGTATTGTTGCAGTGCTTGTTCGGCCGCGTTTAAATTCATCAATCCAGTATTTTACTATGTAATTTGACGGTGCAGACTCACCGTAATGTTTATCGAGCTTTTCTTTTGTCTCTTTCGCCGTTTTCCCTTTCAAATAATAGTGCTTAATCAACGCTCGAAATTCACTTTTTCCATTTTTCAAGAAACACAAAAGTTGCTAACTTCAAACGACTACAACAAACAAACTAATCGATGAATTTGGGTGAAATTTTAACAGCTCCGCTCTCGTACATCTGTATTCTTATCACAAAATTATAATATTGCCAAAAATTTAAACATGCACTCAATTGTTAAGAAAACCTATGTGTCGTCTATTGTAACAATGAATTATCTCCTTGTAATTAAATTTCGAGAAAACAAGCCTTTTGAAAGTCATTGGGTGTGAATATTATGTAGTTTTACTTCCGCGAGTAAGCAAGTAACGCCATCTATGGGGTTTTGGTACAAATATCTCCAATATGTATCACTTCACTGTTACTACGAAAGATATGACTAAATGTTATACTATTCTACAAAATGTATTTATTAAAAATATGGAGTTAAGCCACTTTTACAATAAACTACACATATATGTCTCTAGTATTAAAAAAAATAATATTTTTTTAAAAAAAATAATATTTTTTTTAATGTCATCAATTATATACAAGGTGACGCAAAAATAACCTTCCGATGTTTTTTGGCTGTAATTTAAAAAAAATGAAAAACTTTGATTCTTCTTGTGGATTATTTTTATTTGGTCTTTTAATTTTTTTACATCAAGTCGAGAATATGATGTCATGTAAATGGCCGCCGCCACAGTTGATTGTCATTTGAGCCCTTTTTATAGCATTTTCCATCACTTTGGCCAAAACTTCCGGCGATAGGTCCTCACATTCTTAACGGATATTGTCTTTAAGAGCAGCAAGAGTCTGAGGCTTGTTGACATAAACCCGCGACTTCAAAAAGCCCCACAAAAAGAAGTCTGCAGCGGTCAAATCAGGCGATCTTGCTGGACGGTGCAAATCGCCAAAACGGGAGATTAGGTGCCCGGGAAATGCATCCTTCAGCATATCGGTTGTGGCACGTGCAGTGTGTGCCGTTGCACCGTCCTGTTGGAACCACATGTTTTCAAATCCCAATTCATCAAGTTGCGGCAAAAAGAACTCGTTAATCATTGCTCTGTAGCGCTCACCATTCACAGTAACCGTTTGGCCCGCGACGTCTTCGAAGAAAAAAGGTCCGATGACTCCTCCAGCGAAAACAGCACACCATACAGTGACTTTGAGCGGGTGTAATGGCTCTTCGTGGGTTACACGCGGATTTTCAGTGCCCCAGAAGCGTAAATTTTGCTTATTTACGTACCCGCTAAGATGGAATTGGGCCTCATCACTCATGATTATTTTTGATGAAAAATCATCTTCCAAAAAATCGTCACCAATATTCCGCGTTCTGGAGCAGTGTAGCGTAACATTGTTTATTAACGTGTATTTCGCATGTGTTTACTACACAAATGTCAAAACAGAACTGACATTAGGGGCCAATCGCAAAATTTATAGCATTTTCTGATAGGAGGATTACTTTTGCGCCACCTTGTATAATTAGTAAAGACCAAATTGATAAATAATGCAGAATTTTTTAAATTTGAGACTTTCGAAATTGCTTATAAAAAATTTCAACATAAAAAATGCGCAAACTTAATCGCGTTTAATCAAACTTTTGTTCTATCGTAATCATGATTATGAAAATCTTCAGAATACAGCGGCTTAACGAATTAACGGTTACGAACCCCATATAACGAGTTTCTTCAAATATTAAAAAAAATGGAAACAAACCATTTTTATTCCCTCGGTTTAAATTAACGACAGTAAAATATCTGTCAATAATGTCTGTTTAACTGGAAAAAATTTTAGCTGAGTGAAATTCGTGCATTAATGATGTCAGTATGGAAGACAGGTCTGGTCTGGGCAGTAAAAAAACGGAGGACAAAATAAAAGCCATTCATCGATGAATACTACAATGAAACATAAAAAGAGCAAATTTATTGGTAAGTTTCCGTCCGATTGATACCCATGGGAATGATTCCAAAGTAATTGGTTCACTCACAATATTATTACAGTAACGGACTGTACGTTATTCAAGATGTAATCCGTTCAGTAACACAGTGCAACACGAAAAAAACCATATACGGACACCACTACGTGATAAAAGACCGAAAAAAAGAAGACCCGTGTCTCCCAGTTTTGCCCAAAGTAATGCACTTTTTTTATGGGCCCCCAAAGATTCGGGGCCTCGGTGTCATTTTTTGGAAAAGTTGTAATTTTATTCTTTCACGCTGTTGTCAACATAAATTTTTTTTATTTAATAAATTTTAATTTAACTTGGCAAAACTTTTGTTTAATATATAATAAATACCATACCAAATTTAATGAGGATCGGATAACTTTTGTTAAAGCTTTTTTACGAAAAAGAATATATGACAGAACCTAGAGTCCTTGCGTCAATCACAATAAAAATTATCTCACAATTTACTAGATTGGGATGTAAAAGATCTACGAATTTTTACTACTTTCTGTGTAGTTATGTACCCAATTTCGACGGTAGGCGTGTCATTTGTCCGATTTTTCAAAAAATTTATTTTTTTTTGTAGTAGTGAATTTCAAAACTCTGCGACCACTCCTTCTATTTCAGTCCCATCGCTATATGGGATCAAAGCACTGTGTCGTGCTGCTTATTTTTTTCTGCCTAGGCAGTTTTCTAAACCACTAAAATAATTATTTACATTTATTTTTCAATAATCAGAAAAAAGTCAGTCCATGGTGAGCTCAACTCTGACTTATATTTTACATATTTGGTATTAAAGCGGAAACACACCCTGTGGAAATTTCCAATGTCTGTTTTATGGCTATGTGGCGTTCCTTTTAAACGCTTATATATAACTCCGAAACATCCAGTAAACAAAGAAAAAAATAAGGAAATCGGTTAACAAACAGATGGGAAATGTTTCTTTGGTTTGTTTTGAATAATAACATGAACAGACATCTTAGCGAAAACAATAGGGTTCCGTTTTTTTTACTTTGTGTACGAAATAAAATGACCAAAATGAGTCGCTTTACACTTGAACGGTAATATTTCAAACTTATAATCGAACACCGAATTTGTCCGACAATCATCGCAAAATCGTGTTACGGGCTGTTTTTGCGATGTCAATTGGCCGCTTCGCATCTCTTTCAACTTTTTTGGTGTGGACAGACAGCAGTGGTAATCTGTTGCATACACAGAAAAAATTCTTGTGGTGTACCCTGTTATCCGTACCGAGTACCCAGCAAATACTTAAAAAATTAACGAGCTAAAATTTCACTCTAATTTTGACCTGTTTCGCCTGATAAATAGGGGCATATTAAATCTTCCTAAAATATAATTATATTATTTATTTCGTTTTTTGTTTAATTAATAAAATAATTTTTAAGACTTATGAGAAGTCGTTTCATACTATTTATGTTCAAACTTTTTCTGTGTAAAAAATGGGAATATTTATTATTTACAAGGAAGCAATTATATACAAATGAAATTGGCGCATATCGATGACTATGCTTTAAGATTTATCAGCCAGTATTTCCATACAAACCAACTTCAAGGTAAGTGAAAATATTTGAATTTAGTACGGCGTTTCTCTTTCTGTTTATAAAACTACGTTTTTAGAGTTTCGTATGTTGCCAATGTTTTAAAATTGTCAATTGTGTTTCCTAAAAAGTTTTCAGACCTACCACTAATAGTGAAAAAATCTATTTCTTACTTACTTTGAAAGACTAAAATTTGTGTGGGAAATTTTCAAACTGCCGTGTTGCATTATTTGTTTTGTAGTTGGATGAAGTACCGAAATGAAATGATTCCACACATAGTATGCGTTTTAAGCAAAAGCAGCAAAAAAAATAAGAAAGTTGTTATGACATCGAAATATATTTCTAAAAATTTCTCAATTCAAGAGGAACAAATTCAGCCAGAAATTACTGAGTACTTTCATAAATAGAATGTTTATGAAAATAAAAACTATTCAAATTCAAACATTTTTAACACTAACTTTATCACTTCAAGTATACATAAGATGTTGTTTTCTCTTATACAACTTTGATTCAAGTTATGGAAGCTCATCTGTAGTTGTAACAAGCTTTAGAAATACATTTTGTTACAGTTACTATATAATAATAAAGAATGTATCAGCAAAGACTTGGAAATGACTTCTATGTAGAATTGTAGTTCAAATTCATGGCAATTAACATTATTTATCTGTTTTTTTAGAAAAACCTATTAAATGAATCTTTGAAATTGTTAGATATTCACATATAGTAAAACAAAAATCACTATATTGCTGGGTTTTATAGGATTGCAATTTTTTTTTAATTAACAATATTCGGCGATTTTTTTAATATTTGAAATTCTCGTTTTATTTTTGAAACTTTTCAAAATATAGTTTAAGGTCTACTGACGATTTGAAAAAGCGCCATTCAAATGCATCATTAGCTTAACCTCGAAAAAACAAAATTTTTTTAAATTAAATTGGTAAAATATACTTTTATTTACATAACATACATATTTTCCTCATCGCCAGTAGAATCGAAATTATCATTTGCAAAAATATCACGAGAGTCTAATAATTCTATTAAATCACCGGCAATTGCGAAATCAGTGCAACGTTTCTGTAACCTTTTTCAAGAGCATCGAATGTATAATAAAGTATTAAGTATTTTAATTCCAGTTAGATTTTTTTCTTTAGTTTTAATTATATTAATGGTATGTACTAAGAAGTCTTTCAACCTTATAAATTATCCTCTTTATATGCTTCGACATATACAACTCCATTCTTTAAAATTTTTGTAACAGAACCTTTCATTAAAACACAAAATCCATTATCTGATAATTTTGTGGTCGATATTAAATTACTTCTAAGCCCAGGAATATACAATGTATTAAACAATTTGAATTTTACTTTCTGATTGTTTAAAGTGAATTTCAATTCAACTGTTCCAATGAGGATACAGAAGAAAGTAATGAGTTTTTTGATAGTATTGATCAAATAGATCAAGCAGGACAACCTAAGGAACCACAACCTGGAATTAGTAATATAAAACAACGTTTACGATCTTGGAATAAAAATGCCTCTGAAGTAAAACTAGTTAAACTAGACTGTTTAGTTGATCCAAGAACATATGAAAATGCTATTAATTCTGATGAATCTGAAGAATGGAAACATGCTATGAAAAAAGAATATGACTCGCTAATCAAAAATAGAACATGGAACTTAGTTGACTTGCCAGAAAATAAAAAACCTATAAAATGTAAGTGGGTATATAAAACAAAATTTAAAACTGATGGAACAATTGAAAAAAGAAAGGCAAGACTAGTTGCAAAAGGCTATTCTCAAGAATATGGCATTGATTATATGGATACTTTTGCACCTGTTGTTCGGCAAAGCTCTCTACGTCTTGTTTATGCACTCGCAGTTAAAAATAATTTAACACTACGGCAACTAGATGTCTCAACGGCATTTTTAAATGGTAACTTAGAGGAAGAAATCTACATGTTTCAGCCAGAAGGTTTTGCGCAGTGTGAAAATAAGGTGTGCAAATTAAAAAGGCAATCTACGGATTAAAGCAAGCAGCTCGTCAATGGTTTAAGAGAATTGACACAGTTTTCAAGGAATTTGGCCTAACTCAATCTAAACATGATCAATGTATATATTTTAAAACTGGAAATAGTAAAACGATTGTATGTATATATGTTGATGATATATTGATTGCATCGAATACTGAAAATGAAGTAGAAAATTTAATTAAAATTTTAAAACTTAACTTCGAAATGAAAGACTTAGGAAAGCCGAAATATTGTATTGGTCTCGAATTGGAAATCGAAAATAGTATGATAACCATATCGCAATCTGGGTATATAGAAAATCTTATACGAAAGTATGGTCAAGAAAACTCTAAACCAACAAAAGTTCCAATGCAGCCTAAACTTAATTTAGAGAAGAGTCCAAAAATTCAAGAAGATGCTAAACATGTGGATAAAACAAAATATCAAGAAATTATTGGTTCACTTTTACACCTGTCGGTTTATAGTCGTCCCGATATAGCATGTAGTGTGAATATTCTCTCGCAGTTTTCTCAAGACCCACGCAAACAACATTGGACATCGGCAATACAAATTATTAGATATTTGAATTCAACAAATAAATTAAAGCTTACTTACAGAAAAAATAGTGCACCATTAGTTGGTTATGTGGATGCAAATTGGGCCACAGACATTAACGACAGAAAATCTCAAACTGGTTTTTGTTTCTTTCTCGCAGGTGGTGTGATTACTTGGGAATCAAGAAAACAACGTGTAGTAGCAACATCAAGCGCTGAATCAGAATATATCGCTCTTTCAGAAGCAGCTAAAGAGGCATACTATTTGCGATATTTACTAAAGGAATTAGGTTATTTATCTGATGATGCAACAACTGTATATAGAGATTCTCAAAGTGCACAACAGATGGCAAAATTTGGAGGGCATCATGCAAGGACTAAGCACATAGATTATAAATACCATTTTATACGCCAGGCAGTTCTAGATAATATAGTAAACATTCAATACAAACCCACAAGCGAAATGGTGGCAGATGTTTTGACAAAACCACTACCAAACATTAAACATAACTGCTGTATTTCATCAATGGGTATTCAAGAAATAAATTTAAGTTGAGGAGGTGTGTTGAATTATATAATATTATATCTACAACTTAAATATTACTTTGTATTTATGTACTCTAAACTTTCTAATCAGTTTACCTCATATAAAATACTTCAAATGTATATTAATATTTTCAATTACTTTTTAACACTCTATCAAAACTTTGCTTAATAAATATTTATAAAAAATAAAACGGATATATAATTTAACAAGTTGGCATAAACGTTTAACGGCTTGAATTTGTAAACAAAAAAGAGCTCACTAAATAACACACTGAAAAAATATAGGAAACAAAACAGTATTGTTACCGATTCATTTTCGAAGAAAAATGGCCCAATTATGCCTCTGGACCAAAACCCGCACCAAACAGTGACTCGTTTTGGGTGCGTCGGCTTTTCAATGTATGCGTGCGGGTTTTCTGTGCACCAAATGCGACAATTTTGCTTGTTTACATACCCGCCAAGATCAAAATGAGCTTCATCTGAAAATATGATTTTTTTGGCAAAATCGGCATCTTCTGTAAGTCGATCGCAGGCAATATTTCCCAGCGTTGTTCAAGCGTATACACAACCATATTCGTTCAGCGGAAGGATAAAACTAATTATCTGTCAAATCAGACATGAGCTAAGTGTTACCATTCACGAAATAAGCACTAGTTGGAAAAAAACGGTGGATGGCGGACCCTATATAAATTTTACGCAATAGAACACTTTGTGAATTGACTAAATATATGAACCTAAATTTTTTATCAAGAGCTTAATTATTTAATTCCTGTTGCATTACTGCAAATCGACAATAGTTGTTGCGTGTAAAAATGATTGAATAAGGTGAAAAATACACATAGTGCGAGATTAAAGTTTTAAATTATTTCTCTCTGACTTTGTAAAGGTATACTACATATGTACATACATATTTATGTTTTGTGATGTTTCGCGTATTCGTGATCAGTGTTGCCACGATCAGGAACAAAAAGCTAATTCCGCTTTTTAAAAAGGCAAGAAAAAGCTAAATCGCCCAAAAGAAAAAATCCTGACAACAATTATGTTCGTGAAATCGGAAAACTACTGTACATATACTTTATATATTAAATACTTTCATGTACATTAATTTTGTTAATTAATGCTTGTACGTAATTAGTCGCACTGTTTTAGGTTTATGTTGAAAAGAATTGTTTTGTCATGTTCAAATCTGAGTTTACCCATTTAGTAATTTTTTTTAATTCAAGAAGTTTTTTGATAAATTCATTATTTTTTTTAAGAGAGTAATATCGGACAATTTATTCGGCAGACTAACGGAACAACATCGTTCATGAGCCTCTGATAAGTCGAGAATAAATTATCCTTCCACCACTCCATCAAACTGGGACTTCTTGCAAACAATTTTCTCGGAAATAACAAAGCAAAGAAATATCCTCAAACAGAGCAGAAAATGCTTCAAGATTACCAACGACTAGGAGCAAATATGAGTGTCTAATTGCATTATTTGCACAGTCATTAAAATAAATTTCCTGGCAATCTAGGTGATTATAGTGAGTAATAATGTGAACGATTCCACCAAGATATAAAAACTATGGAAGAAAGATGTCAAGGCCGATGGGAGCGCCATATCAAGGCAGACTACTGCTGGAGCTTACAAAGAGATTGTCTTCAACTAAAATATAACAGGCAATCTCATACAAAAAAAATTCTAACAACTTTTTTAAGTTTTGTAAGTGAGTTTAAAACAAAAAAAAATTTTAAAATCTGTCAAATATTTGCTACCACTGAGTTGTAAATAAATTCAGGATTTATGAAATGAATTTAATAAATTTTAACTCATTTCATTTGTAACATATGAAATTATCACAATTAAGAATAAAATTTACAATCTTCTGTTTAAAATTTTAATGTGTGTTTTAAAAGTAATACTAGACAGGTAATTACTACATTCGCCAAATAATCAAATGGATTTTCTTGCAGCGCATTCTTAAATGACGCCGCTGCATCCAAAATTTAACTGTTGACTCAACATTTATCCTGTTATAACTTAAAAGTTTTCGTAATTGGACTTCAATGAATGTAATTTGGTCTTCAGTGTATTTATTTGTTTTTATTTATTTAAGTCTATGGATTGATGAAATCCTCAACATATTTAAAAAAGAAAAGTTACATGAAATCATAAACTACTAAACTACTTGTTTAACTATACAATTAAATTACGTTTAATCCCATTTATATCAAAAGATATATCAATAACTTTATATAATTCGTTAAAGTTACACCAAATTCTATAGAATGGATTAGCATTAGTATAGTTTTAACGCAAATACTACAGCGCCAGAGGATGAAATTGACGTAGGAGACGTTACGCTACATGAAATGTCAGCTCATTTACTAAAAACTCGGAACCGATGTCACCATTTATAAGTTTAATAACAAATATTGCATTATAAACTTTTCTCCGGCTCTTCAGTGTAGGCAAGTTAAATTGTAGTAATGGGACTCTAAACGATCACTGTGGATGTTATAATGAGAGATGACGGAACAATATTCCAGAATAGGTCTGACCAAGAAAGTAAAAAGTTGCCTCGTTACTGCTGAATCATTAAATTCTTTGGCCCACCGTTTAATAAATGCAAATGCATTCATTGTACATTCATATGTACTTATGTTTGTGCATTGGATTCATTTTTTAATATATGTATGTATGTAGTATTTCCAAATGATTTAATGGGTTAGCAGATAATAAAGTCTTAAAAAATGTAGCCTTTGGGAGTCTAAACTTAAAATAAAAATGGCCAAAAAGGCCAGAGGGTTACATTCTATTGCGATGCGAAAGCAATTTCAGTGTAAAAACAGTTTTATTTTGTACCATTTTTCTTTTGCATCGCAATAGAGAGTAACCCCCCAGGAAACTTAACGTAAAAGGCTAAAACTAGCCTCGAAAAAACCAAACTGGCATCACTGTTTGTGTTGAAAGTAAAGTATAAACAACAATAGCACAGAAGAGGATAATTTTTAATATAAGCACATGTGCTAATATATTTTTGTATACAAACAAAAATGTTCTAAGTATGTAGCAAGACGATAGACAAAAGGATAATGATAGTATAACTAACACACTTTCGAAGCACATAAGCAGGCAAAGAATTATCATCAAGTTCATTTTCATTGCATTGTCTCGACCGGTATTTATTATATATGTACATACATATGTCTCTATGTATGCATGTATACTGTACATAACTAAAATTTTTTATATGCATTTTTATTATTTATTTTCTTTTATATGTTTTTATATTTAATATTTAGCCTATAACATAGTTTCTGTTTCGTATGTCTCCCTATAACCTAAACCTATTAAAAATACATCGAAGATAGAAATAATAACTAAAATACAAGAAAAAAAGTAAATAAATGGTGAAGAAATTGTCTTGGAAAAAAATGAAGAAGAGAATATAAAAAATATATAAAAAAAAGTTTTAAACACATATTTTATTTGTGGGATAAAGTGATATTCTTTTAACATTAAATTGCTACTGCTGTTGACCTTTATTTGCCAGACTGAATAATATGTGAATGAGTATTTGTAAATATTGAGTACATATGTATGTATGTGCATATGTACTAGGGTGTTCAGTTAATCAACTTTTCAATTGCTCTATTAACTAATTAATCGAAATAGTGCTAGTTTTTATTCCTCTCGACATATTCGAGTAATTTTACTGCCAAAAATTTGCTTGGCTTTTCTTGCAATTTTTATGTAAAAATAAAACAAATATTATAGTTTTATAATTTTAATTGATAGAAACAAAAAAAAATAATACTCGTATAAGTATATTAAGTTCAACGTCATAAAAATAAATTGCAATTCTAATGATTCGCTCTGTCTTCTTAAATTTTCTAAATCCAAATTTTGAAAATAATCTTTCTAATTAAGAAAATATTCCACTCATCAGACTAGTTCTATGTTCTAGTTCTAGTTTTATGTTCGCAAAATCATTTTATATAAAAAAAATTTACATGCCTGTAGATTAAGATTATTTTGCTACATTCTTATATCAGCGGATAAGAAGAACTATAATTTAAAAAAACTGGTATTTATTTTTTGGCTCCTCAAAAAATACCCCAAACATTCGACATTCGACTGCATGTATAACTTATAAAAACGTTTAATATTTAATTTAGTCTTATTAAACATTCATAAATATGCCGTTTTAGTGTTGGTTAATGCAGCAGAAAGTGTTTAGTAACTAATGTGAACTTAAAAGATAAAATAAGGCATTTTTATGAATCCCTATTCTGCGTTTCATTTTCTCTGGTTTGCAATTTTAGTTTTCTGCGTTCCGTTACCCATATCATTTCGATTTCTTTTTCGATTATAAGTATTTCCCATTACGATCGTAGCTACGTTTTTGCAAGTGGTTTGTTTCCTAACGAAAAGATTTTGGTTTTTTGTTTTTGTAGTTGAAAAAAAATTATAATTAAATAAAATTTAACTATAAAATGCTATAAAATTATTTTTTAATAAATTATTTATTTTTTTGTCAAATTTGAAAGATTTATTTAATTTATTGCATGTCGAAAAACACAACACCTGAGCGATATGAAAAGCTGGTAATTTATTGGGGTCTCAAAGAAGTATTGTAGGTTATTCTAGAATTAAGCTCCATATGATGTATAGAAAATGAATAAATCACCTCCGGCACTGTAGGATTCTTGACACTGGAATAGTTTGGCCATAAATACCGCTTACTCATATTCTGGCTATTTTCTTATTTTCCGTATTTAACTAATGTGTTTATTTAATTAGAAGTACCACAATATTTATTTTGAATATATTTATCACTATATTTTTCACTAAATTGAACTTTTTACAATTTAACAATTACAATGTTTACAAAATTGCTTATTTTTCTGTTTCTATTTCGTACGTTTCATAGCAAAGCAGCCGACTTAAACATACTCTTCTCCATTTTTTTCCATTAAGTTTTTTTTTTGCTGGAATACCACTTTTCGATTCGAACGTAACTGAATGCGGGAACATAATCGAAATGCAGAATCGAAGTGATTTATTATCTAGCCAATTTATTAAAGTATTAATTTTTTCATAATATTTTTCTTCATGGACGGGAAAATTTAAGTGGATACAAAATCATTACCAAGAGAATTATTTTTTGTTTTATGCTTTTGTTAAATGAATAAATTATTGAGCAACAAATTTATTAAACTATTGAACAAAAGTATTATTACATACACATATGTACATACGTAGGTACATACATATGAATGTACATGCGTTCAAATTATATTATTATTGGTGTACAATTAATTTACTACATCCAGCGATCGCTAAAATGCGATAACTTTTGAATTAAATGTGTGAATTTCGAATAATTTAAAAATGTCCCTTGTTTGTATTAAAATATTTGTAAAAATGCTTACGAAAAATAAAATTCACATAAAAATCGTCAATCGATTTATTTGATTATATAATCTTTGTTTAAAATTGGTTATTTGTTATACTTATGTATGATCAAACTTTATTTTTTCTATAAATCGAGCAAACATTATTCCAGAGTATACCCTACATATCTATATATGTACATATTAGTAGTGATTCTTTTCCCTCAAATACTTCTCTAGAGTGACTAACTAACTGGTAAACGATAAAAATGTAATAAAATTATAATGGAAGCAAACGCAAACACAAACTATGAACAACCGTATCACACATAAATACATACATATGTACGAGTATGTATGAACGTAGATGCATTAGCACATGTGCAAGTAAAGATGAAAAAATACATAAACACAGTGACAAGGATGTGGGGCAGACGGACAGACAGATAGAAAAACGATTTGCACCAACTTGCAATAAACATTTGTAGTTTTAAACATACATAATGAATTAAAAGAGAAAGTTGAAAATAAATATAAAAATCACTTCGATTTACTTTTCCTATTTTTTTCATACTTTTAAAATACCTCCAATAATCTTTGCAAATACATTTGAACAAGGCCGTCCATCAAATTGTATAAATTATATTAACCGTAAACAAATGCATAATGGGAATCGATATATAATTTCATACTAAATAATACCTTAAAACTTACACTCGATATTAATTTGTTTGTAATAATAAAAAGGCTAAACTCACGTTTTTGCATGGTGATTATATTAAGATAATTAATTAACTTAATTGACCAGGAGAAATAGCTCAAAACAATTTATGCATGCATAAAAGAGAAATTCTTTTAAAAGTTTGTAGTTTCTCTTAGGATATAAGAAAAGCTCTTACGAATGTATATATCGGATGTACTTTCTCATTTCGCTCAATTTTAGGTTGCCATGCGCAAAACTTGTTATTCTTTATTACTCGAATGATGTGCGTATGCAGTCCCCTCTTTGTATCATGTACAACATTTTCCCTTTTGCAATCTAAGGCGGAGCCAAATGAGATTTCTTATTCATTCTTGCACAAAGGAGGCATAATAGAAGTATAAATGTAGGTTCCAATTACAAAATGTACCTGGTGTTGTGCTTAAATAGGGATGTTTCTTGACAAACGTATCCAATACACTCTTACGCACAAAATTGCCAGGTAAATAAATGATAAATTGCATGCATCTGAATGAGGAGCACGTGACATGTTCGCGATTGTGTGAGCTTGTTGCTTATTCGTCATGAGCTCGCGAGGAACTGCATGCGCCCCGAAATTGTCAGCAATTGCGATGTTTTTAGTGTTACGATGATGTGATGTTACAGCACAAGGATGAGTGAAGCAGGATGATTATTTATTTTAGCGAAGGAGTGGTGACGTAGTGATGGTGGTGCATGCAAAAACAAGCGCGCCAATTAGCATGTTACCCTGTTGTCGCTTCGCTGACGTTGTCTTTACTCACTTGCAGTAATTTCGAACCCTTATAGTGTTGTTGTAAAAGTTATGCAAATGAAATGTTGGTTTGGCGGGCGTTCCTTGCGCTTGTATGTATTTTATGTAGTTGTTTCAAAATCATTCAACACTGTCTGTCCTCTTCGCGTATGTATTTATATGTACGAGTGTACATAAAAAGTCATATTCCTGCAAATATATGTACATTCACTCGCTTAGCATTTCCTCAAATCGCGATGAAACATTGACAAGATATTTAAAAGCGCGTCTTCTTTTTATTGGATGCGCGTGTACAGGAATTGTATCATATTCAACTGTTAGATATACATATATACGTACGTGCCACATATATTTATGCATTTACAAAATATTTTAATCAACCCTTGCACATAGCCTTATAAACATACATAAATCATTATGTAAATATACATATATGTATAATTTTACTATATGTACAACTTTGGCGAATAAGAGCGCATTGCATTTTCGTATTGTACATAAATATGTATATATACATATATTTAATAGTGGGTACAATTTACTATATTAAAACTAATTTTAGCTGAAAAGATCAAGTAACAAGATTTACAGAAATATGTTCATATGTACTGCATATAATTATGCGTCCAATTTTGCTTTATCAATTAAAAAAAATACACAATCATTTTAATTATGAAAAAATTGCACTGTTTAATTTGCTAGCAAAATATAGCATATATAAATATAGGTGTGTATGTACATAGATTCGCTGACCAATTGTAATTTATTTTGTTCTTTAATTTTTAGAAATCAAACTGTTTGACAACGGCCTGAGGTTGGATATTTCCAGCTATCCTCATATGAACATCCGTATGAGTACGAAGGGCAAGCGCCCCTTGAGAAGCTTGAACCCAAGTGACAAAGTGCATGCTATCCAGCGCATACACGATGGCGAATCAAAAGCTTCAGTGGCGCGAGATATTGGAGTTCCAGAGTCGACGTTACGGGGCTGGTGTAAAAATGAAGATAAATTGCGCTTTATGTCTCGGCAGTCTGCAGCCGAAAAAATGGGCGGGGAGACGTTAACGGACAAACTAGATGGGAGCACAAATCTTTTGAGTGTTCCACAAGAAAAAAGGCAGCGCATGGATAGTTCGATGCCATTAAATTTTTCCAACAAGATGAAATTTGATGAATTAACTTTTAAGCGCGCTCCTCTCTCAGGACTAGATTTTGGGGGAAATAAGTCCTTGAGTGATATTAATGCTTTCAATGGATTGCCACCAGATTATGGATCGTTCAATGGGAGTGCAAAAAACAAAGTTTTCGGAGCAGATATTTCTAGACCAACAGATCCTTCTATTGCGGCAATAAGCCCATTGTCTAGCCTTTCACATTTATCGGGCCTCACTGGACTGTCTCAATCACCTTTAGCCATAAGTTTTAACGAGCTGACATCAAACTTAAGTTTATTGGCGCAACTGAATCCTGGATTGGCTGCTATGACTGGTCTAAATAGTTTGGCAAGCTCTGGAAATAATTTACGGGCCGGTAATTTGAAATCCAAATCGCAAATTCATAGTCCTCGAAACGACACTACAGAAAGGCATGCTGGTCTGACAGTAAAAAATTGGGCCAAGCAGAAACCTTCAACTCCTACATCATCTGAATCTCCTTCATTCGGACTTAATTTAAGTCAAAGTGATACTGCAAAAAGTCAATTGAAGAGTCCGAGCACTTCTCTTATGCTACCACAATTGGGCACTAGCTTGCCCCCTCTCCCACCATTGCCCGAAGATCCCTTACTCTATTGGCTAAAATCGCAACAGGCTATGTTGGGTTTAAATAACCTTTATCCACCACCACCTCCAGTTGGTGCTACCAGCCCGCCAGTTCGATCGTCAACGCCTCAGCAACAAAGCTTGCATGCTAGCACACCGCCCATTGTTCTTACACCCTTAACACCATCTTCAACTCCTTCTGGCAGTTTAGATGACAAAAACTCTGCATGGTTTAATTGGTGTAAAGCATTTGGCGCAAGCCTTAATTCTTTGGCTCCGGCTGCTGCTGCTGCTGTAGCTCTTCACGGAAATCCATTAAGCCAGTCAACATCGTCTATAATTGGCATAGAACCTGCGGCAAATCTAAACAGCCAAGCTATTGGCAAATCTGGATTTGAAAATATATTATATTCACAACTCACTAAAGACTCAGCCCCTAGTCCTTCGGTACAAAGTTCCTCATCAGTTGAGCAAATAAACTGTGAGATGCTAAACAATGTTGAGTGTTCAAACAAACCAGAAGATCTTTCCGCTAAGACAGCAAAAGCCAATAATCCTCTTATCAGCCCTCTCCCAACTCCAGCTCAAAGTCCTGAAGGGAAAATGCAAGAAAATTTTTCAAACGAAGACAGTCCAGCACCAAGCCCAGTCCCTGTAGGTTCTGAAATAGATTTACAAGAATCTGATCCAAAAGACGAAGTGAGAAATAGTGTAGCCGATTGCAGGGATGTTCTAGATAATCTTCTCTACAAGATAAACAGCAACAACAATACCAATAAAAATTCCAAGACCGTTCCTCAAGCCTCTTCTGCAGTAAGTGAGTCAGAGGCCAGCTATAATAGTGATCACATAAACACCGATGACTTTTCTCATAATAACAACAATAACTCAAACAAAACCGATGAAGAAGTGCGTGCAAAATGTACAGATTTATACGAAGACGAAGAAATGAATGCCGACTATAGAGAAGCTATTTCAAATGGAGAGAAATTTTTGCAGTGGCTCGAAAACTGCAGCAATCCACGTGTGACCGCTGTTCAACTGATGCAGCTTCGATTTCTCATATCATCGGTCAAAACAGTTGTCGATCCTAAATCAAATTTAAAGGAATCAACCAGCACATCTAACTTATCGACTGCTATTGAAATAGATGACTCTTCCGAGGAAAGTAACCGCTCGAAAATGCGCCGCCGCAAATAGGAACAACCCAAATTGGCTAAATGTCAGAAGCAGCTAAGCAGTAGCACAGAAGTAGAAATAATCGACGCAGATGAATACCAAATGGAAAAACCATTCGCCCTCGCTGTGTATGAATCATCAGCAACCCTTTTAAACTCTTTGTTCTTTCCGCCATACGAAATCGTTAGGTCGTATCACTCCGACGACAACAACACTAGCTGCATCAACAATATCAACAACACCAACAATGTCGATGATGACAATGAAAGTATAAGTTCAATATTTTCGGAAAAGTTTAGCCACGGTCTTGCCGAGTACTTCACAACCATCAAAACAGATCAATAAATACATATTATTAAATGAGCTTCTTAAATTGTATCGAATAGAAATTTACAAATATTTTAGCAAGTAAATTTAACAAATATATATTATTAATTTTATTGTCATGTACATGTAGAAAATTTTTATAAAATTTTGTTCACCTATCTACTACAAAAAATAAACATTCTCCCGAATAAGTCACATTTATTGAAAAGTTAATTATAAAGAAAAAATTGTAAGTGTTCATTTTCTGTATTGGGGAGCACAATTCATTGATACTAAAATTCTTTGCGCTTACAGATCTAAATTTATTTTATGTTTATTACAACAACAAAAAAACTTCCTGTATATAATACCATTAAAGAAATTTTATAGTTTTCATAACATTTTTTTATTATCTCTAAAGTATAAAACATAATTTTATTCTTATTATTCATTCGTTTAGATAAAAAGCATAATTTTAAAACAAACAAAATATGTTGTTAGATAAGTGTTTTTTTCTCTCAAGTGACAAAAGTTTTACACATCAACATTAAAAATACCCATCATCTCAATAGATATACTCTAACTATGAACTCAACGCAACTTTGCAATAGCGATTTAATTTAACTGTTCTAACCAAAATACATAGAATTAACAAGAAAACAACTACAATAACTTACTAATTAATGGTCTGTTTATATTTTACGTCTCGCTATTTTTCTCGGTTTTCCTTACCCAAAACTTTCGTAACGATTTAAAAAAAAGTTTAGTATAAATTATTAATTCTGTAACAAATTATGAACCCCCTAAGCCCCAGACACCTTACGTAATATGTGAACAGCTCTTAAATCCTACAACAAACAATATAATCAATAACCAAATAATTATTACAATTTTATAATCTGTTTATTCAAATAACATTAATTGAAGATGATGAGAAAGATAGCTAAACAAGAATGAAAAAATTAAATAAAACTAGATTCTAATTATTTGATTACATATTAAATAAAATAATAAAAAGCTAATTTCAACAAAACGTCTTCTCTCTATGATCTACTTCTTCTGATTCAATTTGGTAAGTTTGAAGAGTACTCGAGTACTAAAAATGTCGAGGTGGGTATTTCCTCTCGAGAAATGAAGCATGAATCATATCGCTCCTTTATTGAAACGTAGTCATATCTCAAAAAAACTCATTCGTCAGAAATTTAGTTTAAAGTTTTTAATTTACACACACATCAATGGAAAAATAAAAAAGTATTCTCCCCTCAATATATCTGTATAAATTTTTTAAACAAAATGAAGAGCGATACAACGAATATTTTTGCATTCTTAACTCAAAAATCACGTTTTTTGATATATGACTACGTTGCAATAAAGGAGTGATATATTTTTAGTAACAGAAAGGAAAAAACAATTTTTTTTAAAGAAAACAAAAACAACTTAAAAAAAAATAGAAATCAATATGAAGTTCTAGAACTAATGATTTCCTCGGACTGATGCAGAGTGATTCAATCCCATATCGCGAGTATGAAAAATTATAGGAACTATTCTAGACTTATGACAATTGGCACACAGTTTTAATGAATTCAATCAAGTTGGTCAGAGGTTTGAAAAATATCGAAGCAGGAGTTCACATAATATAGGTGGTATAGACACAGAAAAAAAATGTTTTCTTATGTTTGTATAAAACGCAACTACCCAGGGAAAAAATATATATTACGTAATCGATTATATATCATTCATTCGTGAAATCGCTTATTTCCTTCCTATCCCTATCAGTGTGCTTAGAAAGTAAGACACGATGTCAGTTGGCGTCACCTTTAGTAAAAGGAAAAATTCAAAGGTATGTGCTAGCAATTAAACTTACGTGACAAAACGTTCGAAATTTTTTAAACTGTCATAATCCTTTGTATAACTTCACAAAATTTATACTTTCTTATACTATACAAAATAATTATTTCAAAAGCTATACAATACTACAAAAAATTATAAAGCTCCTGCTGTAAGCCAAGTTAATTTTAAAACCAGTGTTTGCTCTAAACCAAATAATTTTTAACTTTGTATTCCGCAGATTCAACGATTTCCTGCAGCAGAAATTGATAAATAAAAATTTTAAACGTCAAAAATACTTTAAAAAACAAGCGGTAGCAAACAATTTGTAGATGCAAAAGAAAAACTATCAAAAAATAATTACAAATAAAAATTTATTTATTTCATCCAATTTATTTTTGATCATCTTAGTTGCAAATATGAATAGCTTTGAGAAATATTTTTAAAAAAATTTTTCTTAGAACAAATTCATTTAAAAATATATGTATATTTTTTAATTAATCAATCGATTAAAAAAATTATCAAATTCGGCTTAGAGAATATCAATATATCTTTATTCGTTTTAGAACGAAATATTTTGTCGGGTTCGATTTACAAACAGGGAGTGAGTATTTCACATATTGATACGAAGTTTTATAAAATTTGGTGCAAGTTTTTGTAAATCTAGATTGGCTTTTTATAAATATTTGTTTTTAGAACAAGACCAGTAAATAGTTTTCATTATTCGTTGGCAGAGACCATATCTTTCACGTTGCGTAATTTAGTTATTTCCGGCGATCCAATCATATTTTGAAACTATCGTGATATATATGCAAATCATAGTTCCGATTCTACTGGCGAAGAGGAAGTTATGACGCCTGAATTTAAATAATGATGCAATAATTATTATATCATGCCTAAGTGCGAGTATTATGTTATATTTAATCCAGTACTGAATTGAAGCCTTTTACGTTACGTATTGATGTATATGTACATATTCATAAATATGTATATAGGATTATTAGTTTTTCTTTGCTTATGTACTCATAGTAAATTTTTTAACTTTAAATATGTTTTAAGCATTTTGTATTAACAATAAATAAAGCACATAATTACGAATTAAATTTTTTAGGCTGGTTTTACCTCTTAGTTTTGGGTGATTTAGATTTTTCTGGCCTTTTTAAAAAGCCGATTTAGCTTCTCTTTCTTCCAGCTCCTGGCAACACTTGTTATCTATAAATATTATACTATACTATAGGAGACCAACGCATAAATGCTCTATTTATCAACGAGCTCTTAGTATCGTTCAAAATAAAAAATCTTGAATTTCTTTAATATGTAAGCATATTTTGTGCATTATTTTTTATTTTTGTTTTATTAACATACTTTTGTTGAGGTCTATAACAACCGTCGAAAAAGCTGATTCGGACCAATTTGGACAGCCAAGTTATACATGTCTGTTATTAGTTTGTGCTATAAATGCTAAAGTGTATTTTATTTCATTTTATTTAGTTACTATTGTTTTTTTTAATTCAAAATACACATCAAATATTTGTTCAATTCACAAGCTCGTATTAACGTCATATGTGTTGTGAAATCGTCTAAATATACAGTATTGTATTTTTGTTGCTGGTAATTTTCATACAAAGGTGTTTTATAATTATAAGTTTGAATTTTATAAATGGTTGTATTGTGGACAGGTATGGAAAAATTCTATTTGTAATGGGAAATTCCGCCAGAAGTTGCAAAATTTAGAAAAAGTTGTAAAATCTCCTAAAATGATCTACAAATTCAAGGAATGTGAAAAACTCGCAAAAAACTACAAAAATGGTGAGAATTCGCAATAACTTACGATCATGGGGAAGATTAAAATTTTTAATATCATTTAAAATTTGATGAAGTTCAAAATTTTTTAAAAAGCCAGAGAAATTTGTTGGAGTGTACCAGTGATATTTTCTCGGCGACATCATTTACGTTAATTTTTTATTTATATTAATAAATTTTATTGCAAAAATTATACGTATAAGTACATATGTAAGTGGAATAATAATTAAAAATTGTTGCCAAACTCACTGATTTCACAGACTGCATTGAATTGACATTTAAAACGCGACAAAATGGCGATACAACAAAATTGTCTGTTCACAAGCCCATAAACAAATATCGTCTTTTTTAAACGATAAGCCATACGACTGAGCTTGTGAATGCGTGACACCGATGATGCTGGATGGAAAATTTAATATTTTGATTTTCTTAAACCTCTGTAATTGTTTTGTTTACGAATAGATTTATACTTTTAAAACAAAAGTGTCAGGAAATTAAAGCGGCATTCTTTTCATTTAAAAATAGTTGGCATTAGTGTGGGAAACGGGATTGCGAAAGCCAGAACTAGAGTTTGACGCCGGAGTCAAAAATTATGTTATTATTGGACAAAAAGCAGTGTAAAAAAAGCTGGAAGGGCGGTGTCCAGGGGAGTGGTAAAATAATACAAAAAATATGGAATCGTCTTTAACAAATCTTTAATCCGATCCACCTTAACAGTGTACACTTAACACAAACAATTTTTTTTATTTTGTAACAATAAACACATACATACATATAGTACATATGCGTAATGAAAATAAACCCGTAGCGCCTTGCATAAGGTCGTGGAGCAGGGATGGCAAAATTGGCACCATTATACTTTTTTTGGTACTATTTAAACTCGAAAAGTACAAAGGTATACCAATGGATTATTTAGTACAATTAAGAAATCGCCCCAGTTTTAGTAATTTTATATGGCAACTCATAATTGCAGTAATTTTACTGCGAATTAACTAAGTTTTATACATTAGCAGTTCTAGACCATACCTTGATCCGTTTAGAGAAAAAAGAGTGCACGAGCATCTGAAAGATGGCAATTATAAAAGATGTACATGATGTAATGCCAATTAATGGGTATCATTAAGGTACACATTAAGTGCCATGCATCGTGTGACAGCCAGAATAAAAAAAGTATAGCCATGAAAACAACACCGCATATTGGCGTTCTTATGAAAAACGCAGATTTCCCCACAGAACAGTCAGCAAAAACGTTGCAAATTAAGTTGACTATTTTTGTGGCGTAGTACAATTTACCATTCCAAATATTGGACCACTTAAAAGTAACCTACTTAACAAAAGGTATTTCAGATTCGCAAATTGTTAAGAAAACGAATATAAAAAAAATTGTTACAGAAGTTACCGGGCCAGAAAATGTTGCCGTCTTTATAAACTATTGTAAAGATAATTATTATTCATTAATATTAAATGAAAGCACCGATTGAAATAATAAGAACTTTCGACGACAAATACTGTGACCGGTTTTTAGGTTTGATGAAATTAGAAGCAAATATTCTATCATTGAATGATGTTTACTGTGGAACTGATGTAGTAGAACTGTGTATAGAAAGCAATAAAATTTAAAATGATGTGATAATTCAGTTTAAAACAGTTGTACAAAATTTACATGTTGAGTTTTGCGAAGTTTTAAGATCAAAATTCGACTTTGAAAATTAAACATTAAAATGGTTCGTAAATTTAGCCTAGAAACTAACAGCACCTAGTTTTCCACTGATTGTACCACTATTGGTAAAAATGTTCCCAAACGAATATTAAAATTTGTAAATCATAATTTTGCAATTTAGGTCTTTTGCTGATGTTGAAATATTAAAATCTACAAAGATTCGAATATTAGCGATTTCTGGGCAATAAAAAAAATTTGACAAATGAATTCATGTTTCCAGAAATTTAAAAAATTGTAAGAGGAATATTATCAGTTTTACTTTCATTTACAAATGTGAAAAAATATTTTCTTACCAAAATATAATTAAAACCAAAGAGAAAAACAGACTACAAGCTGCAACTCTTTGCGGCTTAATCCAAACAAAGGATTTAATGAATTCACAAAATTGCAATTGCTATAATATATATATATCAAGTAAGTTATCAAAATTGTAATTTTGACCTCGAAATCGATTTAAAAGTATCCTGATTTTCTTAATAAGTAAATAGTTTATACATATTCAATACTGAACTGCCTTTTGTTATATTACAGTACAAATTAAATTTAATGTGCCTTTTTCGCTATATTCTTAATAAATCTAAATAAAAATAATATAAATTGAAAAAATGTGTTTTCGTACAATTAAGTTCTAAAAAGAACAATTTTTCCAGCAATTTTGTACAATTTTGGAATTCCTGATGCCATCTCTGTCGTGGAGTATTAAGCTGAGTGGCAGCGCAACCAGTTCTGTGCGTTTCTTTCTCTTCAGCGCGTTTTTTAATGTCACAGAACTTGCATATTAATTTTTTTCAACGATATTGAAAATTTTATTTTGGCTTCCAAACTAAAATTAGTTAAATAAGCACTTTTATCTTTATAAAATATATTCCAAACTATTGTCGGTGCCAGCAACGAATTCGGCAATACACAACGACATTATTATATTCAAAAGATAAATATGTAATGGGGCCTCGGCCTCAGTCTCAGCAAAATTAAGCAAAGAATAAACCAAAATGAGCTTATATGTATATCATTACTACTTCGGAAAATTTGTATGTACAAGTATGGTTACGAAATTATATATATTTTTGGAATGTTTCGTTAATTTAATAAGTCATTTATAGTTAGTTTATAAAATGGAGTCCGAATTTCACATAATTTAGGCACACAAATAACCCTAAAATATGTTTAATGTACATATTTATGTTAATTTTGTGTAATGATGTTTTCTAAACCTATTTTAAATTTTATTTTAATACATATGATTCCCTTTTGGGCGGCGCGTTTGAATTATAAATAGTTCACAACACTGTTAACTGGGAAGCCGAGTTCAAATCGCGGTGTTTGTTTTGTCTTCGTATTTTTAATAAAATAATGAATTTATCCAAAAATAATTTCTTAAATTAAGAAGATATGGGTAAACTGGGTGGGTGAACTCAAGCCATAAAAATCTAATTTCAATATATACCTTAAAACAGTTAAACAATTACGTATAAATATTAATTATAGAATAATCTAAAAAGAAATTTTAGTAAATATTTAAAATTTCTTCTAAACGACAAATTAGATCTCCAAAAATGAATTAAATATTTTGTTTCATTATTATTTATATAACGTTTAATATACATACATATTATGTATGTAATGTTTTTTATGTTATGTTAAGTTTTCTTTTGGTATATATGTATATTTTTTAAAGTATTTTTAATAAAAATTAAATCAAATTTTGTATTTTCGTCTATTATTTTAACTTAGTTAAAGAAAAAGTTGTTTTTATTAAAAAAAAGTTTTTTTCTGGAATGGCAAGTTTTTTGAAAAAAAATATGGTAACGCTGCAGCCAAGTGATATTTCGGTCAGGTAAGAATTTTCATTGCTTCTTCATGTAACAGATACAATCAGCTGACCCGACTACATTTACGATTCTACATTTACGGTCGGCTAAATAGGGCTTTATAGGATGAGTTTTTCATTCATCTCTTTTTTAATGTTTTCCTATATTTTTCATTCATAAAAATACAAATTCTATCACAATCATATAAAAAATGCACATGTACAAAAAATGAAGTTATATTAAAACAAATGTCATGAAAAATCAGGAAAGCACCAAATCGAGACATTTTTCTTATCCTCTTTTGTTTTCTATCCCGTTCACGTACAAATAGGAAAGTCCAGACTGAACCAACATATTGTTACGTTTCGATCTTTTTGAAAACGTTTACTTGTTTGAGTTCTTTTAATTGGTCAAAAATAAAATAAAAACACAACGGAAATTGATTTTGACTTAATGATGTTTTATTTCCTTTAATATCACTGTTTTATAAAATACTTAAAGTAATTTGATTAGTTCGCGATGTTTACATTACTGCAGCTTAGACAAGACTGAATTCTTTGTGTCTGGCAGTGTCGGCTTATATAGCATTTGACTTGATACGGTTCTAGAACGTAGTAGGAAAATCCCCACCATGACAATAAGTTTGCTTGTGGCTTTGTTGTTATTCAGCTATTCAGATATGTTATTAAAGCTGCGGAGATGACAGTAGCAACGTAAGAACATGTGGGTGGTGAATCAACTAACCATTTTTAATTGTAAATTTCATCCGTAATCTAATGGAGGGCGTTAGTCTTTGTTTACAATTGTTATAAAGATTTTTCATACTGATTTCTTAATCAATTTAGTAGATTCTCGTTGCTGTTTCTAGAACTTTCTTGAATGTTCAGTTTCCGTTAGTTCAAATTTGGTTGCTCAAATTTGCATACACACGTTTGATTATACTGTGCCTAATCACCGCTGTATTTTTATGTCCGTTAAATTTGAATCTACATTTAAATTTCGTAACAATATGAAACAATTAACGTTTATATGCCGTCTAACATTATAATAATTTTTATCGGTATGTTAAAAAATAAATTGCTGCCTTAAATAAAAGTGTTGCTTGGCTTCGTAATTACACATAACTGCGGTAAGTATTTTATGCTATGAGTGCAGTTTCAGAGTTCTGCGAATTTTTATATTTCCAAAGCACTGGCCCTGTTAAATGTTATATTATACTAGACTACTGTCGAAATTATATAAAGGCTTAATAATTACTATTAGGAATCTGCAGCATCAATTTCAGTGGTTACAAAGTGGTTTACTGAGTTTCGTTGTGGTCGTACCAGCACAAATGATGCCAAATGCTCAGGTCACCCAAGAGAGGTCGCCACACCACGTTTCACGTCGATAAAATCCGTGAAATGGTATTGGACGATCGGAGAATGAAAGTGCATGAGCTGTAGGAATCTCAACCGACCGAGTACATCACACTTTGATTATTTTAAATTAAATGCGTGATGCGAACCGCGACGCCAACCAAATGACCATTTCAAAGGAGTTTATTATAATCGAAACGAGTTTTTGCGCCGTTTTATATCTGAATGTGGACAAAACAATGAAACTTCTAGCATAGTCGTCAGATTTATCACCTTGTTTTCATATTATTAAGTTTTATTATTCTTTATATAAAAAAAAATAGTTCTTCCAGTTTTTTTTGAATGCTGCGTCTGGTCGCAGCAGTTTGAATTCACCTAAGCACCGTTTAAAGTGCTCAGTTAGAATAGAGAATCAAAAGACTAGTTATTCGCTTAATCAAATTGATTCTGATTTTATTTACAAATTTTTCTTCTATTTATACTAATTTTATTTGCTTATGACCTAATTTAATTATTGCTTACTTCTATTATATTTCTTATGGTAATTAAAATAAATTAACCTACTTTTATTTTATTTATTGCTTATTTACATTTCTTATAATTATTAACAAATAAATTTGAAACTACTTACTTATTTCTTATTTCTAGAGGTTTAAGATTACATTGACAAATAAAAATAAAATTGTGTTACAATTTGTATGTTGCTTTTGGTATAGTGCAACACATTATAATAAGTGCACTACACCATTGCCCTTAAGATTTAATTTATGTTAGAAAATGAATAAATTGAATCTTATTATATATTACGAGTACTTAATATTATGTTTATTGTTTTCTTTTATACAATTTAAGTACATTATTATGATATATTTTTTCTTTTGAATCTATTTTTAGTAATGAATTTACTCCTAATATTTTTATTATCTTGTATGGTCCCTTATATGGGCTTTGATTTTTTTTTCTAGATTCTAGTTTTATTAGTACTAAATCTCCTATTTGAAAGTTATTAACATTTGTGTTTTTGTCATATGTTAATTTTGATTTTCTTTTGGCAATATTTATTAATTCTTTAGCTTGTTCTAAAGATTTTCTTAATCTTAATTTTATTTCATTAGCATAGTTGTCAATATTATAACATTTTTGTGAATCTTGTATCTTGTCTGTTGGTAATATTGCTAATTTGCCATAAATTAATTCAAAAGGTGAATAATTATTGTTCACGTGTGGTGTTGTGTTATATGCAAATGTATAGTATGGGATATATTTGTCCCATTCATATTCATCTACAAAATTCAATAAATATTCGTTTAGAACTCTATGATTGCGTTCGAGTGTACCTATAGATTGATGATGGTATGGTGCTGAAAATTTTTGACTTATGTTCAACAAATTACACACTTCTTTAAGTAGTTCATTATTGAATTCTGTTCCCCTGTCTGACTTTAAGATCTTGAAACATCCATACTTTAAAATAAACTGTTCAACTAAAGTTTTTGCAATTGTTTTGGCGTCTTTTGTTTCAGTCGGGTGTGCTACTACATATTTCGTTAATTCGCACTGCATCGTTAAAATATATCTGTAATTATTTGTCATTCTTAATGGTCCGACTGTATCTATTTCTATTACCTCGAAACTCGTGTTTGGGTTCTCTGTAATTATCATTTTCTCTTTGATGTGCTTGGTTTGTTTATTTCTAAGACATTTATCGCAATTATTTATATAATCTCTTACCATTTTTCTCATATTTTTCCATACATAACGTTGTTTTAATTTTAAGACTGTTTTTCTAATACCAAAATGTCCTGATATTGGTGAATCGTGAAATTCTTTAATAATATTCATTTGAGATTTTCTATCTTTAATGTGTTGCAGCGGTTTATACAATATGATATTCAATTCTAGATTTCTGTACTTATTTGATTTTTTAATTCTTTGGTATACCTCATTATAAATCTTCTTTAAATATTCAGTTGATATGAGCTCAAAAATTTTATCTTCGCATGATAAAGCGAGATTTTTAATATTTTGCTTATGCATATGAATTATTAATTTCTCTAGTGTCAAAACGTATTTTGCTAGATTATCATCAATATTCATCACAAAAGTATTATCAATGGACTCTAAAGTACCATTCTTATATTTCTTATATTCTTTATTTTGTATACCGGTTTTAATAATATTAAATTTTAATTCGCGAATATTCTTTATATCTTGTAAGGATGTACATTCCCATATATGGTGTTTATTTTGCGCTTGGGACGTGTTACTTATGTTATTTGCTTGTATATTCTCAGAAATCTTTTTTGCTTGCATTCCACGTGTTGTTACTAAAATTCTTGTTGGTTTATTAATATCATCTTCTATCGGAATCATTCTCTTTAACATATCCGAATTCAGTCTTATTTTAGATAAAGCGTCTGCATTAGTATTGATTTTACCTTTCTTATATATAATTTAGAAATCATAGTCTGACAAATCTGTACGTATACGTGTCAATTTGGATGAGGGGTTCTTATGAGTAAAAAGTGAAACTAGTGGTCTGTGATCTGTTACCACAATAAATTTTCTACCAAATAGGTAGGGTCTGAAAAATTCTATTCCCCAATGTATGGCAAGAAGTTCCTTTTCAATTACAGGTTTATTTAAATCATGTTTTCCTAACGTCTTGCTTGCGTATGAAATTGGCAAATCTTCCCCTATCTTTCCCTGTGATAACACGGCTCCTAATGCATAATTTGAAGCATCTGTTGTTAATATAAATGGTTCTTCAAAATCTGGATATTTTAGGATGGGTGGATTAATTAATTTTTTCTTTAATAAGTCAAAAGCTTGTTGACATTCTTCCGTTCATTCAAATGTTTTTCCCTTTTTAGTTTGGTCATTTAGACATTTTGTAATTTCTGAAAAGTTTTTAATGAAACGTCTGTAATAGTTACAAAATGCTACAAATCTTTTAATGTCATCTTTATCTTTTGGAACTGGGTATTGTTCTATAACTTTGTGTTTAGAGGGGTCTGTTCGTATGCCTTCTTTTGTTATTTGATGGCCTAAATAGATTACCTCTGATTTCAGAAATACACATTTAGATGCATTTAGTTTTAAATTATATTTTGAAAGTCGTTCAAATACACTCCTAAGGTTATCATTGTGGTGTTTTAGACTACAACCAAAAACAATTATATCGTCTACGTATAAAAATGCTTTGGAATCTAAACCACTAAGTGCTATTGTTAACATTCTTTGGAAGCTATTAGAAGAAATCTTTAAGCCAAATGGCAGCCTCTTGAATTGATAGTGACCATTACTTGTTGAAAATGCAGTTAAGTGCTTCGAATCTTCGTCCAAATTTATTTGATGGAAAGAACTGGTCATATCTAAAGTTGAAAAATATTTTGCTCTACCAAGACGATCTAAAACATCTTCTAATCTTGTTAATGGAAATTTATCATTTACTATCTTCTTGTTTAATTGTCTGAAATCTACAACTAATCTCCATTTTTCCTTTCCAGTCTCACTCTTTTTAGGCACGACTAATAAAGGTGAGTTGTATGCACTGTTTGATGGTTCAATGATATCGTCATCCAGTAATTCTTGCACTTGCTTATTTATTTCCTTAGTATGCGTGTGGGGTAGTCTGTAGTTTTTAATAAATACTGGCGTTTCATCGGAGACTTTTAAGTGCTGTGTATAGAAATTATTTGAAGATAATTTGTCTCCTTCTAAATGAAAAATGTGGGAATAGTCCTCAAAAATCTTTATTAATTCTGCTCTTGCTTTGTAATCGCTAATGTCAATATTCTAAGTATCGAGTAAATTTTGGAGTCTTTCTTTATTAATTGCTTTTTGTTCATTAATGTCCGATTGCATTACGAAGCTATAGTTTTTTAACGGTTCTACTTCTAATTCAATATTTCTTAAAATTACATCATTATCCGTAGTGTTCAATATTCTTACATGACATATTCCATTTCCTGGTACTATGGTATTACTTATGTATACGCCTGGTTTAACCTCTTTGTTGAGAATAATGCTATCTTCGGTTATGTCCATCTGTATTGGGTGGATTATTTCTGATCGTTTCTCTACCATTATACTATAGTCTCTACTAATCCATGACTTCATGGGTATTGTAATTTCATCTTCGTTCAAGGTAAGTGATATTGTAAATGTTTCATAGTCAATTTTACATAGAAATTTTGTAAAAAAATCTCTCCCTAAAATTCCGTCCGTTGGTATTGGAAAAGTTCTGTCGACAATATGAAATTTATGATTTGCTACCTCATTACTTATGCCAAATTGGAAATTTGATGTTCCTATGGATGTAATTTTTTCCTTAGTAATCCCTGTAAAATTCTTTGATTGTTCTTTATCAATACTTATTAGATCTTCATTTAATTTATTTACCTTGCATAGCGAAACGTCTGCTCCTGTGTCTATCAAAAATGTGAGATTCAAATTTTTATATAAGGATAAATTTATGTAGTTAGTGCCGTTGTTCGTGATCTGAAAAACATTATTAAGTCTTATTTCTTGTCCGGATAGCGAGCTTATACAGTTCCTTGAGTCACTTCCGGGTCTTCTGAGTTTTCCTGTACATAGTGTACATTTCTATTGTTGTTTCTATGATTATTTCTTTCATTGTTATTATAATGGTTGTTTCTATTATAACGGTTGTTATTGTAACGGTTGTTGCTATTATTGCGATTGGTATTACTATTATTTTGGTTGTTACTGTTGTAACGATTTGGATTTCTATTATAATTTGTCATATTATTGTTGCTGCTGTAGTTTTTTGCAACTGATCTATTATTATCGCTATTGTAATAATTTTGACTGCTATTATTTTGGTAATTATTTCTATTCTGGTTTCTATTTAAATTATTCCTATTTCGTCTGTCCCTATTGTTCGAAAAGTATAAGATTTGATTGTTTTTATTTGAAAAGTCTTTTTCTAATTCGAGAGCTAATTGTACAGCGTCATTTAAGTCTTTTGGTCTGGATGCATAAATTGTTGGTTTTAATTCTCCGTTTAAACCATTTTTAAATATATTTAATGCATATTTTTCATTTATTAATTTGATTGTGTCTGCTTGAACTGTGTTGCAGTTGGGTATTTCTCCTACTTGTAATTCGGTTAATTCTGCTATTAGATTCAATAGTTTTTCATGGTAATTGTTTACACTCATATTCTTTTGACAAAAAGTGCTGAGCGAAGCTTGTGTTTGTGCAACAGTTTTTGTTGTCTTGTACCTATCAGTAAGAAGCTTTTTTAAAATTCCAAATGTTGTTGGTGTATAAACTCCTAATGCAGTTCTTACGGTATTACTTAATTTAACATTGAAAACAAAGTTCAAAAGCAATGTTTCTTGATCTGGTGCTAATCCAGTTTTAATTAATTCCACTATAGTGAGAAAAGATTTAAGTTCTTTATAGTTCCCTGTGAATTCTGGGATTGTCTTTAAAGCAATCTCTAGATTAAATTGTTGATTCGCCATATTTATTGAATTTTGTATTTGATTGTTTTTACTATTAGATTTATTATCTAATTCTTTTGGACTTTCTAGTAAATATTTTTTAATTTGTGTATATATGTTATTAAATTCTATTCTTAAAGCAGATACTTTTTCTTCATCTTCTTCGTGAAATTCCTTTGCTTGAAAATTATCTTTTATTCTATCTATGATTTCTAATTTATTTTGTATGGTTTTTTCCGTATATGTCCTTCCTGGACTCTTTTTTAAATTTTTTAATAAGTCTCTTAAATTTTCAATATTTTCCTCCATTAAATTTTTATTATAGAAATTAATTCAAATTTGTGTTAAAACAGTATTCTTCTTATGTTTAAGCACATAATTTTTAAAATATTGATAAATCTTGTATAAAATAATAAAATTGCTAGTATAAATAATGTTATCAAAAATTCTGGAATTATTGGTTTAAGAATTTCTTCTGAGGAGTTGTTGGTAGAAGATTTTTCTTCTTTAATCTTTCTTATGGGATTTCCCCAGATAGGACCTACCATTTTTATTGTTTATTTGCTATGTTATTGAATTTACACATTTGTGACTGTTAGTCTGTTCTCATTATTATGTTTTGTTACATAATTTTTGAAGTATCTATTGATTTTGTGTGCAATATATAATATTATTGCTACTATTATTAACGTTAAAACGTATTCCGGTATTGTTTTACATTTTCAGAATTACCGTTATTAACGATATTTTCTTGTATCTCCACTTTGCTTTGTGGTTTGCCCATTTTAAAATTGTCGTTATTAATTATCTTTATGTTTATGTATGTATGTAACTCATTTTATATTTTTCAATTTTATATATAATTTTCTTTTTTCCTCCTTAGAAGGACTCTCTTCTACTGGCTCCGACATACGTTCTTTGCAAAAATTTATTTTTCTCTTGTGGTCAATTTCTTCTTTTTCTTGCTTTAACAGGATTGAAAAATCTTCTTTTTGTCCGCAGGATTAAGTTCAAAGGATCAAGGATCGGATGCAAGGCAGGATCGCCATATTAAGTTTTATTATTCTTTATATAAAAAAAAATAGTTCTTCCAGTTTTTTTTTGAATGCTGCGTCTGGTCGCAGCAGTTTGAATTCACCTAAGCACCGTTTAAAATGCTCAGTTAGAATAGAGAATCAAAAGACTAGTTATTCGCTTAATCAAATTGATTCTGATTTTATTTACAAATTTTTCTTCTATTTATACTAATTTTATTTGCTTATGACCTAATTTAATTATTGCTTACTTCTATTATATTTCTTATGGTAATTAAAATAAATTAACCTACTTTTATTTTATTTATTGCTTATTTACATTTCTTATAATTATTAACAAATAAATTTGAAACTACTTACTTATTTCTTATTTCTAGAGGTTTAAGATTACATTGACAAATAAAAATAAAATTGTGTTACAATTTGTATGTTGCTGTTGGTATAGTGCAACACATTATAATAAGTGCACTACAATATATGACGAAGTGGATGGGAGGTAAGAAATTTGAGTCAAACGAAGATGTCATTGCAACGAACTCCTATTTTGAGGGTGCTGCGAAATCTCATTATTTGGAGGGAATAAAAAAATATAAAGACGCTAAATTAAATATATCGTGTTTAAAACGGACTATGTTGAGAAATAAAACGCTTTTTTGCGGAAAATTTTTATTTTTTCCATAAAGTCACGGAATTATCAAATTGCACCCTTGCTATAGAATTTGCCATTTCTTCAATTATATTCTAAGAAAACATTTTGTTTAAATATACTTTAACACAAATTGCCATTTTTCAGGTCTAACTTTGTTGTACGGAGCTAGTTTTGATCAGAACACTTTAAAGTAAATTTTAAGGCATATGAATTGCAGACCGGATAACCAAAAATCTCAAACTTGCCCTGCAAAATTTTGTTTTCATAAATTTTATGAAATTTTGCTATTGAAATGCCTGAATAGAAACTTTGAGTATTTTAATAAAAACTAAACAGTTTCGTATATTAAAACAAAAATATTGAAATTGGGAGCAGTAATATCTTATTTATGCCATTTTTAAAGCTTTTCTCTGCAATTTTTCATATATTTTTAAAAAATTTTCGTGCTGCTTAATCTTGCACATAAGAAATTAATAAAAATCTCTCGTCCGCACAGTGGGAGAAATTGGCTAAACTATTTAGAGTCGGTCATTTATATTGAAAAGTAGCTGCTTGACCTCATCATTTATTTTACTGTGTTTATAGAACATTTCGTTGTGCTTATAAATTTAGATATAATAAAAGAATCCGACGAGACCAATAGAGCATGCAGTAAGTATCCCATTGTATACAAACTCGGGTCTCTGGTCTTGTTTAATCTTAATATTTTCTGTACAGATGGAGGCGTATAAAATTAAGGGTATTCGGAAACAAATATTTTTGCTATTTCTCAGGCATACATAAGCGAAAACCTCTAGTTTAACTGCATACTCACAATGGCGCGCAATATTAAACCAAACCTCTCTATAAGTTCCACTTGTACGCCAGTGACTATAGAGGCCAAAGTTGGCTGCTGAAAAAATATTCTGGCGGTATTCCCAATGCTTGTATTCCCCAAACCTGTCGTTGGAATGTCAACCAATATAGCCATTTGCTCTTTTAGTTGAATTAAATTTTCCTTTTGACTCCGCTATTCCATCGATTATGGTAAAATGAAATTCGTGTGTTGCTGCACAAAACTTAATTTTATCGTCAGTATTTGTGCAATTTCTTTATTTACATTTTCTATCTCAGCCCTAATTAAATCCGCTGCAGAACCGAGTTGAAGAGGGCCAGTTATTCTGCCAAAGCATTGTGAGTCTTTTTAGTTTTTAAAGCAATAATACATACAGCAAATAATTGCTGATCAATTGTTCCAGTTTCAGAAATACCAAAACGTTGACGGTAAGTAGAGTGAGCACTGCCTCCGTCACAGTCCCATTTAAATACTGCTGCAGTCATGAGATCCTCAAAAACTGTTTAAAGGCCAATACAAGGCAATAGTATGGGCTCTACCAGACTTTGCAAGCTAACTTCAGCTAAACATTCAGTTACGTGTATGTCACTGGGACAACACTACGTTCTAGTTTTCACCAAAACATAGTAGCTCGGAAAAATAATGCAGTTTCGTTCTTTGGCACCATATTGAATTAGTTACTCGAGATCCATCAGATAATGGAGATCCATCATCTGTATAAAAAGCTAAAGCATCCTTAGGTGTATACGAAATAGAAGCTTTTGGTTTAGAGTCTACAGACTTAATGTTAATGTTTATTAATAGAAAACTTTTAGAAATTGTAAAAAGTGTCCTTATACCGATAATAAATTATTCGCCGATATCGATGGATTGACAATCATGATAGTATATCGGTATCGGTTGTATCCATATTATAAATTATGAATTCCGTAACAAATTTGTAATCCTTTCTTACCCAGAATACATTATTAATATGAAAACAGCCCCTTATTAGCGCTTTTAAATGAGTTTTTACACATCCAATAAGTGTTTCAATGTCTATGAAAAAGTCAATGGTATTCGACTAAACGAAGAAATGATTTAAAATGCAAGAAAAGACGAAAGAATAAAAAAATCTCTAAAATCACAAAAGAATATCATCAACTATTACACAGGTCAACAGCAAAAACGGGTTTGATTAACCACTATATAGATTTGATGCATCAAGGCTACCTAAATACAAAAATGGTAAAATTTTTCAATTCTATGGATAATTTTTTTAAAATAATTTTTAAGTAAAATTATCAATATTTTGAGACATTTCTCTACTTATATTTTGTCATAACTCAAAAACTACTAGTCCGATTTTGTAAAACTAAATTTGGTTTATAATATCTTTAAATGATGTATACAAATGTTTTTAATTGGATCATTAGTTTCAAAGTTATGAAACAAATTGTTAGGCAAAAAATAAAAAAATGAATTGAAATAGATATGGATCATGAAAATCGATGCAGGCTTTACGTTTTTATTTACAATTAATTGAAGGTATTTCATATTTACAAGCACTGTAGAAAATGGTATAATGAAAATGCAGAACATAGAAACACAGGTGCATTTTCCAACAAAAATTTTTGCAAACCCCCTTTACATGGAGAAAATTGTTTGTAAAAAACCTTTATTTTTATGATTCTCAGAAATAAAAAAATAAATAATAAACGAAAGGTTGTTTTTATTTAGTGATTATTTTTCGAACAAATTGTTTGTTAGTCGTTAACAGTGGCGAATACATGGAAACACACATGAACACTGATGATGGGAGTGTAGCGGCTCCCGAAAAGCAACGTTGTTTCTGTTCTGCCCTGTAAGTTGAAATTAATTAGTTTTCAAATTTTTCCCTTGTTCCCTTGGAATATTGTCTCATGTCCAATACTTTCTGACTAAAAATGTTACGAACATTAGCCAAAAAATAATAATTACGTTGGATTAAAAACTACTGAAAGGTTGTTTAATTTTTATGCAAACTAATAAACGCCCATAAATGAGCGTGCACGCTGAATTTTTTTGCATAAAATTCGTTATTGTTTTTAAGGTTCTTGGAAGCAACAAAAAATTTGAAGCACACACAAACTCTACCCACACAAAGGGTTATCCCAAATTATAGTATCAGTACTTATAAGAGATCCTTGAACCGTTTTATTTCATTCAAGAAGTGTTTGCGATAACGGAAACATCATTTCATCCCTAAATAAAGATTAGTCATTCAGCTTACAGTTTAAAAACAATTTTCAAGTATTAATAAAAATGAGCAAGAAAACCAGAACATTTTTATGTAAAAACAATCCGGATTTATTTTGTTATGTGTGCGTCCAATATATCACCGATAAAAAACGGAGTTGTAAAAATGCTAAGTGTATGGTTATTTAGTACTTCACTTGACTATCTTCAATATCAAAAACAAATAATCACATACTATTGAAGGAATTTAATCAGACACATATTAGGAAAATCAAATAAAATGTAAATAAACACATGTAAACGATTATAGAAAATAATTTGTTTACATTTTCTTAAAATATTCGTGTTATAATAAATATTGCATCGAGTACCAACAAGAAAAAGAGTTGAGTAGTCCAAAGTGTAAATATACTTCAACACTATATTTGATTGCAAGCAGCTGTTTCCTTATTCTTAAGGTACGGTCACGGGGAAACATTTCAATCAAATATATTTGATTATGTTTAACCAAAATGTTTGTATCTCAGTACACAATTTGTTTTCTAGCCACACTACGCACATTTTTTTGTCACACTTTATTTGTCAAACAGCTTTCAAATTACGTTAAGAGCAACAAGTAAGAGAGATATATTCGGCTGTGCCGAATCTTATATACCCTTCACCATAGTATGGAGTGACGAAGGAAGTCACAACCACGAAAATTCACGCCCACGAAATACGAAAAAAAATTAAAAAGAAAATAATTTAAATGGAAAAGATTACCTTAAAGCAAAAAAAAATTGCCACTCACCGTCTCACGGACGCAACCCCACGT
This sequence comes from Gymnocheta viridis, assembly GCA_956483585.1. Classification (NCBI taxonomy): domain Eukaryota; kingdom Metazoa; phylum Arthropoda; class Insecta; order Diptera; family Tachinidae; genus Gymnocheta; species Gymnocheta viridis. The sequence continues at coordinate 71,455,190 of OY101440.1, forward strand.
GATGGAAACAAAAAATTAATCACGATCACGCATTATTGCTTCTAATCTCTATTTCATAGTATAGGCTGATTTCATAAACACTGCTTGCAAAGCAACACTGGAAGCATGAGCTTACAAGGCAGTCTAGTGTTGCTTTGCAAACTGCGTTTATAAAGTCAGCCATAAATTATGAATTTCGTAACAAATTTGTAACACTTTCTTGCCTGGGGTGCATTATAAAAATATTAACATCCCCTTATTAGCACTTATATAATTTTTCACACATCCAAGAAGTGTTTCAACGTCTTTATCAATAAGCCAGTGGTCTTCGACTAAACAAAGAAATGATTTGAAACGTAAGAACAGGTTTAATAATGAAGAAATTCTCCCAAAATTGATTAAAAAAATCGCCAACTATTACATAAATCTGCTAGTCTTATGATTAAAATGTTCCAATATTATCTTCATATTGAAAATAATTTAAAGCTATCAAAAATTCTTAAAAAAAGAACGAACTTTTTCAAATGAAAAGTAAAAGTAATAAAAATAAGTAAAATGTATCAAAAATTAAAAAAAAAATGGTTTGTCAGGATTTGAAACCGTACCCTACCCGGTGGTGGCACGGTTTCAACCTGAACACAACAAAATGCTATTTTTTAGAATTTTCGATACATTTTAGTTGTTTTTATTACTTTTACTTTTTATTTGAAAAATTTTGTTCCACAATTTATTTAAAAAACCAGGGCACAATCTCATTTATAATATTTTTTTCATTTTTGCGTTCTTTCCAATTTTATGAACGATAAAATGTTTATTTTTCAATAATATCCAATATGTTATCAGATAGGATTTTGTACAGTGATCAATGGAATTTCAACCACTTATTTGTATTGCGGTTGGACCAGACGATAAAGGTTTTGGTTCAATGTAACCTGTATATTTCTGATATAGAAACACAATGGAATTTCAGCCTCAATTGATTTAAAAGATACGAATTCGGTCAGTTATATTCAGCCTGTTAAGAAAACAGATAGATTTAATTAAAAACATTTCTTATATAAATCTTCTTCTGCGTTTACTAAGTAAGACAGAGATCTAAATATGAAAAATTACGATCAAATCGCAAACAGAAAGCTTTTTGCTCTCAAATCCAACCCATAATTCGGCTTATTTTTGTAATATTTTACCATTAATCCGCGTCCAATTCCGTAGTGCGTGCTATCGACAATGCGATATTCCGCAAAACTATGATTTCTTATGTGTTTTTAATGAATGTAACACCAGCTAATTTTATTTGAATATGAAGAAATCAATTTTTTATCTCCTAAGATCTTAACTTATCATTTTGTATACATATGTTGAATTTGGGGAAAATACGAAAATATGAAACAAAAAATAAAAACAAATATGTATGCATATACTATTTTTAGACGCGGTACGACTCGCGAACTATTATCGCTACGCTTTACAAATGTTTTTGAAATTTTCGCCAAACATTCCGATCTAAAAATCCAAAGTTCATATGTATGTATACGATAGGAACTGATTGTTTAAAAATATTGATGAATTGCGAACTATTCTTAAAATACATTTTAATTAAGCCCACATTAAATTATTCAATTGGATAATGCAATCTAGAAGCTAAATATAAATTTGTGAAAATTTGACCGATTGCCAATTATATGATTTTTTAAAATAAATTTTGGGAATAATTTCCAATATTGCAGTTGTAATGTTTGGAATATGCGCTATTTTCGCGGGGTTTTAAATTTTTTAGTTTCTTTGCTAATTACATTTTGGAACTTGATATCAAATTAAATTCTTACATCAAACTTTGTTTTTATTTTATAGAAAAGGCAATTAATTGATGTGCTTTTGAAGATTAACTCACTGATGTTACAGAATGAAAGAAACTTTTCTGAATACTGAAACTGAATATAGAAAATAATTAAAATTACACAAGTATAAAACAGGTTATAAGCATCAATTTTGCCTTTCTTCTGAAATCACAAATAGTCATAAGAAATGAAATATTAATACATTTTTAAAATAAAACTAAAATTCAATTTCATTGATTTTGTATATATACTCGTACATAGTGTCTTGACGATCCATTACATTTCTTTAATATAAATAATATAAAAAATAATTATGGTTATTTATATACGAAAAAAAAATATAAGCCAGAAAAAATAATGTAATATGCAAAAAAGAAACAAAAAAAAAAACAAAACAACAAATCTTTACTTTATAATATATAAAAATATAATATATATATAAAAATTAATTGAACAAAAAATGGTTTATTTGAATTCATATATGTATGTATGTCAAGTAATTACAATATTTATAGGTATAATAAAGGTAAATATGTATATGTATGTATATTTAAATAAACTTTGTTAAACATAAACAAAGTTTTCAGTTTCTAAGAAAAATATTTTATATAGTTTATACCATGGTTTATACTTTTATAAATAACAAGATATAAAAAACCAAAAATTTAATTCAGTTCTTACTTAATTAAGTTTAAAAGAATTTATATTTAAATTGTTACGAATAAATTATTAAAGAAATGAGTAAAGTAAGATTTGAACTTGAGCCAAACAATTCCTTTCAACATAAACTTAAAATAATTTAAGTAATTACGTAGAAATATTAATTAAAAAAGTATACGAAAAAATAACAATATAGCAAAAAAATCACGAAGCAAGCACGTCAAAAATCTACTTATGCACGCTCAATTTCTGGATACTCGCGTTCATGCACGCTCACATAATTGAAAAAAAAGTTAATTACGATGACTCACACGAATCACGTGAGCGGTGCCCATCTCATATATATACAAAACTGACATAAGAATGGAAAAACAATGCTACAGCAAAAAATGATCATATGGCGTATAATGCCACCTGTTTATTTTACCATGGTACAAATCTATTACCTATGACTACTCAATACTATTCGAAAATTTTATCAACTGAGTTCTCGATACTACTCAATACTTTTAACGTCTTTTAATTTCAAAATAAAAAAAATATTTAATAGGTTAAAATTTGATTTTCGTTTGTTACCCGTACTCCATAAAAATTCATGGATTAGCAAATTCAATAATGAATTTGATATATCGAACTAAAAGGCCAGCCTTGAAGCCGAGAGATATAGAATCCATTGTACGTTATACATGGCTTTTTTCAGCTGTCATTAAAGTAACGACGGAGGAGGTTATCACTATGAGTTCATTGTTGACGGATATGACATCAGCTTCATTTGACTAAAGTACACATTTTCAATTGAATTCGAGGATATATTCTGGAACTTTTTTATTTTTATTTAATTTTGTCACCACACAACACAAAAACCTTAAAAAATAAAGCAAAAAAACTGATATTTGTCAAACTACTCAACGTACGTTAAAGGTAAAAAGTTACCCAACTTTAGTAGTTTGTGTTGACGGAGACGTACGGAATGGGACAAAGCTCATTAGAAAACCTTTATTTTAACTTAGTTGTCAGTTGAAAAAAGCAACGTAGCAACGTACGAAGGATTATATGTGCCTCATCCTATATTCTCTTAGAAATGATTGAATGGCGCTTAGCTTTTTTTAAACAATTTCTAAGTAAAATTTATTTATATTAGAAAATGCATCTGTACCGAGAAATCTATTCGGTACTAAATGCTCTGTACTCAGTACTTTTATAACACTAAGCAGTCTGTTTGTTTGCACTGCTACACTCATTGGTCCTTCACACCCGAGTGCAATTGTACCCGCATAACATTTTTTAATCATTAATTTAATTAACTAATTTCAAGTGATTAACAAATCACGTAAATATGCATATTGGAAATCCTTGCGAATTTACGATTTTGATTAACACGAGAAATGTGAACTTGGTACAAGGACACACTCAAAATAAAGAAATCATAGCTATATATAAATTAATAGTTGTACTCACAAAATTCATCATATTCTCGAGTGGTTCGTAGTTAACAAAATCTGCAACGAAACTGGCACATTGTTCAGTAGATCGAATTAAAGGTGAATGTAGAAATGCTGTGGGCCTTATTGTTGTACATACGAATTTCTTGAAATTTTTAAAAATTAATTAAAATTACCTTTTTTAATAATATCTAATTGTGGTTCCTACCTGAACATTACATTCGTTGGGCAGAGCTAAAACTAGTGGACGCCTTTTGAAGTTCTTCGCAACAAACTGGCACCGAAAATTTTCAGCAAACAGTAAAATCAAACGCTCTTTAGTTGACAGAGTATAGTATGAGGGAGGATAACATTCAACTGAGCTTTCAAAATCAGCTCTACTTTCAGGAAATGCCAAATCAATGCGTCCTACTTGAATCGCATCTTCAGGTTCCAAAATTTCAAAATTCAAATCTTCATAGTCAACTTTATCTTCGCAGCTCGCCTCTTCTGTTAAAGAAGCTGCTGCTCTGTTAGTGCCTTCAATAGCCTTTATCTCGTCCTCAATGGGAGTAATTTTTAACGTTGCTTTTGAAATATTCTGCTTCATATTTTACGTTTCGAAAACAAAAATTATTACAAAATTAAAATTATTAAATATGTAAAATGAAATTTTTGGTTGTCATGAAAACGAAATTATTATTTTCACTCTCGTTCACTCACAGCGCCATCTCTTGGACTACAGTGAAATCATGAATTCACCACACTACAGAGATGGCTCTACATGTGGGTCATGACTAAACTAATTACAATTTGTTGCATATGATAACACAGTGTTACTTGTAGGTTGTGATAAACAGTAACTACAATATTTTCATTACAGGTTGTACTGCTTAATTTAGCCGACAATTAATAATGCGAGGTACCCTGTTTCCCTTTCATATTTATAATACGTTAACATACATACATATATATATATATATATAAGTCTAAGTATAAGTACTTGCTGTACAAATAGTATTTTCTCAAATACAAAAAAAGCATAAAAGGCACTGTGAGAAATTGTGAAAATCAGTGTAAATATCCCCTTTTTAAGCACAAAGAGTATTTTTTAAGCAATCATGATTTTTTTCCGCTGAGGTTGAAAGAACATTCAGTTTGATGAATTTGTTAAAAAAAAATTTAACAGGTTATCTTTAAATTCAGTGAATGCGTTACGGCATATTAAATACGGCTTAAAATTTGGAAATCCATGTGTATCTATTTTCAACTACCTTTAAATGTTTATAGCGAAATAAATTCGAACGAATCACACCAAAAATCACAACAGTTTATTACAGGCCTGATTGTGAAGATGAAATGGATATTTTTGACAGCAAAATAAACGAAAATAAAATAACAATCGATTGAAATGCTATCATGAATTTCATTCGACTTTGAATTCCCTTTTTTAAATCGATTCCTACACATAGTTCGTTTAATACAGCATGATCACATCTTAAAAAACCAAAACTTTTAACTTACTTAGAAAAAATAATAATTGTTTATATGTAAACAGTTTTTCATTAGCATATGTATGACTAATCCAAAGAAAATGTACATGCGAGTATATCCACTAAAAGCCAATACAGGCCATATTTACACCTGCTAACATTTTTAATATTTCACTTTTGATAAATGACTACGGTACAATAAGGGAGCGATGTGTACATACATACATATACTTTTAGGTTTTGTCTAAACAAACTATTTTATTTATTAAGATATTGCATAGCTTTTATCGCAGGCTTTGAGCGCGGCGAGCGACTTCAAGACTTCTTGGTGCCAGTTTGCAGGTCTCTTAAAAAAGTTTGTGGCATTGAAAACTTGCCCAGATAGTGGTACATATAGTATATTTTTTGTTGAAATAAATTGACAATATTTCTATTTTAAGTGCATAAAAAATTCTGTAGTCCTCCCGCCTGTTGGTCTGACTGCGCTAATGCTTATATTTCACGAAATTTCAATGAAACTTTTGTTCACTTATGACTTAAATTTTGAAGAGCGCATAGGTACTCAAAAAATGTTTATTGGATATCGTTCAATTATATAACAAATAACCATTCGGTAGTTCAGTTCAGTAGTTTCGATACTCGCACTAATACATATTCAATGATAAATATTTACTTTGTACGCACGTATATCTTTCAAACAAAATCAAAACCATAAATTCAGTTCTATGTATACATACATCTTGCAGTTTTTAAGAATAAGGCCGACATTTATTATTGTAAGCTTAACAATAAGCTTACGAGTATCTTGTACCACAAAATTTAACCACTTTGTTTCTTTTATCTATTATATAATATATAACTTTTATATACATTAAAAACAGGTTTTGTAGTGTATTGGTAGCACCTAAGAAATGTTAAGTATGTTTACCTGTTCACGTCGAGTGATCTTGACTCTTTTCTTCTATGCTCTTAAATGAAGTTTTATGTACTTTTGTTTATGTTTCTCTCTCTATCTCTTTTTCTATAGGTACCCAGTGGTAAAAATATACTTCAAGTAATCGATGATATACTAAATATGTAGTGGCCATCAGTGGTTATTCTCTCGCTTATTTTCCGACTAAGATTTAATACAAAAGTATCATATGCTGTCTAATCGGTATGCTCTTAATTAGAAACCAAGGCACGATGACAAAATGCGTCAATGACATTGAGGAGTTGTAAGCAAGCTTGATGATGTGCCAATAGAGATACGCAAATTAGTATATAATGATTGTAGATTACACCACCATTCACAATTGTAACATAAAGCTAGTGCGTGGAACCTCTGAAACTACTGATTTTGTAGTTGAAAGAATAGTGGATGTTCATTTAATTTTTTTTTGGTGCATTCGTCAACCGTTTTAAATTCCTCGAAGAAAAAAGTTGCTTATTTATTTCATTATATTAAAATTTTTCCAAAAAGAAATATTTAAAAATAAAAAAAACATACTTTGAATTAACATGCAAAATAATATGTATTAAAAGCACATACGAAACAAAGTGAAGTTTTTGTGCATTAAAAAAATTAAAGAAAAACCGACAAATGTTTGACGTTTACATACTAACAGACTTCCCATTTCGATCGTAATCGAAGTTCTGAGACTACCCAGACAATAAAATCTCGATGTCATGTTGACGTCATTGATCATTGTCTTAGTACTTCGTTTAATTTACCGCTGGGTATAATCTCTACCTCCGTTTTAATTACAAAAATTGGTAAGTTTAACACAAGACAGAAACGATGTGAAATTTCTTAAAGTAAAAGTAAACTGGCCCAACACAGAATATATTAGTGTAATCGTGGCAGTTAGTCAGTTATTTATTTAAGTTTTAGTTGTTCAGCAAGAAAGAACACGAAAAAAGTTTAAAATTGTTTATTTTTAATGAGAATATATAACTAATAAGAAAATTAAAAATGAAATGCAAAACTGAGCAAACCAGTACAAAAAATGAAAGCAACATATTTTTATTGCAGTACAATAAAGAAAAGTTGTAAGTTTTCTATGCAATAAAAATAAAAACGAAAGACTTAAGACATAAGCATTGATTCATTTATATGAAAAAACTTCTTCGTAACAAAATTATAATTTAAATATAAATGTTAATTTTTAATGAAATACGCTATTCTGATTTTCAGTTTAGCTTTTTGTTAATTTAGCTTACTTGTGAATTATTTTCCATACTTTTTATTTACTCTACTGACAATAAAATTCTAGAAATTGGTGGATTATTTTTACTACCGTTTTAATATTGACCATTGCAACGAGATTCTACAAAGTTACTGAACCTAATCATGTGTGGTAAGATGTTTTATTTTTGTAAAAAATATATTAAAACCAATTAATTATTTGCCAGTTGGGATGAAACTCACTTTGGTAAAATGGGCAGTTGGTACATTAATAGAACATTTTTCTTTGATGTTCACCCACCATTAGGAAAGGTAAGTGTTAACGATTTCCATAATTATTAAACCATAAGCTGAAAAACTTCTTTTAGATGTTAATCGGTTTATCGGGATATTTGACTGGCTATGATGGATCTTATCCATTTGAAAAACCTGGCGATAAGTACAATGGAACTCGCTACGAAGGCATGCGCTATGTAAGTAAAATATATTTTTCAAATGGTTCTTTTAAGTTATTATTTATTGCTATTAAGTGCTATTAGATTCAAAACAATTAGCTATGAAATAGTTTATAATAAAACAGTGCACTGTGGGATACAAATAAAAAAATGAAATAAATCTGCAGTTTCTAAATCGGCCGCCCGATTTTAATAAATAAAGGGCCTTAAACTGTTTTACTTTTTAAAATATATACTTTGCAGTGTTAAAGGGGATGGTACTACAAGATCCCAAAGTAGATAACTTCGTATGAATGAAAAGTTAAAACAAAAACGAATTTTTTATTTATGATTCTATGTACTTCAAAACAAATTAAAAAAAACAAAACGGGGAAAATTTTTTCTCAGTAATCAAAAGCATATTGTTCAGAACGGTATTATCAACTTATAGCTTCCTGAAAGGTAGCTTCACAAAACACAATATAAAATAACAATTAAGTAAATGAGTTAAAAACTGGTATCTGGTATAGAATATGGTAGGGATTTTCACAATTACTAAATGTAAAAGTTCGATTATAAACAAGAACAATTTGCAAAATATCACATTCATATTCATTGAACTTGTTCTGTTCTTGTTATAAGTACACAAATTTATATTTTATAATAGATTTTTTTTGGTTCTTTTATTTTATGAACCCATTTTAATTTTTTCACTAATTGTTCCACTAATAACTAGTTTTGTTTAAAAGTCATACACATCTGAACTTTGGTTTATATAAAATAAATTTCTTAAATTTATGAATCGCGTTGCCTCAATATCTTTTTTCAAAGATTTTCCAAACCTTATGTTTGTTGAGTTTTTTAGCTAGTCCATATAGATGCATTTCATTGATGCTAACGCCAAATCATCAAATGAGGTGATAAAATAAATTTCTTTCGGAGCATACAAAAGTCGGTTCTGCTTCCAACCCCATTTAAACATCGCAAGTTACAAAAGAAAAATTATTATAACTATATTATTATTTTTTAGCTTCTAGTAGTTATTGAAATAGCCCATGGTAAAGAGTGGTAGGGTAAAAAGAATAAATGAAAATAATTAGTTTCTTTAATTAGTGTGTACTCAATAATTAGTTTTCATTTATTACAAAATTCTCTGATATATATTCTCGTGTGAAAACTATAACTGACCGCAAATATAACAGTATTTCCAAAAAGATATCACTTCGTCATGAAATTTTATAATTTAACGGGAGACTACATTTTCTTAATTGCAATTATTAAATTTATAATCCGAGACTTGTCTCGATATATTTTTAGCAAAGAATTTCAAAAAGTTTTGTTTGTTGAGTTTTTTTAGCATGAACTTCATTGGTACCTACGTATACTTTTGTAATTTTGGAAATTCTCATTTGTTTTTTAAATATTGTTGTATAAAGTAATAAGTTCTAAACTTTTCAAAAATATGATTTAAGGTCTACTCATGATTCGGTATTAGCACCTAATAAACCCTCAACGAACCCAATTTTTTGTATTGTGCTTGAAAGGATAATCCTATAGCATATTATTGTACAAGCCCCACAGTTTTCACATTCTTTAAAAAAAGTGCATACTTAAGATCTAGGATACCCACAAACCTCATCTATTATTGATATTAACGCTTTTTGTCACTTTCTAAGCAAAATATTTATAAGTAAAACAAGCAACTGCTGTAAAGGAATTTTGTATGGTATTTAAAATATTATATCACAATTGTTTTGCCTATTGATCAATGTCATTGATCACGGTACAGTAACGATCTCCATTGATCGTAAAGCGGACACCGCCTTCATTTTTTAAGAAACAAGGTCCAATGATGCCACAAACGTGTAAACTGCATCGAACATTGCATTTGTCTGCATGTAATGAAATCTGTAAAGTTTGTTGTGGATTATCATATGCGACAATTTTCTTTATTAACACTCTAACAGCCACATCAGTCAAAAAGACCCGATACATAACGCGGCACAACAGTGATAAGGAAAATTATTCAAATGTTTACTACAACCGCAACGATTATTGTATAATTTGTTTCAAATATTTGTTCACTTAGTGCATTTTTAGATACCTTGGAAAATCAGAACTGTTCAGTTCCAGCTTCAAAATATTTCTTGACCATCGGACTCTTAAATATGTTAAAATATTTTCTAAGGGTCAAAGTGGCTGACAAAAGAGTTTTGTAGTTTATTTTTGCTTACAATTTTGCGATAACAAATCGGATCAGTTTTGAACTGCTCTAGAGCCTAATCAGAAAATCTACGACGCACAGTGGCTGAAAATCGTTTTTCATTTTCAAAATATTGAAGTAATTTTTTTTTATTGGATAGATATTTAGTTCAGCTTGACTTGTTGATTGAGGACTTTTTAAGGAATTCTAGGTCAAAGTTGAACTTTTGAATTTTTTTAACTTTTAGAGTGAAATATGGGTTTATTATTTTTTTATTTATTAAAAAATTTAATATTTGGAAATTAATAATAATTATAAATATTTTTTGTAATAATGGAATTTTTTTAATGTTACACTTAAAAAAATTTTACACTGAAAAAAATAGTAAAATCAACTGGAGATTTTGCTATTACAGAAAAATTAAAAATTTTTTGCTGACAAATTTGCAAATTTGTTTACACTCAAAGAATAGTTACACTTAAAAAAAACGTTAATAATATTATCTAAAAATATTACTATTACTACAGAAAAATTCATTATTTTTTGCTGTCAAATTTGATAATTTTAAAAACATTTTAAAAATAAAAACTGCAATAAATTTTAATAGCATTTGCAACAATGGTAGGTTCTGTTTATTATTATTTTTTACTAATACTATGTTTTTCGCACTTAAATAACAATGAAAGGCAATTATAGTTATTATTCATTTGACTCAAATATTGATTGCAAATATTCCATATTTTGTTCTGTGCTGTTTCTGTTCTTTAGTCTAAAAGCTTCTTCATCTAAATCCCGATGTTCCACTTTCCATTGATTTCGAATACTGGAGATGAACGGATCTGACGTTGCCTATAATATATTAAATAGATCTTCATTTGTTGAATTTCGTGAAATTTTTCTAGTATTGTAATCCTTGTTCCTTTTTTCCTGAGCCTCCTCTGATAGATCTCCAAGTGGCACCAAATGATATTTAATGACATCTTCTCCATGATAAAGGATTTTGTGAACTGTTGCAGACATATTTCTCCATGGGTAGTTGGTTGTATATATTTTTGCAGTTTCCTTTGCATAATCTCCAAATTTTCTAGAGTCAATTTCTTCATTGCACGCAAGTACTTCTAGGATTATTTTAAATCTGAAAATGAGGTTTAAATCCACTCCTGTTATTTCAGATGCTGTTTTTGGATCTGAAAAGAATCTTCTTGCGGTATTGCCATCATTTGTATTGCCTGACCCTTGTTTTGGCTGATCTATAATCAATCCAAATTTGCGATATTCATCTTGAACATGTTTCTTTTTTGAACTTCTTAACTCTTTGTTGGTTTCGTTGTTTCTTATTGATCCGGAAGACCCGAAATCCAAATCATAACTGATTTTTAGTATGTGTTCCATAAGTCGTATTCTTGCATGTAGTGGTGATAATCCAAATTCATATGCATCGGTATTATCTAATGATTTTGTCGGTATTTGGTTTAATTGGGTTGATGTTGCTTAGCATATAATGCAGCTGGATGCAGCCTTCGTGTTAGTCAAAGCCTGACCTACTTTTCCATCTATCATTGTTAGCACTAATTGGTAGCTTACTTCAATTTGCTGGCCAACTAACTGTAATTGTAATGGCTGTAGTGTTGCAATTTGGGCCTTAATATCACTAACATCTTTGTTAATGGCATCATGAGTTTCTTTTTTGAATTCAAATTTGATTGGCCTGCAGTATTTCGTAGAAGATGGTGTCTCATTTTTCCAAATATCCATTGTTTGCGTTATACTAGTCGAAGGCTCTGAATCTTCCAAAATCTTTTTCAATCGCAATGGTACAAATGATACCATGAACATATCCGAGTCCGAAATATTTTCACATACAACTTGTTTGTATTGTTTTTGTCCCGAAGAACCATCACATCCCCATTTACAAAAAAGAATTAACTTTGTGTTCCCATATTTCTTTAACGCATTTCCTACATGTTATTTCCTACATCTAGATACATGTTATTCACACATTGATCTTTAATTTCATAGCAGGTAGTGCTTAAATTGCACAAAACTGCACATGTTGTCCAGACCTTAATATCAGGTAAAACTGATTAGTATCTCGCCAATATTTGTTGTTGTTGTTGGGTTGTTTTTTTATTTTTAGTAGTTTAATGTCCCGCTTATTGTTATAAAATTGCTTATGACTTTGGTTGACCCTAACATTTGATAACAGGTAAATTTAGAAACAGATCATATGTTTACTGTAGAATTTTGTGATAATTTTATTACCAATTTTTGGCTGATCAAAACAAAGCCATTAAACCCTTTCGCAGGTATTATATTTAATTTTTTTAGTTTTACGTAGTCTAAAGTAAAAAGCATAAACTTTTAGGCAAAAAAGTGAAAATTATATACACCATTGTATACGAGTACTTTGGAGTAATTTCATTAATATGAAAAAAGTGTTCTACACACGGCTCGTCACGGGTGCAAAAGTATATATAGCGGTAAAGAGGACACTTTCATCTTTCTCCGGGTGGTATACATTTCTTGTTCCCTTTTGTTCCCTAGAAGTTCTATTCCACTAAAGTTTAAATTTGAGAAAAATATAGTAGTTTCATAAATATTCCGTAACGCCCTTAATATTAAACGCTAGAGCTCTGACCACTTACAAAAACTAAAGACTATAATCCTACCAACATTATAAAAAAGACCGCAGGCCATTATCGATGATAGCTTGCGAGTAGTAACCATTTATTTTTTATAAAAAACAAAAGAAAAACACCTTTTTCTGAAATTAAAAAAAACCGTTGAGTTTGACAGCATGCCACGCTCACAATTATCAATAGTTTAACCTAATTTTTTGGCTACCTTAATCTGGATATATTAGCTGCAAAAGGGCGTAAAAATTTTAAAAATCGGTGACAAAAAAAAAAAGACTTTTGGCCAATGAAAAACGATTTTCAGCCACCGTGCGACGTATATCATAGTCTCGTGGCGTTAGAAGACCTTTGGGCAACATTTGTTCCACTTACTGGACGGACAGAGCTTCGACTCTTGCGACCGACGACAAATCGATACATTCTTATATTCTTCCACACTTTACTTTACGGTGGCAATATTATCTTCAGTTGGTGATATTGCCTCATCTAAAGTGTATCTGGTACGGAATCTATCCACAGTTCGATTATGTGCGCCATAAAAATCACGAAGTCGTCTATAAGTTGCGCAAATTGATGAATTATTTTCAAAGTAAATCTTAATAATTTGGTAGCGTTTTTCAATTGTCAATTTATTCATGATGTATACAAGTTATAAATGTCAAGAATTAAGCGCAGTATGACAGTTCGTTTGACAGTTAAATCTTTCGTAAGTTCTATCGGGCTTAAAAAAGTACCCTTTAATTGAGCCCTTCACTTAAACTTAGCGCTAGAGTGTAGAGGAGAAATCGCATTTTATAATTTTATGTTCGAGTTAAGATGAGAGAAAAAATAAAAATTTAAATTATACGTGATTAAAAAAATATCTATAATCTGGGTCACAAAAATAATATTAAAAATTCACTGAATAAAAATAAAATAGTATTTTCATCGTTGGGATGTATAAATAAACATTGAATGAAAATGACGTACGGAGAATATTACGTTGTTCTTTTAAAAATATGATGACTGTTGTTGAAATGCAATGTGTTAAAGTGTTGCCAAAGAAAGAAAATAAGTAATAACATTAGAGATTTATATGTAACTGATATAGAAGATGCAAATTAAAGTAATAAACACTTTTAGTAGCAAAAATTTAGCACTCAAGATTTCCTTTGTAATATTCAACTTGATAAAGATTTTTGCTTTTACTAGTTTTCCCTCTGTTCTATTTCGGATGACTCTATGAACTCATTCTTCGTTCTAAAAAGTCATGATGGGTAACGAATAAAAAAACGAACGCTATGGAAGAAGATATATATAAAAATTTGATTCAATATGGGGAAAGTTAAGAGATTTTGTTTCTTACGAAAATAAATTTCTTTTTAAAATTTCTTTAGCGAGAAATAATTTTTCATGATTGAAACCAGGCTGTTAAATCATTTGTATACACTAAATAGAGTTTAAATGATTAAAATTAAGAATTTTAAAGTTTGCATTAAACTAAACTTTTCACAAAAAAAATATTTATTTTTTCGAATACAAATGAGTATCACGTAGTGTTGTGTTCATTTAATGGAGTTCGATAGATAAATAAAATAATAAATTTATAATTCCGCATCAATATTTTAAATAGCGAATACAGAACCACCATTGAACTCAGTGTAATTAAACCTTAACAAATTTTTACTTAAAGTTCTGTACCACACTTGGCGCATTGATTATCCCAATGGCTTTTGATACCGTGTATGATTTAACATATTCAGTAGAAGCTGCTATTGTAGCTGCTGCATATTTAATTTTTGGTAAGTTCACTAATGTCTTTAGTTACTACTCACTAAAGCTAACACAACACTTTATAATTGTAGATGTAGGACTACTTACGTTAAATCAGTATATACTACTTGATCCTATTTTACTCTTCTTCATGACCGCATCAGTTTGGAGCATGGTAAAAGTATCGAAGACCACTAAGAATGGGCAATCATATACGTGGCAATGGTGGTTGTGGCTCTTTCTTACAGGAACCATGTTGTCATGTACAATTAGCGTAAAATTTGTAGGTCTGTTTGTTGTTTTACTTGTAGGCTTACACACGACTAATGAACTGTGGCTTATTCTTGGTGATCTACAAAAATCTATTGTAAGTAACGTATGTATATGTATGTGCATACATATATCTATCCCGCTGTCAGTATTTAGTGTTAAAAATATTTATTTAATTCTTTGAAGTTCGAGACTCTGAAGCAGTTGCTATATCGAGCGGTAGCACTTATTTTATGGCCATTGCTACTGTATATGACTTTCTTCTACATACACTTGCAAGTTCTAAATCGAAGTGGTAATGGAGATGGTTTCTACAGTTCAGCATTTCAATCGCGTCTTATTGGAAACTCTCTATATAATGCCAGTATGCCACGTGATGTGGCGTATGGATCAATCGTTACAATAAAAAATCATAAGACTGGTGGTGGTTACTTACATTCACATTTTCATTTGTATCCAAAGGGATTTGGAGCTAGGCAACAACAGGTAAAAAGTGCACTCACTCACTATTGATTTTCTCTGTGTCTTCATTTCTCTAACACAAAATAAATAATGTTAAGATTACAACATACACCCACAAAGATGACAACAATAAATGGCTCATAAAACCATACAATAAAGAATTCTACGGTAGTACCCGGATGTTGAAACACGGTGATCTAATACGTTTGGAACATTTAGCTACTCATCGCAACCTCCATTCGCATAACGAACCGGCTCCAATGACAAAGAAACATCTACAAATCACTGGTTACGGTGAGGTAAAATCGCTTTTTTGGTTATTATAATATGTTTTGTGCTTAGAAGACTAATCCTACGATCCTACATTTACTAGCAAGGTATTGGTGATGCTAATGACATTTGGAAGCTCTTAATAGTTGGTGGAAGAACCAATGATACTGTAAAAACTGTTACAACAAAGTTCAAGTTGGTCCATTACTTGCAAAGCTGCATTTTGACATCGAGCGGAAAACAATTGCCCAAATGGGGCTTCGAACAACAAGAAGTTTCTTGCAATTCCAACGTCCGAGACAAAAATGCCAATTGGAATATAGAAGACAATAAACATCAAAACTGTAAGTCAAATCTATATATATATATAGGCAAAGACAAATTTTTAGATCCCTTTTTCTCCTTTGTTTTCCAACCGATTAAGGGAAATAATTACAAAATTGAGAAAAAAATTTAATTTCTATGGATGAAAGCTTACGGCCTTATTTTTTATACTGAAATGAATTTTTTGGCTTGAGTTCAAATCTGAGTTTATCCATTTCTTCTTAATTTTTAAGAAAATGTTTTTAGATAAATTCATTACTATATTAAGAGAGTACTTTTATTTGAAACAATTTATTCATCAGACTACCAGAAACGCTTAGCGTTGACAAATTTTTAACGTGGTTTGTTTCCTATATCTCTCATATAAGCGTTGATATTTATCTATCACTTGAAAGGTATTTTCAAGTCACATCGTCCAATGTTGCTATCAGTGATATGAAATTCCATAAAGCCCTTATTTTTAAATAGCTGTAGGTTATTTACGGATACAGCAGAAAAAGATGCCCAAAACATAAAGGAAAGGCAGTTCTTTGATACGGTTCTACCTCACGAGCTGTCATCATTCAACATATTTTCATAAATAAATTGATATTTTTAAATTATTTATATATGGTAAATTAATTTAAAATTATATATTTATACAAAAAATAGAAAATTACAGCAAATGCTATTGGAGGAATTATTATTTTAATCGACCCAGGAATGTTTGGGTCAAAGCAAGGTATGACTTTAGAACATTCAATTGTGCATTTACAAGATATTGCATGAGTTGTATTTTGTATACATATTGTTAGTAATTTTCACATGACCATGTTTCTAAACCAATATTCATATGGATTTTACCAACAGCATTATACAACTTACAACTCTGGTTGTAAATTGGACTAATATAAAAACTCATAAAAATCCAGGTTTGTAAGGAATATCACATGACTGATTATACTTATGAAAAAGATTTTCTTATGAGCGATAACTTTTAAGTTAGAAATGAACAAATGTTGAGTCAATAGTTGAGTTCTGGGTGGAGGAGTGATAACTTAAGAATGCGTTGCAAAAAAAACATTGTTTGATTTGCGTAATCTAGTATTCAGCTATCTTTAGGGTCTTCCAAGAAGTGAAAGCATGGGATGTTTAGTTAATTGTAAAGATGAGGGTATCCCATTCATAATGGAAAGCAATATCAGCCAAATGACCGCCAAGGCTACGCCTGTAGAACCATGTTGTTCTTATGAAATTTTCCACTTCCAATTTCCACATTTGCATCGATTGTGGGCCATTGGGATATACCATATCTTTTACGTATCCTCAAATAAAAAAAGTCTAAAGGTTGAAATCACAAGATATTGGTGGACAGTTGTGATCGCCTCTTCGAGAAATCAAATGGTTAAAAAAAATTACATGTAAACCACGTTACTAGTTTTGCGTCAGCTCTTTGAATATGTAACAAACTGATTTTTTTAACAATTTCTCGTCCACCTTTGATACGTTGCATGTTAACCAGAAACTGTCCGAATAAGCATATGTACCTGTTGTTAGGTTTATTGAAATTTTATGGTGTGCGGACGGGTCTAGTGAGTTCTACTGGGGGGGGTTCGCGTCCACCTTCCCGCGTTTCGCTACACATACTGGCTCTGTTACACAAAAGTTATTATAGACATGGTACATGAGATAAAACCAACGTGTAACAATGGATTAATTTAACGTTAATTAGTGATGGTAAAATTTGAATATTGATAGTGGTAAGGCGGTGTTTACTGTAAAAACAACTAATAATTCAAATTACTCTCGTATGCTTTTTCTAGACGTTATTTGTATAAATACAAATTTGAAATCACATTCAACCGAACCATTACATGATTTTTTTAAATAAATTTTGGGACTTATTTTTAATATTGCAATTGCAGTTTTCAAGTTTTTAGTTTCTTTTCTAATTATATTTTAAAGCTTGATATCAAATTAAATTCTTACATTGAAATACAAATTTTTGGGTTAAGTTTTAATCTGAGTTTACCCATATCTTCTTAATTTAAGAAATTATATTTAGATAAATTCATTATATTTTATTAAGAGAGTACTATTTTATTTGAAACAATTTATTCATCAGACTAGCAGAACGGATCAGTACTGATTTCGAGGTCGCTACACCATCTCATCAACGTTCTTTGTTCGATTTTACCACTTTTGACGGTGGATACTAGTAACTAGGAATATCAGCTATTTAACCGTATTATTTAACGAATTAGAATACGAAAAGTGCAACTTATTCATTTCTTACAAGTTAAATCAATTTCGGTTAGTACGAAATTCCATCTCTGATTTTTAATTATTCCAAATATTTCATACTCTCTTGCTTTTTTCCAAAGCCGTTGGCTTTGAGATCAAGCAGTTTTCCACTTTTGTTTACTTTATTTTTGTCTTGTAGTTGACTTTCTTAGTATTCAACCACCTATGACAATGTAAACATGATGGTTTTTTTGACGGGTGCCTTCGTTTTTCATAATTAATATTTATTCGTAATTGTTGAACTGTTTAAGTTTATATTGAAATGAAAATTTTTGGCTTAAGTTCAAATGCCATTTTTTGTATGTATTCTTCTATTTATTGTATGTATTTAAAATACAAAATACTTGCTGGTCATGTATTTAAAATACAAAATACTTGCACGTTATATATTTAAAATACAAATACAAAGTACGTACTTGTATTTTAAATACGTATTTCAAATACTGCCCAGCCCTGGATGTCGCAAAGCCATTTATAATACGAGCCATTTATAATACGTCACGTCCAATTTTTTTCTCCAATAGCATACATGCTCCTTTAAATATTCCAGTATTTGACGATATGTCGGAAGCAAATGCCTCTGTTCTGTTTAAAATCCCGATTTTGTCCAGAAATCATATACAGACAAAGATATTTGAAGTCCTTTTCCACATGGAATGCCGGGAATTTTAAGATATGCTAAGTATTTGGAATAGTAGCTGTTATTGAGAAGCGATCCTAAGACAAGGTATTTTCTTGAATTAGACCGCAAGAGTGTATTGTGGTAGGTTTTTGATATTAGCAATTTTTTTATTTTCCTCTTCCCGATTTAGTGGTTTTGAAGCAATTTCGTAATTTTTTATGAGTTTTGCGAATTTCTGTAAGATAAAAGTGTTATGTCGAAATTCTTTTGTATTTTAGTTGCATTGTTTTATAACCTATTTTAAGTATGATTTGTTTAAGATTTTACAAATGATCGTCATTTTCACAATAAAATTTAGTATTCCATTTTTTAAAATTTAATTTTTATATTTTTTGGCAATTTTCGTAATAACATGTTTTTTGGTGGGTTTTTTTCTTCTTATTGAAGGAGTAGTGATTTTAATAAAATTTGAAAAACTTGTTTAGTGGTTTTCGCGAATTTCTGTAACTCGTGCGATAATATTGAATTTTTCACATTGCAAGCTTTTCTGCAGCCTTTTAAATTTAAAACAATAATAGTTTTTTTTTTCATTTAAAATTTATTTTTTAAATATCACTCATATCAGCGATAAACGTAATTTTTTCTGTGAAATTATGAATTTCGTAACGAATTTGTAACACTTTCTTGCCTAGATTGCATTATAAAAATGTTAACATCCCCTTATTAGCACTTATATAATTTTTCACACATCCAAGAAGAGTCTTTATCAAAAAGCCAGTGGTCTTCGACTAAACAAAGAAATGATTTGAAACGTTAGAAAAGATTTAGTAATGAAGAAATATTTCCAAAATTGATTAAAAAAATCGCCAACTATTATATTAATCTGTTAATCTACTGATTAAAATGTTCAAATATTTTCTGCATATTGAAAATAATTTAGAGCTATCAAAAATTCTTTTTAAAAAACGAACTTTTTCAAATAAAAAGTAAAAGTAATAAAAATAACAAAAATGTATCAAAAATTAAAAAAAATTAATAAATGGTTGTTCAGGATTTGAAACCGTACCCTACCCGGTGGTACGGTTTCAACACAATGCGAATTTTTGATACATTTTAGTTGTTTTTACTACTTTTACTTTTTATTTGAAAAAGTTTGTTCCACAAATTATTTGAAAAACCAGGCACAATAATAATATTTTATTTTTAATTTTTGCGTTTTTTCCAATTTTATGAACGATAAAAGGTTTATTTTTCAAAAATATCCAATATGTTATCAGATAGGATTTTGTACAGTGATAAAATAATTATATAATGAATTCAGTAAGTTATCGACGTTTTTATTTGATATAATATAATAATAATACCAAAAATAAAAATAACTTGACGGTGTAAGAAAAAATATTAAATTATAAAATATAACAACATATTTTAATTCATTATTTTAATTTAATTTTTTCTTTGAAACTCGTATGATGTACGTATGTATGTAAACTAATGGTATTCTGATAGTTGTCTTTTTAAAATTTTTTTAACTTTTCCATTTACTTATCTGTATTGCGGTTGGACCAGACGATAAAGGTTTTGGTTCAATATAACCTGTATATTTCTGATATTGAAACACAATCAAATTTCAACCTCAATTGTTTTAAAAAATACCAATTCGGTCATTTATATTCAGCCTGCTAAGAAAACAGATGGATTTAATTAAAAACATTTTTTATTTGAATCTGCTGCTGCGTTTACTAAGTAAGGCAGAGAACTAAATATAAAAATTACGATCAAATCGCAAACAGAAAGCTTTTTGCTCTCAAATCCAACCCATAATTCCGCTTATTTTCGTAATATTTTACCATTAATCCGCGTCCAATTCCGTAGTGCGTGCTATCGACAATGCGTTATTCCGCGAAACTATGATTTCTTAGAAGTTTTTAATGAATGTAACACCAGCTAATTTTATTTGAATATGAAGAAATCAATTTTTTATTTCCTAAGATCTTAACTTATCATTTTGTATACATATGTTGAATTTGGGGAAAATACGAAAATATGAAACAAAAAATAAAAACAAATATGTATGCATATACTATTTTTAGACGCGATACGACTCGCGAACTATTATCGCTACGCTTTACAAATGTTTTTTGAAATTTTCGCCAAACATTCCGATCTAAAAATCCAAAGTTCATATGTATGTATACGATAGGAACTGATTGTTTAAAAATATTGATGAATTGCGAACTATTCTTAAAATACATTTTAATTAAGCCCACATTAAATTATTCAATTGGATAATACTATCTAGAAGCTAAATATAAATTTGTGGAAAGTAGGTATTTGCAATACTTTTATTCAAAATACAAATGCATTTTAAATACAAAATAGTTTTTATTAAAAGTTTAATTTTCACAATGGAAATGATATTTTGTAAGTATTTTACTGTATAATTTTGCTGTTTTTTAATCAATATTGAATCATACAATTTTCCTGATGTTCGCATATTTTTAGGAATTTTTGGCATTTTAGAAATTTTTTCAAGATTTTTGGCTGCCGATTGCCAATTATATGATTTTTTTTAAATAAATTTT
Organism: Gymnocheta viridis; assembly: GCA_956483585.1. NCBI lineage: Eukaryota > Metazoa > Arthropoda > Insecta > Diptera > Tachinidae > Gymnocheta > Gymnocheta viridis. Next base: position 71,476,589 of record OY101440.1, read on the forward strand.
GGGAATAATTTCCAATATTGCAGTTGCAATTTTCAGAATATGCGCTATTTTCGCGGGGGTTTCAATTTTTTAGTTTCTTTGCTAATTACATTTTGGAGCTTGATATCAAATTAAATTCTTACATCAAACTTTGTTTTTATTTTATAGAAAAGGCAATTAATTGATGTGCTTTTGAAGATTAATTCACTGATGTTACAGAATGAAAGAAACATTTCTTATCAAATTCTTGCAGGGAAGAGATTTTTCTGCTTTGTTATGTGTTGCTAAGTATCCAAACAACATTTTAATTGTCAAAAGATTATTTATCACATTGTACAAATACAAATACGCTCTGCACCTGAATATCGAAAATAATTAAAATTACACAAGTATAAAACATGATATAAGTATAAATTTTACCTTTCTTCTGAAATCACAAATTTTTAAAACAAAACTAAAATTCAATTTCATTGATTTTGTATATCTACTCGTACATAGTGTCTTGACGATCCATTACATTGCTTTAATATAAATAATATAAAAAATAATTATGGTTATTAATATACGAAAAGAAAATGTAAGCGATAAAAAATAATGTAATATGTAGCATAAAGCTAAGTTTAGACGATATGTTGAATCAGCATATGTATGCTAACACTCATATGCTTGAAGATAATAACAAATGCCTCTATCAGCATATTCAATATGTTTGTCGTCTACATGATATGCTTAAAGTAGCGAATTTTTTTATATCAGCATATGTAAGAAAATGAAATGTCAACATAAGAGTTAGCATACGATTTTTGTGTTTAAACGATATGTTGAATTTTATTTGGTGGTACATATGCTAAGTCGTATAAACATTTGCTTGTGAAATTAGTGAGTTTGGCAGCACTTTTTAGTTATTATTCAACTTATGTACTTATACGTATAGTTTTTGCAATAAAATTTATTAATATAAATAAAAAATGAAATAAAATGATATCGCCGCAGGAAATATCACTAGCAATTGCAAAACTTACCAAGTACAAAAGCGATATAAATTAAGATATAAACATATTCACAACAGCAGGCTCCATGGGTACAAGGCTACAAATTTCTCTGGCTTTTTTAAAAAAATTTCAACTTTTTGCAGAATTTCGCGTTTTTTGCAATGTGGGTGACTTTTTCTATTTATTTATTGTTTCTTCGACTTTTAAATGATATTAAACATTTCAATTTTCCCAATGATTGTGCTTTGGCATGAGGCGCATATGCATACGAGTTTGGCATATACTGAAAAGCTTGCATACGCCTTTCAACAAATAACATATATTTCAGCATACGCAGAAAATTTGATAAGCACTTACAATATGCTGTTTAAACGATATGCTGAAATTACCAACATACTTTTGTTGGTATTGTTAACAAAGTGTTAGCAAATGCTGTTAAACATACGTATGCTGAAAAAATTTTGCGTTTACACGATATGCAAGCACTTGTAACAAATTTTCCAGCATAAATATGCTGATTCAACATATCGTCTAAACTTAGCTTAATATTATACTAATAAACGTACAAAAATAAGTTTAAAGAAACAAACAAAAACAAAACAACAAATCTTTACTTTATGACTGTTTATGTATGCACATGTAAGTTATCATAATAAACATTTATATTTTTTATTCTATTATTTTTACATTTTTCCAAGTACGAGTTCATTGCACTGCATTCAATAAGTCATTGCTTATTCTTAAGTGGCCACTATAAAAAATATAAATATTTAATACTAACACTAAAGCTAAAACAAAATTTCTTTTTCATGAAACCCGATACCATTGCACAATTAAAACCCAAAATTATAAATAAGCATTTTTGTATTACTTTTAATAAATATTGTGAAACGCCACTTAAGACAAACTAGCATAAACAATATTGTGAAATACCACTTAAGACACAAATATTTTTATGAAATGTAAGCATTATGATATTGCATTGAATTTTGTATTTTAGTTTATAAGATTGATTTTTTTCCAAATAAAGAACAGTTCTAAAGCAGCACTCAAATAATTGGTTTTAACTGGCGCCCAACGAAAAAAGCGCATTCGCGTTATAATCCCTTAAGTAGTGATACAAATATTCATTATCCCTCAAGTAGTGATACCAATATTCATTATCCCTCAAGCAGTGATACAAATATTTATTAAATCTCACAAGCAGTGGTATTAAGAAAAAATAAAAAAATGTTAAATAAAATAGTTAATCCATTAACTCTGAAACAAAAACAGCAAATCTTTTAAATAAAAGAAAAGATTTAACATTTTTGAACAATTACAGTCTTATTCACAAAAGTTTTTATACAATTGTTTATACAACGAATGAAGCCTTATAAAAAATCCTCTGAAAACTTAAACATTAAAACATAAAACACAACTTTAGTGAAATAAAAAATCATCAACAGCATCAAAAAATTAAATCAACAGAAGGGAAAATCACAAACAGCAACAAACAAATTAAATCAACAGAATAAAAATCATCACACCGAGAAGGACGAACATCCACCTACAATCACCAACTTCAAACACAACAAGAGACTAGCTACAATAGCAACATCTACAAAATGAAATTAACTTTTCTGATGTAAGTCATAAATTTTTAAGCAATTACTATTCATTTTTTGTAGATTCAAAAGTTTTAAAATTGAAATAAAATAAGTCACAATTATAATTACTCAATATGACAAAGAATATGATGCAGAACCAATTCGAACACGAACTATCTGATATTCATTTTTGTAGAATAATTGACTCGTCTTTGCCATATTTTGAAGCGAAGACGAGGCACGGCGAAATTTTGAAAATTTTAATCGATACTGGATCAAACAAAAACTACATACAACCATCATTAATTAAATTAGCAATTCCAAATGAAAAACCATTTTATGCAAACTCCGCTGGAGGAAAACTTAGGATTTCACACCATACCATAACAAACCTTTTCGGACTTAAATCTATAAACCTTAAATTTTTTGCGCTTCCAAACCTTAAATCTTTCCACGCAGTATTGGGTAATGATAGTCTCAAACAACTCTCAGCCGTCATTTATACAGGCCAAAATTTAATGATTATCAAGAACAATATTAAAATCAGATTAAAACAATACATTTCAGAAAACGTAAATAACATCTCACAATCACTAAAAGACATACAATTAAGAATAGAGCATATGACAGAGAAACAGAAAATTAAAATTAAAGAACTACTCATACAATTCCCAAACCTTTTTTCCGAACCTAATGAGCGACTAACATATACCACAACAGTTAAGGGCGAAATAAGAACAACAACCGATAACCCTGTCTATTCTAGGTGCTACCCATACCCGACACACTTAAAAGATGTGGTTGAACAACAAATCAAAGAATTACTTGACCAAGGTATTATTAGACCTTCAAAGTCCCCATATAATTCACCAGTTTGGGTTGTACCGAAGAAAATTGATGCTTCGGGATTACGGAAATATAGAGTTGTTATCGATTATAGAAAACTCAACACAATAACTGTCGCAGATCGTTAACCCATTCCGAAATTAACGAGGTTTTATCACAGTTAGGAGAAAATAAATTTTTTTCCGTATTAGACCTGAAAAGCGGATTTCATCAAATTCCATTGAGGGAAAAAGATATTGAGAAAACCGCATTTTCAGTCAATAATGGCAAATACGAGTTTACTCGATTACCATTTGGATGGAGAAAAGCACCCTCAATTTTCCAAAGATGTCTAGATGATATCCTAAGGGAACACATAGGGAAAATATGTCATGTTTACATCGATGACATCATTATATTCGGTAAAGATGAGCGTTCACATTTCAAGAACATATCAAAAATATTTCACACACTTGAAGCAGCGAACATGAAGGTACAACTAGACAAATGTGAATTCCTAAGGCCAGAAGTTGAGTTTTTAGGTTTCATAATATCAGCATCCGGAATTAAAGCTAATCCGAAAAAGGTGGAATCAATCAGCAAGTTTCCTATTCCGAAAACATTAAAAGATTTGAGATCGTTCTTAGGCATGTCAGGATTCTATGTAGGTTTATAAGGGACTATGCCAAACTAGCAAAACCCCCAACGGCTCTTTTAAGAGGGGAGGAGGGACGTATGTCCAAATCCATGTCTAGTAAAGTAACGATAGTTGTAAATGGTGATGCACTCGAGGCATTTGATAAAATAAGGATCAAATTAATGTCAGAAGACGTAATGTTGGCATACCCAAATTTCCACAAAGAATTTCAGCTCACTACAGACGCATCAAATTATGCAATTGGCGCAGTCCTAGAACAAGAGGGTAGACCAATAACGTTTATCTCCCGAACCCTAAACAAAGCTGAAGAGCACTACGCCACAAACGAGAAGGAAATGCTTGCATTGGTATGGGCTCTGAAAAGCTTAAGGAATTACCTTTATGGTGCCGCACGAGTAAAAATATTTACAGACCACCAACCCCTTACACACGCCTTGACGAGCACAAATACTAACAGCAAATTAGGACGTTGGAAGGCCAGTTTGGAGGAATACAACTACGAATTGTGTTACAAACCCGGAAGAGCCAATGCAGTGGCCGACGCACTATCTCGACCTCCACAAAAGATATACAATATAGACTCAACTGCAGCCACACAACACAGTAATCAGAGTTTACCCTTGAATTGTATCAAGCACACGGAAACACCAATAAATGCTTTTAAAAATCAAATCATCATCGAACCACACAGTGTTTCATCATATGAATTTAAAATTGTTTTTCCAACATACCATAGACATGTAATTCTGGAACCAGGCTTTTCCAAGGAAAGATTAGAAGAGATATTTCAGAAGTATCTCAGTCCGTCTGTGACGAACTGCATAAAAATCACGGACGCTATCCTCGGATATAAATAAGCATTTTTGTATTACTTTTAATAAATATTGTGAAACGCCACTTAAGACAAACTAGCATAAACAATCTTGTGAAATACCACTTAAGACACAAATATTTTTATGAAATGTAAGCATTATGATATTGCATTGAATTTGTATTTTAGTTTATAAGATTGATTTTTTCCAAATAAAGAACAGTTCTAAAGCATTGGTTTTAACTTGTATATACACAATGTATACATGTGCCCATGAAAGCATTTCAGTATGTATGTAACGTATGCGTGACAAAAAGGGCCGATTTACAACAACCACAACAATTTCAATCAAGAATTTGAAGTTTTTGTATTTTATAATAAATAAGATATATTATGTTCTTAAACGCTTAAACTACTATAAAAAATACAGCTTCTGTGGTGTACAAGAAGCGGTTGTGACTGCCAACCAGTAGGTTGTTGGATTGAATCCCAACGCAACTTTTTCAAAAAATTTTTAAAAGTAAAATTATTTCGAATACCATTTTTTGCCCATATTTTAGTCGTTCATGGACCGACTTCAATTATTTTCAGTCTAAACCTACTTAGAACTCCATACAAGAGATCTGCTTCATAAAATTGACCGTAGGACAGTCGGGGCCATAAAAAAAAACAGAATAGGAAATATAACAAAAAGAGTCTTTTGGCTATATCTCATTAATTATTGGACCGAGTTTTGTTATTTTCAAACCGAACAATTTTATGAAAAATTCCAAGAGAATGGTATAAAATTTACGTCTCTATGTTGTGTTGAGGTCTTAATTCTAAATACACCAAAATGTAGTAGACGGACAGACGGACATCGCTCATTCGACTTCTCTATCTATAAGGATCCAGAATATATGAATAATGAAGAAATTACATACGGAATGACAAGCCTACATATATATCCCCTTTCCAAATTTTTTGGTAAAGGGTATAAAAATTGTGAAAATAAATAAATTTAAAAAATAGTACACAAGCACTATTTTATTAATGGCGTAGTTTTTATTTGTCATCTATCGTAGTTACAGATTGAGTTATGACGACTGTTAAAATGGCGGGACAAAAATCTGTTATTTCTTTTGAGTTGAATTCAATTATTAAGCAATGACAACTCACTTCACACGTACATATATTGTGCGAATTAAATAATTGCAATATTTATTCCCTCTCATTTAAGTTGAAATCCCACAACATCTGTACATGTAAAGTGAGTTGTAATTTTTTAACTGAAAGCACAAGAAAGATAATACGTTTTCTCATATATATCCTAGACGTATTTAAAACGCTTCTTTGATTTTATGAATATTTTTTTATATTTTCTAGTGTCGAGCGTAAGCTTCAGCGTTTATGCACCTGGGTTTTTGGCCAGATTCTTAGAATCTCATGCAGTTATGTTTCAAGGCAACGCTGGACTTAAACCAAAAGAAGGAGAGGTCACTAGTCGCCCCTGGCAATGGCCCATAAACTATCGAGTATATTTTGATCATGATATTTCAATAACATAAATACAGTATAAGTTATTTTATGGTTCTAAATATTTCAGGGACAATTTTTCTCTGGCAGTTCCTACCGGATCTATCTGTTGGGCAATCCAATAATTTGGTGGAGTAATTTAATGTTTCTGACAATCTTTCTTGTGGTATTTTTTGTGAATGCCATTAAACAAAGACGTAAAGATGGTATTATATACTTAGAATTATTGACAAGGAAACATTCAAGTAAAGATAGTAATGAAGAAGAAACAGTCCAGCATGTTACAGGTAGGAATAAATTTTTACTATTAAAATATAATTAATTGTTCAATTCACAATTGAGTTTATAGAAAGTGTTTAATTTTATTATATTATTTATACATGCATAATACTTATTTTCCTATAATAAAGGCTACATCAGTGTTGAAAGGAGCTGGAGGAAAAAAGGCTAAATCGGATTTTAAAAAAGCCACAAATTTAAGAAAAATTAGGTTGACCCTAGACTACGAATGATCGACGATTCGACGAGTACCGCACTCATTTATTTAATTTACTTTTAAATGAGCGTGTGTAACACTCTCAAATTTTGTACGCTGTTAATAGATGACACACATTTACTGTGACTTGTCGTGTTTTTTATTACGCATTGCATTTTTTTTGTTTTTTACTCGTCGAAGGTTAGTACTAACGTGAGGAAATTTACCGATTGCGGAATATAATGTGAAGGAACTCACAAATAGTACTCATGGAACAAACAGAAATGTAACGATGGATAAATGTTTAACTTCGGTTCCTATGAGTAAATTGCTATTTAAGTCATCGTATAATCTTACACTTGTGTGATAGAGCGTCAAACCTATCGATAGTCCGCCCACTCGATAGTTTCGATAGTTTGCTTAAAAATTATCGAACTTTTTTAAGTGCTACTTCTGGCAACAATACCAGAAATTAAGTGAAAAGAATAGTTTAGTAAATTTATGTAAGTGGTAATTAAATTTTATTTAATAAATCTTTGGCAGTTATTTTTTTAAGCCCGAATGAGCCCGGTCTAGCAGAGTATATGTATTGCCATTAGTGTGTTATACATTTTAGCACACAAACGGCATTTCGCATCTTTTTTCTAGTTCGTTGTTTTAAAATATTTCAAAACGTCTGATGATGACTTACGTGACTTTTTCGGAACGGCCTCTCCATCGTCGCTGTTTTTCTCAATATTTTCCATTTTCTATACATATGTATATAGACATATGCATAGCTATGAAATATGTACATACTACATACATGAATATACGGGCATAAACATTTGGAAACCATTATTATACGCATACTAAATAATATTTGTAGATATTTTTCGATAATTCTAGATATATACGTTAACTTTTACAACACATATGCAAATGTAGAGAATACACCAATTAAAAAATATTCATTACAAAATTTCATATATTTTGCTATTTCCTTATTTTGAATTGGAGAGTCACCTGTAGATTTTAACAAGAACGAAGACTATTAGGTGGCAGTCGATTCTTAATATACGGTCACTTTGGGGAAACATTTGACGAAAAACAATAAATATTTCTTTGCTGTAGTGAGACCCTAAACTATTTTTGAGGGACAAAAAGCAAAACTGTTGATTTTTGCAAACAAACTTATTTGCTTTCGAACAAAAATGTTTTTAATATGAATAAAATGTGCCCACCCAGTGCCAAACATTTTCACCTTTTTTGCCAAATAATTATTAGTTCCTGCAAAGTTTTTTTTTAAGAACGAACAGTATAAAATAAAAGCTGTTGCAATTAGTGTTGTCAGGTTTTAAAATAAAATCAATGAATTTTGGAGTAAGTGTTGTGAAACAATCTTTTTAATGGCACAAACGATCCACTAGATGTCGCAGGGCCGGTCTCTGTACCAGATCTCTCCCCTATTCTATTGTTGAACAATTATTTCCAAATTTGTTATACATGCATATGGAGGGATCAGAGCTGAAGTGAACCAAGTTAGAAAAAGACAATTCGAAGATATTTTGAGTTTCAGTAATTGTTTACTTAGTCCGCTACAGAAATAAATAGAGTTATACTTTGTGTAGAATTTCGCACTAGTTTTGAAATTTTTCATATTTTATGACTTGGTTCACTTCAGTTCTGAGCCCTCTGTTTAAAAAATTGGAGTCTATCCAACATTTAAATCTATGACAATTTACTTTGGCTCTGAGGAGATGGGGTTGCCTTTCATTCCTTTGGTAGCCTGTCAAATGAATTATACTTAGGGTAGATTTTATGTTGTAGATGACCAATAGGCGGTCTTTTATTTTCGGTTAGCCAAGAGAGACCACGATGGACATATGGTTTTTTTACGGTTAGTTTTAAATTCAAAATTTAAGTTTAGTTTTCTTTACTTTCTTTTTGTAACAGACACAAATTACGCATTTTCTGACGCACAGACGTATAGCAGATCTTAATCGAGGGCCCAAATATTATCCTCGGATTGCACGGAGCATTAAGTTTATTTCAGCATGCATAAGGGGGTTATGCGAGAATTGAATAAATAACTTACAAAATATAGAGTTGACGGGGAGAATAATGGGATTTCGTTCGTTATGGGATAAATCTGAATTAGCTAGTCTGCCGTTCGTTCGGATTATCTTGTGTTCATCCAAATACGGGCTCAAAGGATTTTTTGAACTGACTGGTTTACTATTCAATAAGCAGTGGAGCTCTTTGGGGAAGTATATCGACTAAGTCACACGGAGGAGTGTTTGTTTCGTTTTCGTGAATTTCTCGTATGTAATAGGTTGCACTCGTTCTATTCGCTTGGAGATCGATTCCGCTGAGGATACGCCTCGAGTCTGGGAATCCAGGATCAAAGGGATTTTCTCCTGGTCATGCGATCCTTCGCGTAAAATTTCCGTAAAGCGAAGCACGTAGGGCAGCACCCGGATGGCGGTGTCCCATTTGGAGAAACTACAGAGGATTTCTTCCCCTTGAGTAAATAAGTGAAACACTTCAATTTTGTGCTTTTTCTCGAGCGTATTTTCCGTGAGTGCTAAGGGCTTTGGCCATTCTTCCGGGGACTTTTGAAGCCAAATTGGGCCCCTCCACCATAAGGGATTATCTACGAGTTGGTCAGCGCTACACCTACGTGAGCCTACGTCAGCTGGGTTATCGGCAGACCTTACATACCGCCAAGAGACATTTCCGACATTTCGTAATATCTCTGCGGTTCTATTGGCGACATACGTTTTCCAGGAGTTTGGAGGTTTTCCTAGCCAGCTGAGAACGATGGAGGAATCTCACCAGAGATAGATCTCATATTTTCGGCAAGGTATTGACTTGAGAACTTGTTTAACTAATTTTGACAACAACAACGGTCCACAGAGTTCTAGTCGCGGGAGACTCACTGGGCTAATTGGAGCTACTTTCGTTTTAGAGACATGGATATGCCTGTTCCGAGGCATCGCAGAACCCGTGGATTTGGACAGGCCGAGAGGGAGCAAACTGTATCCAACGGGGAATTTTCACATTAGAAATCGATGGGAGATTCCCAACAAAGTTGTTCCAGCTTTCTAATGTATTGGGTTTGTCATTGTCATCCCACCCTGTGCCTTCTAACCATAGTTCCTGAATAATTATTTTTGCCTGAATGACAACCGGGGATATCCAACCGACCAGATCAAACAATTTGGCAACGTTGGAAAGAATTTTCCTTTTTGTGATGGCACTAACAGGGCCGATGGGTTCCAAGGTGTATGAGAAGCAATCAGAAATTGCATCCCATTGCATACCGAGAGTCTTGGTGGTGCTTGCCTCGTGAAACTTGAGAAAGTCCGAGTCTAACAAGTCTTCTTTGGAGACAGATTCTAATATGTCAGCATAATTTGAGGTGATCTTTTTCAATGGTAACCCTGCGGATCTTAGCGCTAAAATAACTTGGGATAGTGAGTCGATAGCCGATTGAGTATTATGAGCGCCAGACAAAATATCATCAACATAGGTTTCTTTTGTCAGAATGTAGGCGGCCTGGGGATATTCCTCTGCCAAGTCTGTTGCTAATTGAAAGAGTGTTCGTATAGCTAGGTAGGGCGCACAATTTACCCCCAAAGTAACTGTTCTTAGTGCCAAATCTTGAACTAGTGCGTTGGGGCTTCGGCGATAGAGGATTTGCTGGAATTGGGTGTCGTTATCATGAACGAGAATTTGGCGGAACATTTTCTGTATGTCACCGTTGAATACATACTTGTACAGCCGTCAATTTAAGACTAGAGACATTAGATCAGCTTGAAGAGTGGGGCCTACGTGAAGGACGTCATTGAGAGACAATCTTGAGCTAGTTTTCTTAGAGGCTTTAAAAACTACTCTAACTTTCGTACTGCGACTTTCAGGCTTAAACACCGCATGATGCGGCAGGTAAAAACTGTTGCAGCCTTCACAAGATACTAGTTCTAGGGAATTAGTGGGATTCATGTGACCTAGCGCTATATACTCTTCTAACACGTTGTTATAAGTCTCAGCTAGCTCCCCTTTTCTACTCAGGGACAGCTCTAAATTTCGTTACTGCATAAATACAGCACCAGCAGTAATCGGTTGTACTTTTGAGAACATAGGGATATTGGGCATATGCCATTGGATTGAGAAATTATTTCCCCACCAATTCCATGAATTTGGAAGCGTTTAGACTCTGTCGGTAACCTCAATTGCTGCTGCGATTTTCGGAGATAAATGTTCTTTCCGAGCCTTGGTCTAAAAATGCGCGCGCTTTAAACCTCTCCCCCCGGAGCTATATTTGCACTACTGCTGTGGGAAGCAACGTGTCTTCTGAGAGAGATTGATTGTGGGCCTGCGCAACACGAGTAGGGGTCATCGCAGTGGCCTTTTTCTTCGCTTGTGCGGAAGTTCCAGGGGAGAAGTCAAGCGGTGGTTCTCCGGTGTTACTATTCCCAGACTTAGGAAAGTGTAACAAAGAATGGTGATTTTTCTGACAATGAGTGCACGAGAACTTACTTGGGCAGTCTTTTCTGAGGTGACTGTACGCTAAGCAGTTCAAACAAACCTGATTATTGGAAATGAACTGATTTCTAGCTTGGGGGTCAAAGCTTAAAAATCGGGAACAATTTTTCAGAGCGTGATTCGCCCCACAAATCTTGCAGGCATATTGAGCGGAGTCTAATCTGATGGGTCTGTTATTAGACCAATTTGCGTCTTTCTTGTGACCACTGGGTTGTGCGTCTTGTTTACGGTACTCCAGACGTTCTACAACCTCGCATCTATGAGACAGGAATTTATCCATTTTCTCCCATTTAACTAAGTTTTTGTGGGACTCTAGAGACTGTTCCCATAAAGAAAGAGTATCTAAGGGCAATTTGCTAGAGCATAAAATTACTGTAAAGGGGTCCAATTCCCCTATGGTGACGTCTTGGGACTCTATGGCTGCGAGGCAGTCGTTAATTGTAGTTTGCATTTTCTGAAGAGCTGTGCTACTTTCAACGGTGAAAGGGCGCAGGTTAAGGAGGATCTTAATCTGATTTTCCACCAGAATTATTTTATTTTCATATCTGTCCCTCAATGCTTCCCATGCGAGGGTGAAGTTTGTGGAACACAACTTGTACTTCCTTATAATACTACCCGCCTGACCTTGGGGTTTTAGTCTCAGGTGATACAATTTTTGTACTAAGGGTATCCTCGGGTTGTCTATATATACGGCAGTGAACATGTCCCGGAAGGACGGCCATTCTTCATAGGCACCGTAAAAAACATTTGTGTCACAGGGCGGGGAAGGGGCGATAGGTGCGATAACCTCACCTACAAGCATTCTCTGTAACTCAAGAACCCGTGATTTCGAGGTATGGAACGCTTTAGTGCAAGAGGAGTACTTTGCTCTAGCTGCTTCCAAAAACGGTTTTCCAGATTTTGGGTTTTTCTCTACGCAAGCCGACCGATATGATTTTTGCAGATTGGCCCATCGATCGTTCAGATCTTGGAGGTTTACTTCTAGAAGAGTTTCAGTGACATCTTCGGGTGGAGTGTTATCGAATTCAGAACAAAACATTATCAGATAGTCTGAATCGAAAATGAATTCTTCCTCCATATTTGACAGGGACGGAGTAGCTCAAACGGTTCCACGGAACAGGTGAGTTAGCTTTCAACTATGCTCGCGGGAAATTGCGAATTTAATATGGAAGTACAGTTATTTCCGCTTAATTGATTTTCTAAAAATGCACGACTTTTGACGCAATTAAACGGGAACTCAATTAAGCAAATAAAATCTCTAATCGGTTAATTGAATCGCCGACGCAATTAAACGAAAATCGCTTAATTGAGCAATATGTGCAATAAAGCGAAACACCCATGCGTAGATGGAAAATAAAACTCATTTCTTTAGTTACATATTAAGTTGAAAAATTGTTTAGGTTTATTAAAACAAAATAAAAATCAGGTACGTTCATCGTACAATGTTTATAAAGGAACAAAAATCACAAAATTCAACATAAAAGGAGATCAAAACTTAAAAATATGTAAGTATATGTATGGAAATATATGTTATATTTTATACAAAACTCTTTACATAAGTATGTACTTATGATGAACTAATGTGATTAAAAAAATTAGTCATCAACATTTGAATTTTAGATTTGTTAAGGCCTTCGATAATACGTTTTTCGATATCATCAAGTTCATGTGAACAATAATTTTGTGCTAAACAGAAATCTCGAAGTACATGGAGACAATTCAGTGCCTCTTTTGTTGAAGGAGGACTGATAATATCTTCGTTTTCTTCATCTTCGGAAGAGTCTGAGGGCGAAATATACTCAATTTCTTCGATGATCTCCTGCTCTGTAAGTGTTCCATAACATGATACATTATCATCGCAGCGGACGAAATTTTCGAATTCGTTTTGATGTGCATCATCAATATTAAGTTCCACAATATAATTTTCTAAATCGACTTGCTCAGCAGAGGAAAAAAATTTAGCCTGAAATATAGCGACTGTGACATTTATTGCACAAACAAGTGAGGGGAACTTACCTTGTTAAAACAGTTTGCAATTGTAGAAGGTTTCACAAGCCACCAAGAGTTTTTTATAATATGCAATGCTTTAAAAATGCTTAAGTTCTTAATAAAATCTCCAATAGCCTTTCCGCTTTCAATCGCTAAGATTTGTTTCCTTATAATGTTTTGCCGATAGTAAGATTTGAAGCTATGTATTATGCCCTGATCTAAGGGTTGTGCTATTGAAGTTGTATTAGCTGGTAAATATTGCAAGGCTATATTTGATAAATTTGCTGATGTTTTATGGGAAGATGCGTTGCCAACGAACAATATTATTTTACGTCTTTGTTTTCCCATTTCAGCATCAAGGGAAAGCAAAAATTTCTGCCATAAATCTTGAGTCATCCACTTTGTGTTGCGAATAATATTCCAGAGGCAACACTTTGTTTTTAAAACACCTTGGATTTTTTGATTTGCCAATAATAATAACTTTTTTATAATCACCGGTAGCATTGCATACAAACAGTAGTGTTAAACGTTCCTTCGAGTTCTTAAAGCCTCGCTTTTGGTATCCTTTATTTGATAATGTTGAATTAGGTAATGCTCGGAAGAATAAACCGCTTTCATCAGCGTTAAATATATCTGAAGGCTCATATTTTGATATTAAAGTTGGCAAAACGGTATCAAGGAATGCGTTTGCCGCATCAATATCGGCAGATGCACCTTCTCCTTGCACTTTTTTTAGAATTATGCCTTCCCTTTTCTGCCAACGGTGAAGCCAACCACTACTCGGGTTGAAATCAACACCCATTTCCACAGCGAACATTTTAGCCTTTTCCAAAATTATGTTTCGGGAAACTAAGGCCCCGATTCACGCATTTGTTTAAACTATATTGTAAGGGATTTCTTAACATTTAAACAGGCACCGCTCCGGTTTCTTTTTGTTGACAATCTGATCGTTTTAGATTTTTCAACAATTGAATCTCTGCTTTTTAAAATTCTATTTATTGTGGCTTTAGAACACTTATATTTTTCGCACAGAGCACTTTTGTCATATTTTTTAAATCATCAATTAAATTTAATTTTTGTTTAATATTTAAAGTAATGTGACTTCTCGAAGTAATTTTTGCAAGCTCTTCAACTGTTGAAAATTTCCTACTATAAATGTAAACAATTCACAAATACATATGAATTGAAGTTCTCTTTTACACGATGGTCAGAAAAAGCCCTTTTACATGATGACAGAACCATGACTTTTTTGCAGCAAAATAATTTTTTTTTACGTTTGTGGCGGAATCAATTAAGAGAAACATTTGCTCTTGTTTTTCGCAATGCGGTCTTAATTTGCGAAACAATTAAGCGGGGCTCAATTAAGCGGAAATAACTGTAGTTTATTTTATTAAAGGTTCGCGGGGATTTGCGAAGTTAAATATAAGGGTTCTAATTTTATGGTACTAAACGTTCGCTGGGAGTTTGACCCGTTTAATTTAATTAAAATTGCTATACATATATTCGCGGGGACTTGCGAATTTAAATATGGACTTTAGTTTATGTTACTAACGTTCGCTGGGATTAGCGAAGTTTAATGTAACGGGTTAAACACTTCAAAAAGTAATCTTTATATTTATATCCGCGAGGATTTGCGAATTCAAATAAGGAATAAATTTATATTATTAAACGTTCGCTGGGATTTGCAAAGTTTAACGTAGGGGTTATAAAACAACTTACTAACGTTCGCTGGGATTAGCGAAGTTTAATGTAGGGCGTTAAACACTTCAAAAAACTTTGTATATTTATGTTCGCGGGGATTTGCGAATACAAATTGGGGATGTTGTTAAGCGTTATCTGGGATTAGCAAAGTTTAATGGAGGGCGTTAAACACAAAAAAAATTTGGTATATATTCGCGGGATTTGCGATTCTTAATCAAAAATTTTTATTTTTGATATTAAACGTTCGCTGGGATTTGCGAAATTTAATGT
The DNA here is from genome assembly GCA_956483585.1 of Gymnocheta viridis. NCBI lineage: Eukaryota > Metazoa > Arthropoda > Insecta > Diptera > Tachinidae > Gymnocheta > Gymnocheta viridis. The sequence continues at coordinate 71,491,920 of OY101440.1, forward strand.
AATGGTGTTAAACACTTAAAAACTGTAGTGTATATTCGCTGGGATTTGCGTGTTGATTTTGGTATTTATTTTTATTCTTAAACTTTTCGCTGGGGTTTGCGAAGGTTGATAAAACACTTTAATAGTTTATATTCTCGCGGATTTGCGAATGTACAGATAAATTTTTTATTTTAAATATTATAATAGAATAATATAACAAAATAATAATTATATGAAAACATTAAATATTTATAAATATTCGCGGGGATATGCGAATTGAGGTTGAAAATTTAGTTTTATAGTAAACGTTCGCTGGGACTTGCGACGTTTAATTTAGGGTTTAATCACTTAAATATATTTTATTATTCACAGGGGTTCGCGAATTTATGTAGAGAATTTGTTTTTAATATTAAACGTTCGCTGGGATATGCGAAGTTTATTTTGGTCTGTTCTCTTTAAATTTAATAAAATTCGCGGGGATTTGCGAATAATAGCAATATTCAATGTAACAGATGATCAGTTTATTTTAAAAATTCCGGAACACACTAGCCAATCTGGAATCTCTTTTTCCGCAAAATTAATAAAAGCTTTAATCTTCGTGAGTGTGTAAGGAAAAGGGAATGAATAATAATTTTTTCATATTCTCTTACCTGATTTGTACAATTATTTTGCTGTTTTCGGCAACAAAGTGTATGGATGCAATTCTTCCAGTTTTATTTTAGTTTTTCCGCACATTATTTCACTGTTTATTTACCAGGTACATTTCATTAAAAGCTTTTTTCAGGCATTTTTATTTATATTTTGTAGTTTAAGAATGAAAATAGGTATTTCTTATATTTTTAAAGAGAAATATAAGCACGTACACTGGCACTTATTGCAAAAGCTTCTTTCGACAGAGAAAGAGGAATAATATTTTTCAAGGGCCACGGGTTTTGTTGTTCTCTTAGTTTCTTGTGTTCACACAAAAGTGGTTGGTTTTTCGTACACAAACAAAAAGCTTTAAACTTGCGGTTCTTTATTTACGTGGGTTTTGTTTTCGGATTTTGGCGACGAATTTCAGTTTTAAGCAATTTTATGTTGTTGGGTTTAATGTTAAATTTGGATACTTTTCCCGTTTTTTAACTGTAACATTCAACGAATGCCTATGATAGTTTTGCTTCTGTTACACTGAACTTTTTCACTAATTTAACTATGTACATACATACATATGTATTTTTTTTTTGTTAAATTTTTATATAACAAATTTTTTCACGGCTTTTTCCTGCCTTAAGATTTTTTGTGCTTTTTGGTGTTGTTGTAAATTTTTTTTTCGTTTTCTATATAATTGAATTTTGTTTGAATTTTTCAACTAAGCCTTTCCCATTTTCTGAAATGCTTTTTGAACTAATTTTTTTTTTGGTCACTTCACTGGGGTTAATATAGATTTTGTTAATTTTGTACACTAGCTTTACAATTTATTACGCTCTTTCTTGGACTATTTCGTTGAAAAATTTGATTTTTTAATAAACACGGTAGGTACATATTATTATTTTAATTGGGTTAGAAAATTTGTTTGTGAGAGTTTAATTCTTTTTGTTACACATTTAACTTGTTCTGAATTTGATTTTTCTTGATAATATTTTATTCGGTCTAATTGTTTTATATGTTAAATAATTTGTCATTAAAGAAATGTTTTTTTTAGATGATTTGTTTGTTTGAATTTAATTCCCTTTTTTACACATTTACATACCTTGTTTGGTTTTTTGTTAATATTTTCCTCGATCTAATTGTTTTTTGTTTGGTTTTTTTTTCGTTAAATCATTTGTCTTCAAATATGTACATACATATGTACATATGTAAATGTCTTTTCCTGACCTTTCGCATGTTCAGCTTAATACCACTTACTGCAAAACATGAAGGGAAGAATTTTACACTTGTCGATTTATTGGTTTGATCTTAAAATTCTTTTATAAGAGAGAGAGAGAGAGAGAGTGAGCTTTTGAACTGTAATTTTAACAGGTTGACCACGGTATCAACATTTAAATCTATGACAACTTACTTTGGCTCTGAGGAGATGGGGTTGCCTTTCATTCCTTTGTAGCCTGTCAAATGAATTATACTTAGGGTAGATTTGATGTTGTAGATGACCAATAGGCAGTCTTTTATTTTCGGTTAGCCAAGAGAGACCACGATGTACATATGGTTTTTTTACGGTTAGTCTTAAATTCAAAATTTAAGTTTAGTTTTAAGTTCAAAAAGTTATGTTTAATGTTAAATTCAAAATTCAAGGTTAACTTTAAGTGCAAAATTTTAGTTTAATTTTAAGTTTAATTTTACGCGCTAAATGTTGTGTTGCTTTGAGAGCTGAATGATCAAGAATAATAAAACGTCAAATGTATTAGACCCTTGTAGGTTGACTTTGGTTGGAATTCTTCACTGTGGTGAGTTTGTCTTCTGGAAAGTGTTGCCTATTGGTGTTTTAGATCTGGAAAGTGATACCTACTGAACCGCTTCTAACACTTTAAACACCCTCCATATACATATATTTATATGTTTATGTACATAAATGAAATATTTCTTTATTTTAAGTAGCACCCGCATGGATTATTATGGCATTTTGTATTAAAGACATGTGGTAAAAATTTTAGACATATGGGCTTATGAATTTGAAAAATTTTTGAGCCATTAAAAAGATATTTTATAGCACTTTCAAATGATATATATATTTCTGTTCTATATTGAAGAAGTTTTTACTTATTAAAAATTAAAGTTCTGAGCACCGTAACTTCGAAACCAATAGAGAGCGCTGATAAAAATTGTACGAATATTTGCAGATCAATAAGGAATATTTTTATTTTTAACAGTTTTTATATTCTTAACATAACCCAAATTTTTAAAAAGTTTAAAAAAATTTTTGTTATGCTTCAAACAAAAAAAAAAACGCAAAATAATAAAGCTTTTTCAAATATGTTTATTGTTTTGTCATATCCATGGTAAAATAATACAGGTAGTAGCGAAGCGTTAACGAACTTTTTTTTGGGTTCGCAGCTGTCAAAATTTGATTATGTACTATTCTTTACTGAGCAGAAAATCCAAGCAAACACATATCTGAATATATAATTTTTGCCATTTTTCCTTTTGTGCTTTTTGACAGCTTCGAACCTAAACAACAATAAAAAGACATTACCTACGAGGAAGGATTGATATTAAAGCTACCTAGTGCTAGATGGCAGCACAAGCTCAAAAATTACGACCAGTCAAACGTTAGCTGTTAAGATTTCACCTAAATTCATCGATTAGTTTGTTTGTTGTAGTCGTTTGAAGTTAGCAACTTTTGTGTTTCTTGAAAAATGGAAAAAAGTGAATTTCGTGCAGTGATTAAGCACTATTATTTGAAAGGGAACGGCGAAAGAGACAAAAGAAAAGCTCGATAAACATTACGGTGAGTCTGCTCCGTCAGATTACATTATAAAATATTGGATTGCTGAATTTAAACGCGGCCGAACAAGCACTGCAACAATACCATCAATAGGAAGGCCAAAAGAGGTGGAGAAGAGGTGAAAAAAATATCAAGAAAATCCTGTTGATTTTTGGCGTCGATTAATAATTGTTGATGAAACGTGGGTCCACCACTACACACGTAAAACCAAACATCAAACAATGGGTGGAAGTGCTCCGAAGAAGGCGAAGACAGTAAATGGCTGGCAAGGTATTTTGAAGGGCTCGCAGGAAAAATATTCATCTCAAATTAAGAAGTGATTACAGAAACTAACGCGTATTTCCAAGGGTTCCCAATATCGTATTATTCAGATGGTATAAAATAGTTGGAATATCGTCTTACTAAGTGTATTGAAATAAAAGGGGACTATGTTGAGAAATAAATGGTTTAAAAATTTTTTAAACCAGGTAGGTAGCTTCAATATCAATCCGCCCTCGTATATTATTCTACCATGACCACAAGGAAAATATATTTTCTCATGTTTGCACTTAACGTTATTTGAAAGCTGTTTGACAAATAAACTGAAAAAAAATTGTGCGAAGTGTGACCAGAAAATAAATTGTGTACTGAGTTAGAAACATTTGTACCGTACCTTTACTTTTTAATCCACACAAACTTTTTTCGTGTTTATTAATTCAAATTTTTTTTAAATATTATAATATAACTATAACAAATTACATACATAGTTGACTAGATATTTTTCAAATACACAATGCCCCAAAATCAAGCATTCTGGTATAATATGTATAACATATTAAGGTTAGTTGTTTTTTACAATGACTTTCACCAATGAATTACACACTCGTATAATTGAAAATTTATCTATTTTTGTTGCAATGAAAACGAAATAAAGCTAAGAAAAAATATATGTATGTATATAAAAAATGTGCAATTAAAGAAATTGCTTCATTTCTCAACAACAATGGGAAATAATGCCATACGCATAATTATAGCTTTATTTCACCACTTTGCTTTTATAAATTTCAAATCCTGTATCATCACCGAAAGTTGGCAATTGAATATAAATACATATGTATGTACATATTTTATAAGTGTTTGCGAGTATGTTTTGCTTCAATTTATAAATCAATCAACCAATCAATAAAGCAGAAACATTATATTTTTTAGCCATGCATATTTACTAGTGGATGTGCTTGTTCGATCGAGAGTGCTTACTCACAAATAGTTTTTCAAATATTAATCAATGAAAAGTTCCATTCTGCAGAATATAGTTTTTATTTGGTACTCTGTGGTAGCTCCAAAAGCAGGTTGTTTGGTGTCTTTATATCAGCTTGACTCTCTTCAATCTTAAGCCAGCAATAGAATTCTCGATCTCCTGAATGTTGGTGGTTAGGAGATCGGCTTCTCCAACGACAACAAAAGCCAATTAAACTATGTATATAAGAAATGTATGCTTTGCTGCGTTGATATTTTATATAACTAAAAAAGTAATGAAAGTTCGAGGAAAGAAACACTCAGAGTTTTCACAGAATCCAATGTTACGACTACTTTATTTGAAAATACGAAAAAAATACTTTTGAGCAGGGACGTAACAATTATAAGGTAAACGACAAAAAAGTCATGTTTAAATATATGTATATATTGATGAATTTATAAAATCGTTATAATTAAGAATTTTTATAAGATATATTTTATTTTCGTAACTAATTTTGGTGGGAGTTTTGTTTTTTTTTTTGGTTATAAATAACCGTTACATCAAACAAAAATATTTTTTGCTTGGAAATAACCATTACAAAAGAAATTTTTTTTGGTATCAGGTTTAAAATTAATAATAAAAAATTAATTCATTAAGTTTTAGTGGGAATGTTTTTCCCGTTCAAAATGCTAAATAGGGATGTCTAAATCCATTAATTTTGTATAATTGTCTTGAAATATAAAAAAACATACACCGCCTTTAGCTGTGTTTTGTTTTGCCGCTACAGATTTCCAGTGATCAGGCCATTCCCTATATGGTCGAATTGAATGAAGAAACAGACATAAAAAGTCTTGGAGTTCATTAATGCTGTGTAACCATATGCCTTCTTAAATTTAAATTTATGCGATTTCCAGCAAACGTAGAAGTAAGGCTTTTACATATGGATTCATTTTTCCGTTCATTATAAAGAAAAAACTCCCGAACAAATATAATCGTTTTTCTCAAATATTTTTTTGAATTTGAGCGCTGATTCTGGCATACGTACACGAGCGAATTCTAACTCGATAGTGCGATTTTTTTTCTGTTGGGATTCTTTTATGTGTTATCGAATAATATGTATCGAAATTTCTAATGATGGCACTCAATAGCGAGTAATCATTCGGACGCAGCCGTTCGAGTTTTTACTCGCAAGCAAAGAAGCATTCGAACTAACGTTTTTTCGCAAAATGTAAATAAAAAAGGATATGTAAGTTAAAAATTTATATACATAAATAACAAACAAATTAATATTTTTAGTATTTTAGATCAACAATAACAAAAACACGAAACGAGTTACTGAGGAATTTTATGGCTGTGAATACAGGCAAAGGGCATATTGCCCATCTTTTCGCAAGGTAAACCAAGGGCTAACCAACTGTGGGAAGAGCTTACATTTAAACTTAATGCTTCTGGCCCACCAGCAAAAGATTTCAAAATGTGATGCTAGGTAGTGTAAAAAATTGTTTTTTATTAGTTTCGGTAATGTTTTGTTTATTTATTTAGGTATACACTGATCAAAAACAACAGTAATAAAAATTTTATTTCAATAAATCATAAAAAAACAACCGGTGGTGGGCCGTTTCTCTCCCAAGTAGAAGAGCAAATACTGGCTGCCGCAGGCATAGAAGTGGCTGTTGAGGGTTTGAAGACTGTCAACACGTTTGGATCGTGTTTGCAAACTAAAGGAGTGGAAGTGCTGCCGCAACCAAAAGATTTTGATGAAAGTTATATTTTTCCAACAAATGATCTTCAGCCTCTTATAGAAATGATAGAAATTGATGATGGCGAAGTAGAAAAACCTATTCCACTCAAAACAAAAGCTATGTACAAAGATCTGTCAAATAGGATTAAAAATATTTAAAAACAATAAAAATAAAAGGTAACAAATTTTTGTTGTGTCTGCTGTTTTTCTGTGCAACCAATGTTTTTGGTAAATATATATTTTTTGGTGTTGTAAAGCATTTTTATATGTGCTTTTTGTGCAACACTAAAGAAACAAATCGATTCGTTTAGTATCGAATAGCATTATCAGAAAATTGTTCGCTATCGAAATTACTTTCTATGTCCGAGCTTAGACAGGCGAACATTTGGAAGGAAAACATCTAGAATTCTCGAACATTCGGCAATATTCCATTATTATTATTGTTATTTGCTTATTATTTGCAAAAAGCAAACTAACTGTCAACAAAGAAAATGTACACAAAGCGTGTCACCGAGTACCGAACACAAAATCGTTGCTCTCTTCCCCACCCGTAATATGCCACTAAAACTAAATGTTTCCCTTCCAAATGTTTCTCTGTCTAAAGCTTAGTACTCTGTTTAAATTTGCGAAAAATGTTGAGCAACATTGATTATTTCGTTTGAAAATTTTGACAAGTGATCAGTGGCGACAATACCACGATTTATAACAAATTTGTCGGTTTTATTGCCTTGAAATGAGCAACATTGTTTTTCTTATAAAAACAAAAAAATGTGTTTATTTAAAAAAAAAATTAAAACAAAAAAACAACGTATCAATTAATGCAAACCGCAGCTGCTGCGGTGGTGCTAATTAAAGACACACGTTCTGCAAAAAGCACTCATCTTCATTTTATATTATTTTTACATTATTTTAATTATTTCTGGGCAGCAAACTTAAAATTAAAACCACAACGACAAGAAATATCTGATCAGCTGTTGTTTGCAATTCCGCACGAAATGTATTAATTGATACATTGCAGTACAAACTCCTAAAATTACTTTGTTGTCCATTTGTGTAATAAACACATTTCTTTTGTTTTTATAAGAAAAACAATGTTGTTCATTTCAAGGCAATAAAACCGATAAATTTGTTATGAATCGTGGTATTGTCACCACTGATCAGTTGTCAAAATTTTCAAAAGAAATAATCAATGTTGCTCAACATTTTTCGAAAATTCAAACAGAGTACTAAGCTTTACATATTATTTCGCAGCTGAAAAATATGTTGCCAGAAACATTTTGTGGTTGAAAAAATAATGCTGCCAGAAACATTTCGTATGTTTTCAGATGATGAACAGAGTACAACTTCGGCCATATTATTTTGCAATTATTTCGCATGAATTTTTTTATATGGACTTTTGACAGCAGTTCGCACGAAATGATGAACAGAGTACCATGCTTAAAGCTTAGTACTCTGCTCACATTTGCGAAAAATGTTGTTGATTATTTCGTTTGAAAATTTTGACAATTAGCCAGTGGTGACAACACTACGATTTAGAAGAAATTTATCGTTTTTATTGCCTTGAAGTAAGCAACATTATTTTTCTTATGTAAACAAAAACCATGTGTGAAAACAAATGGATAACAAAATAATTTTAAGAGCTTGTGCTGCAACGTATCAATTAATGTTAATTGCAGCTGCTGCGGAGGAGCTCTTTGAAGACACACATTCTGCAAAAAACCCATACCTTCATTTTATGTTATTTTTACACTATTTTCCGTTATTTTAGTTATTTGTGCGCATCAAATTTAAAGCTAAGTAAAATCTGATCACCTGTTGTTTGCAATTCCGTACGAAATATGTAAGTGATGCTTATATTATTTCAAAGTTGGAAAATATGTAGCCAGAAACATTTTATAGTTGAAAGAAACTGATGCCAGAAACATTTCGTAAGTTTTCACAAGATGAACAGAGTACAACTTCGGCCATATTATTTTGCAGTTATTTCGCATGAATTTTTTTATATGGACTTTTGACAGCAGTGCGTACGAAATGTTGAGCAGAGTACCATGCTTAAACGTAAACTATTCAAATGTTATTTCGATCACGACTGCCAGAATTAAGCCCCCTGTTCACAATCACTTTGTGAATGTTCAAAAAACTCAATAAGAACTACAGAGAATATTTATTCTTTACTGATATTGCTCCAAGAACAAAATATACATATTTACGAATTTGTTGGGTTGTGTCAACTATGAACACCAAAACAAAGAAACTATGATTTGTTTATTTTTTGGGCAGGTTATTTAAATGTTCTTATTTATTTCCAATAAGCTAATTGGGCCTATTATTTTTATGTAAATAAAAAACTTTTTTACATCTTCTTCCCAACGTTTCGTCAATTTTTTGTTGACATCTTCAGGGGATTTTTATGTCTATTTAATTTAAAAACATTACATATTACAAAAATAGAAAACATCAAACATATTATAAACTTACAATTATTTAGTAATTTATCACATTAAATTCTATCTAAATGATTGCAACATTTACATGAAATTAAATTAACCACACAACTTAAAATAGTATCACAGTGGTTTTCTTTTTGTTTTATTTTATCACAACTCTGTAACTGGAACTGATATTATCGGTGTCTTCTTTTTGGTTCATAGTTTTGTTAATTTTCTGTTGTATACGTAAGCTTTCTATTGTTAACGCTTTTTTTCTTTTGTTTCTATGTCCAATATTTTTATTCTGTCAAAGTCTGGTTTATGTTTTTCGTTGATCATATGTTTTGCTAGTGCTGTTGTTTCTTTTTGTTTCTCTATATCATTTTTGTGTTCGCATATTCTTGTTTGTAAACTTCTTTTTGTTGTGCCAATATAAATTAAGTCACAGTTTTGGTTATCATTTCCCTTACATGCTATTTCGTATACCACATTGTTTTGTTGTTGTTTCTCAACAGGCGTCTTGATTTTAGAAAAAATCGTGTTGAGTGTTGTATGTGGTTTATAGGCAAAACATACGTTCTGTGTTTCTATTGTTGCTTTAATATTTTTATTATCAGTTAAGCCAGGAATAAACTTTACACTGTGAAAAACTTTGTCATTGTTATTAGTAGTATTTATGTTAATGTTATTTTTTAATTTTGTTTGTGTTCCTTCAATTAGCGTGTTTACAAGTTTTATTGGGAAACTATTGTTTATTAGTATTGATTTAATTTTGTTTATGTTTGTAGTGTGAAATTCTTCGTCGCTTATATGTAGTACTCTATAAATAAAACTTCTCGCCGTATTTATTATTTGATGTTTTGGTTGCGTTGCGTTAAAATTCATCAGTCTTCCAGAAGATGTTTCTTTTGAATACCAGTCAAATTTAATATTATTATTACGTCTATGTAGGTAGGTATCCAAATATGCTATTTTATTATGTTTTTCAATTTCCGTGGTGAACTGGATTTTAGGATGGTAAGAGTTGAAAGCATTCAGGATCTCTTCTTTGTCGTCAAATTTTATTATAGCTAATATGTCATCTACATGTTTAACTATGTATTTAATATTGATGTTTTTCTTCTTTAATTCGTTAATTGCTTCGTCAAGTAAACTGTCTAACACTATATCAGCTATGGTGGGAGAAAGGGGGTTGCCCATTGGCATTCCAAAAATCTGGCTGTAGATTTTCCTTTCGTAAACAAAATAGTTATTATCAGTCAGGCAAAATTTAAGAATTTTTAAAAACATGGATCTCGACATTTTAGTTTGTTGTTTTATAGTTTCCCATTTACCCATAATGTTTTTAATGGCCGTATGAACTGGGATATTCGTGAACAAGGACACGACATCAAAAGATATAAGTCCTTCATCTTCTTCCATTTTTATATGTTGTAATTGTTTTTTGAGTTCCGCCGAGTTTTTTATGTTGTATTTTTCGGAGACAATATTTTTAAGTATTTGGCCTATATATTTAGAAAGTTTATAACAAGGGACATTCATGGAAGATACAATTGGTCGAAGGGGAGTGTTAACTTTGTGAATTTTCGGGAGGCCGTATATTCTCGGGGCTATTGCTGCTGAGCAAGATAATCGCCGTTTTTGCCTTAAATCTATACATTCATTTTTAAATAGGTCTGAAATTATATTGTTATTTTCCCTTTGAAGTTTTGGCGTTGGGTCTATTCTGGTTGTTCTGTATGTCTTTTTGTCTTCTAGTAATTCCTCCATTTTATCCTTGTAATCTATTTTGTACATTAATACCGTTTTATTTCCTTTGTCCGCTTGTAAGGTAATGACCTCATCATTTTTTTCCAAAATTATTATTATTATTGTTTTGGTATTATACCATAGCTTCTACATGAAAGTATAAATTTAAGTCCCTGTTGTTGTTGTATTAGTTTTTTTGTTTCATTGCAATAGTTCTTCATTGTTCGTTGTGTTTCGTTTTTGTATTTAAGTTCGATGTGTTTAAAATAACCCTTCATGATTGAATTCTTATGTTGATGCTGGTACTATATTTGTTATTAATGCTGATGAATTTTTTTTTTAATAAATTTGTTTCGGCAAGCTCTCCGATGTTATCCTATGATTTGTTTATTTTTTGGCCAGGTTATTTAAATGTTCTTATTTATTTCCAATAAGCTAATTGGGTCTATTATTTTTATGTAAATAAAAAACTTTTTTACATCTTCTTCCCAACGTTTCGTCAATTTTTTGTTGACATCTTCAGGGGATTTTTATGTCTATTTAATTTAAAAACATTACATATTATAATACCAAACACACCAAAAATACAACAAATAGGGTAAAGAATCTTTTTAAATGCAACACGATTAAAGCAAAGTTAAGAAACATTGAAAATAATTTTCACAAAAAGATATTAAACTTAGAAATATCACAAATTAACACAAACATTAAATTAATCAAACGGATCATTTATAATATCAGCATTGGCATTAAGAATATGTTAACAGAAGAGGACT